>OU343221.1:280800371-281017128 GCA_910596185.1 Chrysanthemum makinoi
CCACAACATATTTTTATCACGTATTTTCTCCCTCAAAATGGCATATAAAAATGTTATTTTTGAAAAGTTGAGAATAAATATGACCATTTCGAAAGTGTTGGAAGAATGACCACCGTGAACAATTTTGAACAAAGTTTTAATTCAAGTACTCCCCTCAACGAAAGTGATATAAACCCGTTGAGGTTTTGAAAATCATATGGAAAGTACTTGTTCTTTTGAGCAAACCTTGAAAAATGAAAGGTTTGATAGGTTTTACTCAAAAGTAAGAAGCTTTCGCTCATTTCTAAGGATTGTGGCAATCGAGGCGCACTACGTGGTCCTTTATTTACAAGAACGGTTGTATAATCGTAATGTGTACGCCATTGACATAATCAATCAAACATCCAAAATTATATGAAGAGAAGCAACAAGCGGGTACCGTGAAGTGCGATGTTCCTGTGAGTGTGCATGTGTATGCTGAAACCGTTATGTTAATCCCGGTCGACTCACCGACATAACTCTCCAATCGTTCTAACGATCCCTTCAAACAACCGCTCATCAATCATTGTGATGATCCGCCTCACATCCTCCTTTCCCCGAGAATTCCAAACGCTTAGGAGACCCAATTTTCTGATATCCTTCAACTCGTATGCCATTCCATCCCTAACCAGCCTTCAAAGGTGATCCCCTAATTTGTGGAGTTCGCTACACGCCATTAAGCTTTGAAGTTCACTTCATGGTAAACAACGCCGAGGTTTGGTCGATGAGGTATATTGAGATAGCCGGTTGATATCCGAAGATCAAGCTTTGAGGAGTGAAGGATTACTATTCGATAGATCCAATGTACCGGAGATCTTCTACACGCTCTCTGATGATACCGCGCCTATGAAGATGAGAAGTGACTTGATAAATTCGCTGTAATTTCAGCTTGAGAATTGTCTCACAGCACTCGATTTCGGCAAGGTATTACTTCATGTCATTGAGAGACAAATTCTCAAAGTCACCAGAGAAAGCATAGTCCCGCTCATCTTGTCGCTTGACTACGCATCTTCTTTAGGAATGTGTAGTCCCACTTAGACCTAAAGGTCAACGCGTATGATGGCAACGATATCTTTAGAACTATACACGATGTTGAGACTTCAACCTCGACCTTCTGAGTAGATTCGCTCGCTGCTCCGCCGCTGATGAATCCCATACAATGCATCTTCTGCGCTTCCACCGGTTGAGAACAAGTGATTGGCACGCCTCAATGGCTATGCGCTTTGAGTAAATCCGCCGGAATGGAAGTGTCAACGATGTAGCATATTTTCTTGAATCATCGCCACCGCGTAGAAGAAAATCCAAGTCTTTGTTGAAGAAATATCTGAAAGGAATCCTTGGTTCACCTGGTTGGCCAATTGTTGGTAGAGGTTTGGTCCAATCGGTGTAGTATGGAGGGTTGTCCCTTTGTGTAAAGTCAATGTTTGCTCGGTTGAGCCAATCCATGTTGTTAGACATAGCTCGAGCAATGTTTTCAAGGTGATATTCGATCTCGAGGGCACTTTCGTGAGCTGTTCTTTGAAGTTGAAACGCCATTCTTGATTCGCTCAACTCGATTTCGCATTTTCTTCACATGGAACTTTTCTGCGTAATTTTAGCATGCTCCAATGTAGAACCGTCTACCAAATCCTGACCTTCTTCGTGGTAGGAGTGTTGTTAACAAGAGTAGCAAACCATTCAAATTCCTCTCGTTTATCGCCATCTAGCCATGATAACGACGATCCGAGGTATCTTCTTCTTTCTTTTCAAGGCCTAGATGATGATTCGCTTCAACTTGTTTCGGGGAGAGGTGGGTTGTTGGGGCTCAAGGATCTTCTTCATCGCCACCACCGTATACTCAAAGTGATCACCGGTTTTCTCGAGTCGTGGGTGGTAACTCGAATCGCCCCGAGGTTTTCAAAGAGAAGAACGAGGAGGAGATTTTTGTTGAAGTGAGGTCCGTTGGGGAGAGGTTGCATCAAAGAAGATTCACCGCATCGCTTCCGACGCTTAGGTAAAGTCTTATCCTTATCCTTGTCTTCATCGCCTCTAGGACGCTTAGACTTTTCTAACTTCAATCTACAAGCTTCTTGAAGTTGGTAGTCCAAAGAATGCTTGAAACAATTTTCCTTCTTCAGTAAGTGAAATGTCGATCGTGAAGTACATTTGTGTTACAAGCTTGGCCACCAATTCATTATCCGAGAAAACTAACGGATCGTTGATTGATTGTGACTAAGGGCGCTTGATCTAATAGTTTGCTTGGCGACCGCATAAGATTTGGATAAAGTTGTTTGGTGAACAACTCCTTGTGACTTTAGGAACGTATCTAAGGTACTTTTTCGTAGCCTTCGCATCATTTCGCTCAGCTTCCTCTTACGGTGATTTTTCATGAATTCTCGAACAAACTTCCTTTCTCCTTGCATCTTTTCATTGCTCGCATACATAGATGTGATGATCAAGAAAGAAATTCAACTTTTGTTGAGCACGCCTTTCTTCTCACTTGTTTGACAGCCTTTACAATCTTTTTATGAGCTTGAGAAATCCAAGATCGAGGTGGTTTCTTCACGATTGGATGATGATTTGTTGATCTTTTGATGGTGGGTGAAGATGAAGAAGAATCTGATGATGATGAGATATGAGGAGACCGTCCTTCGAGGTTCGTGAGGTTTCTTCCTTTGATCGTGCAGGACTATCTAGAAGAAACGTATCATAACCAACATCTTTATCTTTTTTCGACTTCTCGCTTCCGTTCCTCAAACTCATATTCGATAGTATCCTCCACAAGATTTTGTTGTTGCACAAGAGTGGTGGCACCAGATCCCTTTATCGGGTTGATTAACCGCATCGTGAGATGGTTCAGAGGGCAAAGACCACTTGATCCTCCTGACCACCCATTTGGTCTTTAGCAAATTCTTCAGCTTTGTGTTGGTGTCTAAGGAATTTGATCTTCTTCAGTATGATTATCCAGTTGCTCTTCTTCTTCATCCGAAGCTTTCATCATATGGTACAAGTACATGAGTCTTTCCTTTTCCTTGTCACCGGTGGACTTGGAGGTTTAGTTGGCCGGCGAGGTGTTACGTTGCGATCCGAGTAGGTAATCTCTTCATCCGTTGTGCATCTTCGTAGCTTTCGCCCACAAGCTTTGGCGTTCGTGTGGGAATAGGTTCACTTCCTTACGGAACAATCCTTTTACGCAGGAGGATTCCTTTGGGAAACTTCCTTTGAATTTCTCAGACTTGTAACACCTCAGAATCGCTTTTTCGGGTCCTCCAGTAGGTGTACCGTAAGATTTTTCATCAAGATGACCAACTTTGCCTTCTTTTACGGCTAACCGATACCTTTGTATGTTTCAAGCTTTTTGATTTCGTAGTCAAGGTGATCGTGTAATAACCGCACTTGTTTCTTTGTTGACGATTCTTTGATTCCGGCTGATAATAGTGGGTTCAGCCAATATGTCGTGATTATCCGGGTCATTGAGCCTCATGGGAATATCGTGATGAAGTCCAAGAGCTCGATCAACAGCTGTATCTACAGGGAATCTTGAGCCTGCTTCTGTGAAATAGCATCATGTCTTCCCATATCAGTGCTTCGATTTCAATGTCTTTCTTGTTGATCAACGACCGAAAATTTGTACCCATGAGCTTGGGATGCTCATAGCCACTATCACGACTAGAGACCGATTTGGTGATGATCATGTAGAGTGTTCTCCATGGTTGAGGAATATTCTTCAACTCCACGTGAGAGTGCTTAGTAATGATCCCTCAGCATCATCATAACCAATATCTATCAAGAATTTCGTGGACTGCTCTTCAAGAGGGGTAGCAAAGAAGTCGGTTGAGCGATGTCGAATGATGAGAATACCGCAGAAGTCGCCAGGAGTGATGTAGTGACTTGTTTAGATTTGTCACATTCATCGCGATTTTGACCGCTGATCCTCTCGCATAGAATCCCGTAATTGTTGAATGTAGACCGGAATGCGGGCGTGTGTGGAGCATGTTCTGGGATGATTCTCGAGAATATCCAATCGCAATGAGACAAGAAGATTCGGTATACGGGGTGTCAAAGTCAAACCGGGTTGTTTTTTTCCAATCTTTCTGATAACCGGAAAGATATCAACAATTGTAAGAACTTCTGATGCATCCACATTCATTTGTTCACCATGTCGCGGATCCAAATAACATTAGCCAAAAGAACCAACATATCGGAAGACATAATGTTAGTCAACAGAAGGTCTTATTGTCTAGTTATTGAATGTACAGGGTCAATGATTGTTACGAGTCCTAAGTCACTTGTTTGTCCAATAGTCCAATGACGCCGTGAAATGTTTCGTGAGTTAGTTAACTTTAAGTTTTAAAGTTTATGTTATCACTTATTGTTCACAACATATCAAACGCTTAAGTTTATTAGTGACATTATTGGATTCGTGACGTTATGATAAGTTTATAAACAAGTTTGTACACGCGAATAATTCATATGAAGGTCAATCAAGGCATAGCGAGAATTGGCAAAGTTGCTGCGAAAACACTAATGACATACGCGAGATCTAAAGCTTGCGTAGGATCTTAACTTACGCTGTAAGAAATGTTACTGTAGGAAAAGAGGACCTATGCGCGAGCTTACGCCAGAAATATTTATACCTTACGCGCAAGGCTTACTCAAAGTAGTAGACCTTGCGCGTAGAGGTCAATCGTTACGATATCCTTCACAGTGATACGCCAGTAGTCCCATTGTAGAACCTTACGCGTAATAGTTATGCAGGATTTTTCTTACGCGATAACTGACTACGCGTAGGGTAATCCTTATGCGTAGAGATTCAAATGACCTTGATTCTGAATATTAAGCGTAGCAAAGCCTGAAATAAATTCATCAACTCATCAATATTAACACAAAAATTTATTTTAACAACAAATTATGGCATGAACATTCGTTAAACAAGTTATAGAAAGTCATATCGCAGAGGCCAAAACCCTAAGGGTTATGAATTGCGCATAAACTTTCTAGCCATGGGATTTGCACCAAACAATTTCTCGGTAGTTCTAAGATGTTGTGAGAGTCTATAAACCAAGTTATAACATCTAAATCGTGGTGAATCAAAAATACCCAAACTCAAGAACATTATACCCTAATTCCTAATTTCGATTAAATTAGAGTTTCGGTAGTTATAGGCCCATGGAAATCATTAATTCAACATGATATGATCATCACACAACAATCTTTTTGACCAAAAACCTTCACATTTGTAAACACCCAAATCGACTCATAAACCCTAACATTCAAAAATCATCAATTGTGTTTTGAGTTTGATGGTTAAAATGTTATCATTTATGTATTAGGAACGTTTTGACACTATCCATTTAACCACAAAACACACACACAATGATTGTGTGTTCATACGCTTATGCGTAGAACACATAATCACGCATAACAAAAGTTTTAGCCGTAGGATTTACTAGAAATTCAAAACCTTAGCTTGTATTATCAAGTAAGATCGTGAAAACACTTACAAAACGATGATCTAAAGCACGGATTTCTTGAATGAATCTTAGATGCGTAGGATGTTTAGGTTGAAAGTAATAAATGTGAAGTTGTAGGTGGAGGTGTTTTTATTTAAAGTATCTTTAAGATTTTGACAATTTTGGTCCCTCCACCTTTTCCTTTTTCAAACAAAGCCATTTAACTTCCATTTTGGTTACCAAACAAAGATTTTTAGGAAAGAAACATGACGACACTCCCCTGACTTAAGAAAAATAATGAAAGGTTATAATTTTAGTCCGAGGAGTGTCATTGAACCGTAAAATTTACCACCATTGATAAAAGAAACAACCGGGATATGATAACATGCAAGTACACGTGATGTTTTGAAACAAGCTTATATTAATTTTCTCCCCTCAACACTTGATCGAAAAAATACTGAATTTTGAAAGATTAGAGTGTTGACCGAAGAAACGTACTTGCCATGTTGAAAGAAAATTAGATTAGAAGAATATTTTTGTTGTTTTATCAGGTTTTATAATTTTGTATTTTGTTTTTGAAAAATTATTTACAAAAGAGATTTTGGTGTTTGACAGGTTTTTAAGACTGTTTTAGGAGGTCATCCAATTCCTCTTGAGTCAAACACCTCATACCAATCCGTTGGACCAACTCATTAAACCTAGCGGGAGGCAAGGCTTTGGTGAGAAGATCTCGCCAATTGGTATCTGTTCCACAAAATATAATTCAACAGCACTGCTCCACGTGATCCTTGATGAAATGATATCGAAGATCGATGTGCTTTGATTTCGAAAATAACCGAGTTGCACGAGATCGCAATGGCACTCGATTGTCGCGCAGATACATCGGATTCGTCAAATACGTAACCATAGTCTTTGAGTTGTGTTCTCATCCAAATGACTTGAGCACAACACGCGGTCATGGCTACATATTCGCCTCGTTGAGGACAACAGTAATGTACAACTCGCTTCGATTGCCATGACACCAGCTTTATCACCAAGAAATTGTAAAGCTCTCCGGAAGTACTTTTCCGCGAGTCTAAGCATCCCATGCGTGGGTCGGCGGCCCCAAAAGCGATTAGTTCAAAACCGAATCCTTCTGGATACCGATCCCCAAGTTAATGGTTCCCTTGATGTATCAGAGGATTCTTTTAGCTTCAGAGAGGTGGGTTTCATTGGTCGCGACCGATAACGAGAGCAAAGATATACCAAAGACAATATCGTGTCGCTAGTAGTTAGATACATGAGAGACCCAATAATACTACGATATTTTGTAGGGTCCATTAATTTCCCATGTAAATCACGCCTAGTTTCTTGGTATGAGCCATTGGTGTGGCATAGGTGTCACAAGTTTTCATTCCAAATTTGTTTAACAGTTCAAGGGCATATTTGATCGACTCAGAAAATACCACGGGTGATTGATGAACTTGCAGACCGAGAAAGAACGTGAGTTCACCCATCATGGACATTTCAAAATTTTTCTTCATTAGTTTTGCAAAAGCGATTGAAAACTTTTATGTGTAGACCCAAAAATGATGTCATCCACGAAATTTGAACAATTAAGATATGTGCCCCGTGATATTGTATAAAAAGAGTTGGGTCAACCAAGCCTTTGGTGAAATTATTAGCAATGAGGAAGGATGATAGCTTATCGCACATGCCCAGGAGCTTGTTTGAGACCATACAGAGCTTTGTTCGCTTTGTAGACGGATTCAAAACTCGGATCAACGAATCCATCTGGTTGGCCGACATAAACCGCTTCTTTAAGTTGTCCATTGAGAAACGCAGTTTTGACATCCATCTGATAGACCGCCATATTCATATGAGCCGCGAACGCTAGAAATATCCGAACAGCCTCAAGACGAGCAACCGAGCAAAAGATTCTTCAAAGTCAATACCCTCTTCCTGACGATAACCCTTAGCCACCGACGGACTTATTTCGATAACATTTCCTTCAAAGATCCAATTTGTTTTTCCAAATCCATTTGAGACCAATGACGAAGACCCTCGTTGGTCTTTCAACCAGCCTCATACTTCAAGACGCTTGAATTGGTTGAGTTCTTTTGCATGGATTCAATCCAGCTTGTCTTTTGTCATTGCGTCTTTGATGTTTTTAGGTTCGTGATTAAGCGCACGAGTGCATAAATGCAATGTTCACCGCTCGTGTGAAGACGCTTGTCTCGAACGATCGGTTGATTCGGTTCCAATAATGTTTCGAGGATGGTCTTTCGTCCATCTATGTGTGGAGGGTTGATGTTGGTATACATTGTGCGATTCTGAGGATTCAAATGGTTTGTTGAAGATTCTCGACATCCGCAGCAGCCTCATTAGCAAACGGGTTAAAGAACGCATTTGGATCAAAATCTGCAGATGGGGGTACTTCATTCGCAACATCATCGGTGATTCATCATTGTTGGAAGCGGTGTGTTCAATCTTGTGTTGAGTCAATCGTGGTGCTTCTTCAACAAAGAGTTGTTGTAGCATGTGTGTATCGTATAAGAGTATTATCGTGCTGAGCGAAACAATGGATACACTCGAGCACGCTCATCAATATCGCCACTGAACAAACGGAGCAAATAACCTTTCCATTTGTTGACGCAGTGGGGGCTTTGTTCACCGGTGATGATGGGGTTTGGGGAAGTTTAAGCAGTTTGTGTCCGGTTCTAAGCCTGTTATACTCGTAGCCATTTCCGTAAGTTCATCAAAATGAGCATGAATCGCTTCCATCACCGCTTTGTACGACGATTCCGATTCGAAACCTTTGAATTATCACAAGATCCCATAAAGACTCCAATGTCACCTTTGGCTTTGAGCTTTCCAAAGTCATCACGATCATTATTCGGATAGCAAAGAGATCCAAATACATGAAAGTGTTTTAGATTTGGTTTTTTGTTATGGACAAGCTCGAAAGGTGTTTTGTTGTGGCGCTTTGTAATCATAGAACGGTTTTGAGTATAGCATGCAAGAGATACGCTTTCCATAAGTAATCCGAAGTTTAGCATTGATTAACATTGTTCTTGCAGCTTCCACTAACGTTCGGTTTCGTCTTTCGACAACTCCGCTTTGTTCGGTGTACGTGCAATAGATGTTTGATGCTGAATTCCCACTTTCTCATAGAAATCACGAAGGGTTTTGTTAACAAATTCAATTCCTTTGTCTGTTCGATTAGCCTCGACGGTGTTTCGAGTGAACTTGTATTTTCGAGAAAGGTGATGATCATCTGTGGAGCTTGATCTTTGCTTCGAAGAAAGTAGACCCAAGTCCAGCTTGAATAGTCATCAACAATTACTAAGATGTAGCGTTTGCCATTGATCGCTTGCACGCAAGATCGGGCCACACAAATCCATGTGAAGAAGATGAAGCACATGCCGAGAGCTCGTGTTCCACCTTTGAAGGAAAATGAGCACGAGTGCTTTTGCCTTGTTCACAAGCCGAGCAAAGGTGATCTTTAGAATACCCAAACCGTGGGAGTCCTTCAACTAGTTTGTGTCGAGCAAGGTTGGTGATGGTTTGAAAGTTTAGATGTGAGAGACGACGGTGCCATAGCCGTGATTTTGTTGATGTTGCCTTTGAAAGTAAGCCGATGGGAGAAGAAGCAACCATGTCTTGCATAGAGATAGTGTAAAGACTTGAATTACGCGAGCCATACATAAGGTCGTTTCCTTGTAGATCATTAATGAAACAAGTTTTCTCCCTGAAAGCAACCTCCAAATCTCCATCACGTAAACCGACCTATCAAAACAGATTATGACCGAGGCCTTCCACATAATAAACCCCGCTTATTTCGATGTTCCCATTAATGTAGTCTCCGTAGCCCATGATAGCTGCGAAGTGATCATTCCCTAACCCGACAAAGTGCCAATGAACTTTGCAATAAAGTTTGATAACAGCTTAAGATTGCCTGTCATGTGTCGGGAACATCCGCTATCAACAATCCAGAGAATGATCAGATCACCCGCATTGTACACATGCATAACACAGATGGAATAGAAGTAGATGTGGAACCCGAAATGTTAGAGGGTTCCGTAGCACTTATAGTAGATATACACACATCAATAGCTTTAGGTATCCACTTAAATCCTAGTGTGTTATATATCCATTTCCGCCATCTATAACTACTCTTTGCTTTAGTCTTAGTGAATGCACTAGGTGGTACTACATTCCTAGGAGGTGAAACTGGAGCTACAGGGATAACAATGCGCCTTAGAATCTAAAGATGGCGGTCTACCAAGCACAGACTTAGAAAGATTAGTGGGCCTAGAGGTATTCCGCTTCTTAGGATTCCTTAAACGAGAGATGATAGCTTTAGCAACACATTTATCATGACACTTAGAATTCATACTTTTACACAAATATCACAAGGTGCATCGATGAATATCAAAAGTACTTAACGGTTTAGCATTCGTTACATCACTATTTCTATTACATTTGCCGGACGCAATATCTATAGTGGAGGCAACGTGAGTCTTATTCATAGTCCTAGGGTGTTCTTCTACTTTAGCATTCCTGATTGATCTTTTCTTAGGTCGCAACTTCCTATTCTCCGATGTAGTGCTCCTAGGCGTGAAGTGCGACATTTGGAAAAGACGCAACTATTCCGCTTTTAGTAAGGAGGCACGTTAGCAACTTGTGTTTTGGCAGTAGAGATTCTAGGTTCATGAGTACTAAGTGTTACCGCTAATCTCTTAATGATGGTTGGCGAAGTTGTTCATACTTTCCTAACATTTCTCTTAACTTGAAGATAGTGTGAATCGATCTTGATTTTCGTGACCTAACATTTCCAAAGAAAATGCATAACTTCTTTAGTGTGTGCAAGATAATGATCAAGTTCATTTGATGCTTCATCACGAGTCTTTTTGAGTAAATCAAATATGACACCATATTCCTTTTAACTTTTACAAGTTCTTGTTCATATTTTGAGATTTGACACTTAAAAGACACGCTTTGATCATCCAGTTGCTCAATTTTAGGATCAGAAGATTTTGTACGCGAATCGCGATTTTGTGTTGAAAAGCAAGTTGTTGATCGTGAATATCTTTTTGACACCAATTAAGACGACGTATTGCATTTGAAAGTTCGTTTGACAATCGCTTGTTTTCAACTTTTAAGGACTCGACCAAGCACATTATCGTTGTTCTCAACATTTATCACATAATCAACAAGACGCAGAGGTATGATCAAATGCATATGACAAAGAATTCAATAACACAAGATTATGGACATCAAAGACAGATGACATCTTCCAAGAGTCGATCAACATCTTTTCTCAATTTTTTTTACGCTTAGTGTTAGAAATAGATGTTTTCGTTTTTCAAAACCACCTTCATTAATCCAAGTTCCTTATGAAAGTCCCTTTCCCAAGACAATGCACAACTTTTCAAATTTTTAACATTTGGTAAAAGATTTTTCTAAAAATGTCTCTTTGTTCTCGCGCTAGAGGCTTATTGAAAGTGTTGAACTTTGATTTCATAATGATATTCTATCTCATGTTGTAAAGTTTTGAGGTCAGCCATGAAAAGGTCAAAATATCTAAGAATTTTGCGATTTTCATGTTTTGAGTTTACTTCACTGATGGAAGGTAAAGGACCATAAGTTTGTGCATAATCTTGTTGGGGATTAACATTAGAAGACTCAGGTGTTTTTATGATTACCCTTGGTGTGTTAGAAGAATCCGCTGGTGTGACGAAAGTGACCGCTTTTGAATAGTTAAAAGGTTTGTTGTAAACAACTTTTTCTAATTTTGATCGACTCGCGTCTTCAGCATCTAATTCCTCTTGACGATTATATTCAACAACACTCATAATGTAATTATCAACTTTATATTCTCGTGACCGAAACTTCGTGATTTGGTTTGAATGCTTTGGTTGAAAGCTTAGGTTTGTAATCGCAAGATTCGTCCATATCCATTTGATTGGGTTTTAAAGTAAACTTTTCAATGGTTGTGACCGACTCACCATGTTTGTAAACAAAACTTTTAAACTCTTTAAGTTTGTTTTGCAAGCCGATGATTTCTTCAAGATGATCATCTATTCGTTGAATGCTTTTTGTATGCAGAGAACTGTTTTTGACAAGTTAACAACTCAATTTTAGCTTTTGATTTTCCAAGGTGAGAGCGGCAAGTTGCTTTTTATGTTCATGTTTCGCTTGTTCTATTTCGCATAACAAAGCATTCTTCAAGCGGCTAGATCAATGATCTGCCTTTCTAAATATTTTCGCTTTGATAAGATTTGGCAAAGGCTGCTTCAAAACCTTTTTCACGTTTTTCTTGAGTTTTGAAAAGTTGAGTTGCTTTTGTAAACATTCAAAATCCTTGTTAATGTAGTGCATTTTACATTTCAAGTCCTGATTAATGGCATGAAAATTTTCCACTATGGTCTGTTGGTCTTGTATTAAACGAGCAAAATCTGGATGAGGCAAAGTTCGGCGTGTTCAACGTGAGTCTCAACATGATCATTACTGAGATCCTCAAGTATAACCACGAAGTCAATTTGATTATCAAGGAAACCGTTGGTCATCTTGATCGCCAAATATAACTACGGGTCTAGTTGAAAATCGCCGGAATGAGATGTAGATGGCGATTTTGAACATTCCGAGCCTTGCCTTGGATTCAGATGTTGGCGAGATATGAGATCGAGATAAATATGGTTTGTTCGTACTGAGACAAGCCATCATGTCATACACTGGGCCCCGTGTCACCATGTGTAACTCATGCATATTAGCCATCAACATAACAAATGCATTGGCCGCAAGTCCTCCATATCATCATCCGAAGTGCATTTGCCATAAAGCTCGTTCTTTGTTTGTGAGAGTTCCACCACCTTCATCCTTAAGAGCCAAAAGAAGAGCCTCTTTGAAATAAGCACTGCCTCTAGTCCTTGGCTTTGGGCATGCATTAGCCAGGTGTCCCTTCTCATTGCAGCTTGATAGCATCAAGACCATTCAACCCATTCGAGCATTTCCTGTTCCACCACTTGAGCTCGATTGTTATTCCTACCCACAAAGATTAAACCCTTGACCCACCGCCATCCGACGACCATAACCACGATTCTGAACTTCAACTCGCCCATTGTTCACAACAGCTTGATTCCTTGTATTAGATGAGGAACGAATACTGTTGTTGGATTTGTTGGTATAACGGCTAAAGGCATTAGCAATCATAGCAAATCCTTGTTGCAAGGTGCTTCGAATCGGATCGATTCCTCATTAGCTTCGCCTATGAGCATTGTTGTTGTTGTATGGAACCAATTGAGTTTGTTGAGATGGAGGTTGTGAAGGATCATATGGTGTGATTGTAGCAGTTGGTTGAGTTTTTGGTTGAGGAGAATAACTGTTTTGAGCATATAAGGCAAGTTGTTGATTTTCCGGATGTGTCCGTGGAGCAATTTGAGCACGGAGAATCCTTTCCCTATCAACTTCCTTTTCATGAGGCTTCAAGTAATCGTACAACAATCCATATGTAGATTGATGCATGTTTTTCGCTTGACGGAGAAAAATGACATACTTCTCCCATTCAGGACCAAGACTACTTAGGAACTTAGTATTCACCGCAATTCTTGGCATGATGATGTTGTGTTTATCCAAATCATTGATGATGTCCGAAAATCGGTGATGATAGGACTCGAGTGTCTCTCCGTGTTCAATCATGAAGTGTTCATAAGCCAAGTAAATTTTGGATTCCAAATCTTCCTGATTGAGTACTGATCCTTCCATAAGAAGACTAATATGATCCCACATTTTCTTTGCGCCTTTTGAGCATCAACACTACCAAGAATTAGGTTTGGTAATCCTAGGAGGATATATTCCATTGCAAGCTCATCCGCTTCATAGTGTAGAAGTTCTTGAGGATTCAAGTATGCAACAGTAGCAATGTTCGTTTGTTCATCTCTTGGTGGAATGGCATTAGGATCTCCGTACAATGACAAGAGGCATCTCAAATGGACCTTCCAAGATAACCTTCTTTAAGAACTTTCCATGTGGCTTCTTTAGATCACAAAACCTAAAGAACCTTATCACCCATTGATCGTAGTTTCCTGGAGTGAGCATTGGAGGTCTATCAAGTGATCCGACCTCATGAATTGATTGTTGGTTGCTTAAAGTTTCAAACATCTTTGCAAACCAAGTGGGTTCCTTCATAGTGATCCTTGATGGATGTTGATTAAAGTCATTTGTGTACGGTTGAGCTTGAAGACTTGGTGGTGGTTGAACCATTTGTGGTTGTGGAATTGCAAAGAAGTTGTGGAGTATGTTGTTGATTCCATTGTTGATGTTGTGGAGTTAGTTGTTGTTGACGTTGAGGATGAGGATAAGTGTAAGGGAAATAGTTAGAGTATGGTAGTTGTGACATGTTGATAAACTTGTGTTGGTAAAAATGGATCTTTGTAGTCGAATGAACCTTTGTTGATGAAGTATCCTTAGGCGTAGAAATCACAATAATCCAAGTAGCACTTATGCGTAAAAACACCAAAGTTACGCGTAACAATAAGAAGTTACGTGTAGATTTAGCTTACGCGTAAGTAGAGAAAAGACGCTAAAGTTATCGTAGACAAAGTTAGCGTAGAAAGTTAGGCGTAGGATTATCTTATGCGTAAGACAAGGCTTAGCGTAAGATAAATCTTGCGTAGGATTTCTACGCGTAAGCTTTATGCTTATGCGTAATTTTAGGGTTTTATCCTAAGTGATCTTTTACACTTCACAAAGTGTAAAAGATATCCAAAGTCGACGTATTTTCTGACTTATCCAAGTAAGAAAACACGGAATAAACCACGAAAATGAAGATCAAACCAAGGAGATACTTATGAGTAGTTTTAGGGTTTTACTACGCGTAGGTTTACTCAGAATTTGATTTTGCTCAAAGTTGTTTCTAAACCAGTTTTTGTGTGATGAAATAGCTTCAATAACACCAAAAGACACAAAAGTGTGAAACTTGATGTTCCAAAGCTCTTAAAACACGCTAGTTTAAGCGTAGAGAACAATACCCACCTAACAAAAACAAGCTTAAAATCTTAGATCCACACATAAAGTTTGAAACTTTTTGCCAAAACACGTATTTTAACACCTTAAAACGTTGAAAGTACAAGAATCTTGGATTCAAAAGTTTAAAAAAGACGTTTTAAGAGAACCAAAGTATCACCCACCTTTACGCGTAAGACCAAGAACAAAAATCTTCAAAAACAAAACGTTTCACCCAACTATTTGGCGATTGATACCACTGTTAGGTCACAAGGTTTACCACACAAGCTTATATGAAAGATAGAGAGGCGATTGAACAAGTTATACACACACACACACGTATGAGTAAAGACGGTTTAGGCGTAGAGTGTAGTGAAAGAAAAACTTGAACAACCAACCTTCAAATGAAGGTTATTACAAAGTATTTATAGGCAAGGAGCTAGGGCAACACTCCTACTCCTTCCCTTTCTCCTATGGGCTTGGGCCTAAGCTCATGGGCCTTCTTCATAAGCTTAAGGCTAATAACAAACATAAAGGCCATAATAAGCTAACTATTACATATGAGTAACTAACACTTGAATAAGGTTTAGGAGTGATTCCAACAGAGAGAGTTGTTGGGATTAGATGCTTTTTCTATTGATGGTCCTTTGAATGGTCATCTTCTTACAGTTCTGGGAATTGATAACAACAATGGTATATACCCTTTAGCTTGTGGTTTTGTAGAATCAGAAAAAATAAAATCATGTACTTGGTTTCTTCAGTGTTTATCTGATGATCTTGAACTACAGCCAAACTCAAAATTTACTTTTATTAGTGACATACAAAAAGGTAGTCCATTAAATTGGTAGTGAATTCATGTTCCTTTTTTTAAACAGACACTGAATATATGTGATTTTGTGCACGGTATCATTCTAGCTTTAGTAGAAGTTTTTCCAAATGAAGAGCACATATTTTGTCTTAGAAGCATTCATGACTATATAAAACTTCAATAGAAAGGTAGGGCCTTTAAAGACTATTTGCAGAGACGTGCAACAGCCTCAACTGTTATACAGTTATAGAAAGCTATGCTTGATTTCAAGAGATTTAGAGAACCTGCCCATGCTTGGCTAACTAAGATACCACCAATCCATTGATCAAGGTAACATTTTTCAGGTAAATTATCTAAACTTAAATGGTATATGTTAATGTAGTATGAAATGTATAAGTAATAAAACTTTATTTTTATTGTTTAGGGAGAGCTCATTATGATGTGTTACTTAATAACATGTACAAAGTGTTTCATGGGAAAATAGTTGGAGGTATGGAGAAACCAATCATTACAGCCTTAGAATACATCAGGGAATATTATATGAAGAGAATAGTGAATGTTTTGGATTTAACTGGGAAGAGTAATAGACAACTAACACCAACTGTACAACACATGTTAGATGCAATTAAGAAAGAGGTTGTTAAGTACAATATTTTATGGAATGAAGGAGATAATTCTCAGGTTAGTGGACCATGGAGAGACCAATATGTAGTGAATGTTGTAAGTAAGACTTGTACTTGCAGAAGATGTGAGATAACATGTTTACCATGTAAATATGTTGTTGCTACCAATTGAAATATAGCTTTAAATAGAAAACAAGTAGGAGATGTGGAAACATGGGCTCATCCTTGTTACTATCTTAACACTTGGCAAGAAACCTACAAACACACTACCCATAAATGGCAATGAGCATTGGAAAAAATCATCTGTAGCCAACACCATTGTTCCACTAAAACATCAAACAACTGCGGATAGCTCAAAAAATAGAAAAAAGAAGAAGGACAACTTCTAAAACTGAAGATATTGTTAATAATGGTAAGTTTTCTAAGGCTTAAGAGTGTAAAGTATGGTGTTTGTGGCATTGTTGGACACAAAAGAAAAACATGTCTTGGGCAGGGAGGTGTATATGGAACTCAAAATATTCAAAGTGAGCTTAAACAAAGAGTTCAAGTGCTAAAGGAAAAGGTAATAAAGTGCCTAAACAGTTGCAGCAAAGAATGTTGCAGCAAAGAAGACACAACCTAAAGGTAATAAAGTTGCAAAGAAACAAGATGAAGGTCCAAGTGTTGTTGAAAGTTAAGATGTTGCAATTCAAGGAAGTTGTGTTCAATCTGAAATTTTGATCAATCCCAGTCTTAATCTCATGTCCATTCAAGTGGTGTGCAAGCAGTTTCAGATTCATCCCAGCATACTCCACCAAGAAGGACTAGGCGGTAGACTGCATTGAAAAGAATGATTGCCTCACCATAGGTCAATTATGTTATGTTTTTGAACTAGACAATGTTTCATCTATTATGTTTGCTATGAACAAGTTATATACTTTAAAAAAATGTGTATGTCTAACTCTAATTATTATGTTAAAAAGTATAAAATTGTATGCATTTGGAAGTATATCCATTTGCATTATTAGTGAAACCATATTATGTTTATGTATTTTCATAGATATTTCTTGTTAATTGGTGTTTACGTATCATAAGTGTGAAACTGGTATAATTCAGGTGGTCGGGTTTCCCAGGTAGAACGGTAAAGACCCGGTGGAGGTCGAATGTTCGAGTTTTCCGTGTAGAACGGTAAGGACCCCGTGAGAAGGAATATGTTCCTGTAGTCGGGGTAACACTAGCACCAATCGGGTACCTTTGTCTTACCTCGTAGGAGAGGGTGAAGAGAAGGGTTTTGTAGATGAGGAGTCTATGGAGGCTGTAAAGTGTGTGTGCCTGTTGGAAGAGGTTTGTCCAACTAACCCTAGTTTCCTATATTATATGGTATCTATCGGGTGGAACTAGGGAAAAGGGTAATGAGATGAGGGCCTTTGGGCCTGTCCATGGTTTGGGCCATTATGTGAATAATGGGCTTTGTCTAAATTTGGGGACTTTATTTATGTAGTGACATATACATACGTAATCAAGCCCCCCAATATAGTATTATGTTATGTACAAGTGAGATGATGATGGACTTTGAAATAACTGACCTACCCTAGCCCTGTGCCAGGAAATTCGGGTTTGCATATCAGGATTTTCTTTTCTAGGCTAACTCATAAGTTTTTTTTGTAATGATGAATTATGTTGTAAGTCGTGTTCCCAAGTGACGTATGGGGTGTATGGTTACCTCCGTCTCATCTCGTAGGCGAGGATGATGAGAAGGGTTTAATATGCCCTGAAAATGTTCCATTTTGTTAATGGTTTTCGTGTAGTCTAGCAATCACTGGCTAGGTTCGAGTCGATATGTACACATGTAGTGAGTCCCCCAGTCTTGCACAGTATAATGCTTGGATTATGGTGTGCTAGACTAACATTTGTTGTGCATGTCATAGTTAATTACTAACGTATAAGCCTGAAGGGAGTTTGAACAAAAAGGGGTGAGAGCCTAAGGGGTCCGCGCCTATGGGGCCAGAGCCTAAGGGGGTTAGAGACTAAATGACATCTAAGCCTGAATGACGTTAGAGCCTGAGTGGCGTCAAAGCCTAAATGGCTTCTAAGCCCGTTGGCATCAAATCCTGTTAAAGTCGAATCCCGTTGGCGTTGGAGCCCGCTATATCGGAGCCCGTTGGTGTCGGAGCCCGTTGTAAGGCCGCTCAGGGCCGATATTGAGTTGTAGGCTAATGTGAGGTTGAGTTTAAGCGGTACCAGGACGTATCAAGTCGCATTTAAGTTGCACATGGATGTATCAGGTCGCGATTAAGCCGTACTGGGTCGTTTGTGGCCATATCAGGTCGCGTTTAATCCGTACCTGGTCGTTTGATACCGTATCAGGTCGCGTTTAAGCCGTACCTAGCCGTTTGAGGCTGTATCAAATCTCATTTAAGTCGTACCTGGTCGTTTGAGGCTGTATCAGATCGTGTTTAAGTCGTACCTGGTCGTTTGAGGCTACGTTCAAGTCGTACCAGGCCGTGTCAGGCCGTACCAGGCCGTGTCAGGCCGTACCAGGCCGTGTCGAGCCACGTTCAGGCCGTGAAACAAGGTCATAAAGCTAGGTCGTGAAGCAAGGATAGAAAGCAACAAAGAGACTTTCCACAACCTTTTTGTGTAGTCTGGGACATGATTTTTTGCAAATAGATATATTATTTTAGTCAACTCATGACAATATATTCTAATAGCAAGAAGTATAGTCATGACTGAATAAACAAACTATTCTAAATGATACCTTTTTTATGATAAAAAAGTTTACAAAACCACAAAAAATGAGATTAGAATCTGAATAAGTGAGGTATCACCGATAATAGATCGAGATGTGAAAGAGCGAAACGAGCTTGTTTGTGCCATTTCCCATAGATGGCACCATGTTTACGTATCATAAGTGTGAAACAGGTATAAGTCTGGTGGTCGGGTTTCCCGTGTTGAACGGTAAAGACCCGGTGGAGGTCGAATGTTCGAGTTACCCGTGTAGAACGGTAAGGACCTCGTGAGAAGGAAGATGTTTCTGTAATCGGGGGTAACACTATATCGACCGTGTATCTTCGTCTTACCTCGTATGAGAGGGTGATGAGATGGATTTTGTAGAGGAGGAGCCTATGGAGGCTGTAAAGTGTGTGTGCTCTGTTGGAAGAGGCTTGTCCAACTTACCCTATTTTCCTATATTATGTGGTATATATAGGGTGTAACTAGGGCAAAGGGTGGTGAGATAGGGGCCTTTAGGCCTGTCCATGGTTTGGACCACTATGTGAATAATGGGCTTTGTCTAAACATGGAGACTTAATTTATTTAGTGACATATACATACGTAATCAATTGGTTTTGTACATTTGTTGTGTTGTTCTACTGGTACAAAGGTAGCAAATGCTTAAACACGTTCAACTTAGAAATGCATTTGGTCATATATTGTGATGTTATTTTAAAGTTAACATTTGATGCGGACCTCTATAAATAACCAAGATGGTTAATTGGTACCCAATTGAAGACTTAAATCAACAAGTAACAAATGACCAAATGTTTACACTAGCCTCTAAAGGTAACAAGGTTTATAATATTGAATTTAAGAGAGAAAATTAAGTTGGAAAGTTTCTCACTAGAGATGAAAATAATACTGCAATGCGGTATTTATACAGAGTACAAAACAGAGTCAAAGCTAAGAAAGTCAACTACCAAAACTATCAACTAACTAGCTAATTCACTAGACTATTACATTGAACTGTAAACTGATAACTACATTAAGTTACAAGTGACCAAGCTTAATCTGTGCATAATTTGTATCTTGTGTGGACTATGTCTTCTTGCATTGTGTGTGACTGCATCACCTTCAACTGGAAACTTTGACTGAGATGATGTAGAAGACGTTGTGTCTTCTTTAATAACCATGTGCATAAAGGCAACACTAACCAAAGTCAATACTAATAAAATTCATAACAATCTTGATAATTAAAAGTCAATCCTAACCAAATTCATAACCAGCTGCATAAACATAAGGTAAACTCAGCTGTATAAGAACAAAATTCATATCCAAATAGGAGACTCAATTACTACCATTTTTGATATTGGAAAACATGAAACATTCCATTAAAGAGAATGTAAAGTTAGCACATACTACATCATTGTTTGATCAAGGTTGTTACACTAAGATGTTGGCCTAACCAGTACTCGCATTTCCACAAAACACTTCAAAATACCACCACCATCATACATAAAAGCTAAATAGTTAACCAAGTGTATAAACAATCAGGTAAACCTTCCACTTCCACACATCGGCTTGAGCAGCTTGTCATCTTACCTTAAGCTCATTTCTCCCCCCTCAAAAAGCCTGGTATGATCATTTTTGAACGAGCACACATTTTTTGATCAAACCATCCTATGAACCGACAAGAAGACCCTTAATCATGAAAATGACCAGTCATTAAACAACCACCATTGTTACTATGTACTTTGCTAATAACAAAAAAACAAACAAAAATCTTAACATGCACTTACTTGATCAGGACAAGCATAAAATCGACCCCCTGGGTTGATCGTTGTTCACGATGTGCGAACTATTACTTGCTTACCACACCAGTAACAGACCATTTTGACAGGTTTAAGGTTTTGGAGAAGAAAGGTTTTGGGGAAATTTTAGGGATGATAAATGACGATGAAGGTTGTGGTAGAAGAGTAATATAGGGAATTGAAAACACTGTACAACGGCTTTAAGTAGTACGTAACAATAAAAAGAAGATAATGCCCTCACCTATTTTGACTTGACCAAAAAACCGCAGTCAATTGGACTCACCATGATCACAAAACATGGAATATGAGTAAGATTGTATGTTTACATTGAAACCCGTAGGTTAATCTTTATTAATCATCCACTATTTATAATAGTGAAACCCTAATACCCTAAACCCATAAACCAGGCTTGGGTTTATCCTTATCCTTTAACACTCCCCCGCAGTTCGAGCGGCGAAATCGCGAACTGAAGAAGAAAACTAAGAAAGCAAAATAAAACAATAAACCAAAATAAAACGGGATAACCCAAAGTATCCCAAACAGTCGTCTCGAGAATAAGAACCCTAGATTCGACACAAACAAAAATCGTCTCGGGAATTTATACCCTGGATTCGATATAAAACAAAAACAAAAACAAACAATTAAATAACGGTCGACAACTCTTGGTCGACAAACAATCACAATCGTCGACAACTCTTGGTCGACAAACAATCACAATCGTCGACAACTCTTGGTTGTCAAACAAAAGAAACAGTCGACAACTCCTTGGTCGACAAACACAATAACGGAAAAAAAACAAAAAACAAAAAAAAACCACTTTAGGGTTTATGAGGATTGTTTTTTTTATGCTGCCAAACAAACGGGACGTGTTTTTCCCTAAAAACACATAAAGATCCACCTCACAATTGCGCATCAAAACCTGGGTGGTTTAATCTTCTTCAGCAATCTTGTCTTTTGTAACAGGTGCCTCGACATGTTTCTGACTATACTCAAGAATCTTTGATAAAAACAGAAAGCGAATTCCCAAAACACCCATTATTGATCTAGGATTTATAAATATTAGAGTAGTGATTGGCATGACTAATTCATGTGCCTAATTTGATGCCTAACAAGGATCTTGGAACACATGGCAAAATCAATGGTAAATAAGAGGAGTGAAAATAAGTGGAATACATGTGTCACTAAATGAATAGATTAGGCATGAAATTAGTCACATGAATTAGTCATTTCAATCATTTTCCTAAATATTATTTTGTTGCTTGAATTGAAATTTGATTAGATGTATGGCGGATGGTATATAGGTGGTAATTGAGTGAATGAATGACAACAATATACTAATGATATTATGAAAAAGGTTTGGTGGGGTTGGCTATAATATTCAATCAATGAATGAACCGAATACAATTTTGTGGTGGGGTTTTAGAGGATTGAAGGAGGGAAGCGTGGATGGGATTATAGGTAGGTTTAGAGGACCGATAAATCCTCTGATATCATGTAAGAATGGATGTTTACATTGAAACCCGTAGATTAATCTTTATTAATCATCCATTATTAATAATAGTGAAACCCTAATACCCTAAACCTACAAACCGGGCTTGGGTTTATCCTTATATGGACATCCTGTGAAAAGAAACTGCAACTACGACCCATCATGATGTTTTTGGATAAGTTTAGGGACGAACGGTGTATTTTACTAAAAAAAATGTAAAGGCAATAATATAACTTCAGTATATATAAAGTGTTGTTTAAAAAATTGTGTCACCCGGTGTTAAAATTAGTTTTATGCATCAATTAAGAAAATCAGTCAATTTTCTGCTGGCGAATGAAGTTAATGACCTTTAAACACTAGATTTTGAAGTTTATTACAGTTAAATTTATGTCATTTGCATCTGTATTGCCTATAAAAAACACAGTAATATAAGAATATGAAGTAGGTAAGACTGTTTATTACAAAAATGAAATTTTACTTAGTTTCGTGGTTAGGTAAGGACTACCAGACATAAAAACGGAGAAGCAAAGATGCTCTAACGCGACACCAATATAGTGGAACACTCCAAGAAAATGGAGCAAAATGATCCCCACATATGGTTTTATTCATAAAAATAGATTCTAAATATTGTGGTTACACTTATAATTAAGAAGATTATTAATAATCTATATTTATTATTTAGGCACATATATATGTACTTACAAACATAAAATCATGTTTTTCTATAAAAAAAATCTCTAACTGATCTTTGAATATAAATGTTTCTTATTGACATGTGTTAATATTTTGAGATTTAATTTTGCTATCAACAACCCATGAAACGTACTATAGTTACAGAAAATGATTTTCATTATATAAATGATTACATTTGGAGATGAATTTTCATTTGCTTACCTTTATTTTGGTGCTTACCTTAATGAATTCAAGTCTTACCAAAGAAATATGAATTAAATAAAATGATTAACCATGTTTTTTTCTTGTTTTTTTGTATTTCTTTTTTATTCATATTTTTTTTTGTCTTTTTATTTAATTCACTTTTTTTTTAATGAATTCACGTCTTTCTTTTTTAATTCAGTTTTTTTTTTTTAATTAATGAATTCACGTCTTTTTTTTTAATTCAGTTTTTTTTTTTTTTTAATTCACGTTATTTACGTTTTTTTTAATTCGCGTTTTTTTCTTCGTTTTCGTTCGATTTCATATGTTTTCGCCCGTTTTCTTACGTTTTCGTTCATTATTCAGACGTTTTCATACATATTCGTCCATTTTCTTACGTTTTCGTCCGTTTTCTTACGTTTTCGTTCATTATTCATACGTTTTCGTCCGTTTTCATACTTGTTTTTACACTTTCATACATTTTCGTCCGTTTTAATACATATTCGTCCATTTTCGTACGTTTTCGTCCGTTTTCATACGTTTTCGCCCGTTTTCTTACGTTTTCGTTCATTATTCATACATTTTCGTCCATTTTCGTCTGTTTTCATACATTTTTGTCCGTTTTCATATTTGTTTCTACGCTTTCATACGTTTTCGTCCTTTTTCATACATATTCGTCCATTTTCTTACGTTTTCGTCCGTTTTCTTACGTTTTCGTTCATTATTCATACGTTTTCGTCCATTTTCATACGTTTTCGTCCATTTTCGTCCGTTTTCATACATTTTCGTCTGTTTTCATACTTGTTTTTACGCTTTCATACGTTTTCGTCCGTTTTCATACATATTCGTCCATTTTCTTACGTTTTCGTCCGTTTTCATATGTTTTCGCCCGTTTTCTTGCGTTTTCGTTCATTATTCATACGTTTTCGTCTGTTTTCATACATTTTCGTCCGTTTTCATACTTGTTTTTACGTTTTCATACGTTTTCGTCCGTTTTCATACATATCCGTGCATTTTCTTACGTTTTCGTCCATTTTCATACGTTTTCGTCCGTTTTAAATGTTTTCGGCCGTTTTTCAGACGTTTCTGAATATCACAAGTGATATTCTGTGATATTCATAACATAACTCGTGATAATCTAAATATCACAAGTGATTTTCAACTAATGTTTTGTAACATGAAAATCACAATTAATATTCAAAATATCACAAACTGATATTCAGAAAATCACAAGTGATATTCAGAATATCACAAAGTGATATTCAGAAAATCACCAGTAATATTCAGAATATCACAAATAATAACAGCTACATAGTTTGGGGGTATTTGTTTAACCTTATTTTATTTACTTATGAGCTTATGTGATTTCGGTTTATGTTTCACAAGCTTAATTTGCTTATTTTGAAACTTATAAAAATATGTAAGTTTATATTTACCATGTTTAAAGAGAAAATGGTCAAATTTTGGTTTAGAGTTCATACATATTCGTTGGTTTTCGTCCGTTTTCATATGTTCTGAATATTGAATATCACAAGTGATATTATGTGGATATCACAAGTGATATTCTGTGATATTCAGAATATCTACCACAAATGATATTCTGTGATATTCAGATGATCACAAGTGATATTCTGTGATATTCAGAAAATCACTTGTGATAATTAAAAGTGATTTTCAAATAATGTTTTGTAAAATGAAAATCACAAGTGATATTCAGAATACCACAAAGTGATATCCAGAAAATCGCAAGTGATATTCATAATATCACAAAGTGATATTCAGAAATCATTTTGTGATATTCAGAATATCACAGAAAATCACTTGTGATAGTCAGAAACGTATGAAAACGGACGAAAAAGTAAGAAAATGGACGAATATGTATGAAAATGGACGAAAACGTATGAAAGCGTAAAAACACGTTTGAAAATGGATGAAAATGTATGAAAAATGGACGAAAAAGAATGAAAACGTATTTAAACGAACGAGAACGGACAAAAACGTAAGAAAACGGACGAAAACGTAAGAAAACAGACGAAAACGTAACAAGACTGATGAAAGCGTATGAAAACAGGCGAAAATGTATGAAAACGAATGAAAACGTAACAAAACAGACGAAAACTTATGAAAACAGAAGAAAACTTAAGAAAACGTATGAAAACGAGCGTAAGAAAACGGAAAACCGTAAGAAAACGGCAGCGTAAGAAAACGGATGAAAACGTAAGAAAGCGTAAGAAAAGCAGAAAACGTATGAAAGCATCAAAACGTAAGAAAACGACAAAAAGCGTATGAAAACGGACCGAAAATGTAAGAATACGATCAAAAGCGTATGAAAGCGGACGAAAAGCGTATGAAAAGCGGACAAAAGCGTAAGAAAATGGACGAGAACGTAAGTAAAGGCGAAAACGTAACAAGGCGAAAACGGACGAAAACGTAACAAAACGATATGAAAAGCGTAAGAAAAGCGAAGAAAAGCGGGACGTAAAAACGTAAAGACAGCGTAAGAAAACGAAAGCGTGAAAGCGGATTTAAAACGTATGAAACAGAAAAGCGTATAAAAAGCTGAAAAAACGGACAAAAACGCATTATGAAAGCAAGAAAAGCGAAAAGCGAAAAAAAAACGTGAAATCAAAAAAAGGGAATAAAAAAAAGACAAAAAATGAGAAAATAAAAAAGAAAGATAAAAAGAAAAGAAAAAGACAAGAAAAAAACATGGACTTAGGTTTAGACATATTAAATCTTAGGTTAATCACCACCATTAGATCAAACTAAATGGAAGGTGGAGATTTATCCCTTAGTATGCAAGGATTTTTGAGTATGCAAAATATAGTGCTAAAAATCATTAAGAAAGTGGACATGGTAATCCATATATCCAATATAAACATTGAAAATATTTACCCAATGAATTTGGAAAATGATTAATGTATCTATGCTAAACTCTAATTCAGAGATGAACTCTAAATGAAAAATGATGAAAAATAAATATAGTAAAAGGATGTTCACTTACTTTGGTGTTGCTTACCGTTTGTGCATAAATGAATTATACATTTTCCATATGACCTAATCAAAATGAATTACTTCTGATTTTTATCTAAATATAATTAGATTATATGATATTATAAAACTTACTTGGGTAAATATGACATTTCATTGTTTTAATTGGGGATATAAGGAATTAACCCTATTTAATTAGGTACATATATCAAAGCTCAATATAGAAAGTTATAAACACATGACAAACACTTGATGGACTTTTAATTGGCATGTGTCGATATTTTGATGGATTTTTATTAAAAAGGTGTATACAATTAATACTCCGTACTTCATTAATTTATAAAAACTTTTTATATTATAAAGTTTTTCAAACCATAAATCACAATCAACACTTTTAAGAGATTAATACTTCTTGTCCTTTTTTAAATGTTAAACCTATTCATGCCATATAGGTTTAAAATATATACATCTATTATGATTTGCACATTTTGTTGCCTCTTTATCTTTTTATACATATTTTCGCAAACTATCATAGTGAACGCTTATCGTAATATACTAGCAGGGTACTCGTTCGTTGCGGCGGCAGTTATTCTGAAATAAATTTTTTCGGTAAATCATGTATTTTAGTTTATTATGTTCTTTTTGACAATAAATTTACGGATATCAAGAATTTCATTTAGCCCGTACCCGTTCGGGCTCGAGGCCCTTTAACCGCGCCGTTAGGACTCGAGCGTTGGCCCGTGCTGTTGCTCAAGCACATTTTGCCCGTTGCCCGTTCGGGCTTTAATATATGCATAATGTGTCTTATTATTTGTATTATTGACATTTAATGCATGGTACTCACGCGTTGCGGCGGCAAGTACCCTGAAATAAAATTTTCAAGTGAATCATGTATTTTAGTTTATTATGTTCTTTTTGACAATAAATTTACGGATTTCAAGAATTTCGTTTAGCCGGTGTCCGTTCGGGCTCGAGCGTTGGCTCTGCCGTTCGGTCTCAAGCCCATTTGGCCTGTTGCCTGTGCGGGCTTGAATATTATTTGTGTTAGTGACATTTAATGTAGGAATTGTGTTTAATTTGATTGTACAATATGCTTGATAATTTGTATTTATTATGTTAGGGGTGTTTTAATAATTGTATTAATTGTATTTATTGATCAGTTAATTAATTGACTATATTAAATTGCATTAATGTGATGTTTTGTTTTTTTTATATGTGCATTAAAGTGGTGTACGCTATGCTTCTTTTTTTGGACATCTGAAAATTATGTGCATTAAAGTGTTGTACATTATGTTTTTTTTTAATTATATGATTTACTAATTATACTAACATGTGTAAGCTTATATTTTTAAGATTTCTTTTTATAGAAAGTCCTAAATATATTTCGAAATCCTCTTTTTCACCCTTGCGATAGACTGAAAGACTGATGAGATACTCTATACCACAAGTCTTGAATAAAAAGATATGTCAAGTCTTTAATAAAGAATCCCAAACACTCCTTGAACAAAAAATTATTTGTCTCAAATTAAACACCATGGTTTAATAAACACCATATTTAACTTTTAAAAATGTTTTCATAAACCTGAAAATAGAGGTCAATAAACCAAAATAAAACTATAGACAAAAAAAAAAGTACTAACCATGGTTAGCTATAGAATTAGGTGCATGTTTTGTTATTAGTCTAGATTGGTAAGCATTTGCTTCCTTTCATAACCTCCATTATCTCCCCCATAAAAACCCTTCAAAACCAATACATATTTCCTCAACAAACCCACCACTCAAAGGGAGAGAATTCAAAGAGAGAAAGAACCATTTCTCTCCTTCCTTTCTCTCTCTAAAACACACACTTTTTATAAAAATATGCAAACAGAATCCGTACAAGTATCACCATTTGATCTAGCATCATCACTTCTCAACGTAAAACTAACCGACAACACGTTAAACACGTCCGAAGAGCTAACCATGTCACCAGCCATGAAGATGCTAGTTGAGAACCGTGACATGCTAACGTTGTTTACGACCACTGTTGCTGTGTTGATTGGTTGTGTTGTTGTTTTGGTGTGGAGGAGATCGTTTACTAAGAAATCGGTTAATAAGGAAGTTGAGACAATGAAACTTGTTGTGCCGAAAAAGGAGATAAAACATGAGGAGGTTGATGATGGGAAAAAGAAGGTTACGATTTTGTTTGGTACGCAAACTGGAACTGCTGAGGGTTTCGCTAAGGTATGGTTAACAAACTTTTAATCTATTTGATTTACGTAAGATTATGTTGCATCGTTATTACGTTAGTAACTTGTTGATTGCTACTTTGAGTAACAATCAACAATCTAATTACGTATTGACAAAATAAAAGTTTGTTTGAGCTTAAGGAGTAATAATTGACCGTGCCACGTATATTTTAATTTTTCTTCTAATTTGATCCTAAGTCTATATAAAGAAACCGCCATGGGTCAAATAAATTATGCCAGAAAACAAAATATAATAGTGACATGTCACATAAGTTATATAATTTGTTACATAAAAAATGTGCAAGTAGTTTATTACTATTTTCAGTTGCATATGTGTTGCAGCATTTAAATTTGTTGATTGTTAACTATAGACTAAAATGTTTACGATGTTTTTTTGACTTTATATTTTGTTGCGTGTTTTGTTTTTTTGTGAAGGCATTTTTAGAAGAAGCTAAAGTTCGATATGAAAAGGCTGTGTTTCAAGCAATTGATTTGGTGAGCAATGCTTTTTCCTGAATTGAGATTTAAATTATACCGTAATATCGGCGTATGAGTTTCATATATGTTAAACACTTAATTAGACCGCTACGATTTTATAACTGTAGGATGATTATGCTGCTGAGGACGAAGAGTATGAGGAGAAATTTAAGAAAGAATCTTTTGCACTTTTCTTTTTAGCCACGTAAGTTGTATTATGATTGCTATGATGCATAGCAGCATAAATATGTAATAGGTAGTTCACAAGTACTTTTTGATTGAATTCGGTGTGGTATTTGAATATGTAGATATGGAGATGGTGAGCCAACAGATAATGCGGCAAGATTTTATAAATGGTTTACAGAGGTAATTGTATTGTACCCTATGAGTAATTTGGTGATATGCATATTCAAACAGGATATCAGTGTAAAGTAAATTTTTATATATTTTTGTAGGGAGATGACAAAGGAGAATGGCTTAAGAAACTTCAATATGGAGTGTTTGGCCTCGGCAACAGGCAGTATGAGCACTTCAACAAGGTAATTATTAATGCCGTTTTACTTACTTGATAATCAAGCAGCATACAACGTTTAGAAATAAAATTTTCTCTTCATCAATCTTATGTAGATTGCAGTGGTGGTGGATGATAAACTTGCAGAGCAGGGTATATTCACTTTCCTAAAAATCTAAAATGAATATAGAAATTGATCGGTTTCTATTTTTTTGCTCTGTGATGGCTTGCCTTCGTATCAAAATTTATAATTACACCATTACCTTTTGCAGGTGCAAAGCGTCTTGTTCCTGTTGGTATGGGAGATGATGATCAATGTATGGAAGACGATTTTACAGCATGGTACTAAAACTACTTTTTATATTCAGACTGTCAAGTCATGCATATAGTGGTTGACAAATACATCTATGGATGAATTTAGGAAAGAGCTAGTTTGGCCTCAGTTGGATCAATTGTTGCGTGACGAGGATGACATGAGTATTGCCACTCCTTATACAGCTGCTGTTTTGGAATACCGTGTTGTATATCATGACAAACCCGACTCGTCTGCAGAAGATCATAGTCATACAAATGGTCATGCTGTTCCTGATGCTCAACACCCTATCAGGTATCAAAAAAGAAATATAAGTTGTTAGATTTTTCGTTATAATCTTATGACTTTTCTTTTAGACTGACATAGATTGTTTTTTCTCGAAGATCCAATGTGGCATTTAAAAAGGAACTTCACACCCCTGAATCTGACCGGTCTTGCACTCATCTGGAATTTGACATTGCCAACACTGGATTGTCGTATGTTACTCATTAAGTTACATGTTTTAAAATTTTGTATCTGTTACGTTTTTATCTATTATTATAGCTGCTAAAAGTTTACTTAATTTATTTTCAGATATGAGACAGGGGACCATGTTGGTGTCTACTGTGAAAATCTAACTGAAGTTGTGGACGAAGCCGTGAGATTAGTAGGATTACCAGCTGACACTTATTTCTCAGTCCATGCTGATAACGAGGATGGAACACCCATTGGTGGAGCCTCCTTGCCACCTCCTTTCCCGCCATGTACTTTAAGAGATGCATTGGCTCGTTATGCAGATGTTTTGAGTTCTCCCAAAAAGGTCTGTTTTTTTAAATATTCCATCTGAAAAGTTAGGTTGGATATTAATATATCAACGTGTGTTTCAGTCTGCTTTGCTTGGTCTGGCTGCTCATGCTTCTGATCCCACGGAAGCTGAAAGACTAAAATTTATGGCATCTCCTGCTGGCAAGGTTGGGATCTCTTTTGATCTTCGATTTTGATTTAACAATATTTATATTCAGTATAAAGTTACTAATTCTTTTATAATCTTGTGTTACTGTTCTATAGGATGAATATGCTCAGTGGATAGTTGCGAGCCATAGAAGTCTTCTTGAGGTCATGGAAGCATTCCCATCAGCTAAGCCTTCACTTGGCGTCTTCTTTGCAGCTATTTCACCACGCTTGCATCCCCATTACTACTCTATTTCTTCTTCTCCAAAGTAAGTAGTCCATTAATTCAAAAGCACTTGTTGCCAATGACTGAAAGTTAAGATTGTAGCTGATTTATATGCTGTATATTAAGCAACTCAATTTTAATATTTTTCAGGATGGCACAAAATAAAATCCATGTCACATGTGCATTAGTTTATGAGAAAACGCCTGCAGGCCGCGTCCACAAGGGAGTTTGTTCAACCTGGATGAAAGTATTACGATTCGTTTATCCAGTTTGTAGTGTCTAGTACTAATTTACATATTCCAAACTTGTTATTAACTCTCTGTTTTCCAGGATGCCCTGCCTATGACTGAAAGCCAAGCATATAGCTGGGTGCCCATTTTTGTTAGAACATCTAACTTCAGACTCCCTGCTGATCCTAAAGTTCCTGTTATTATGATCGGTCCCGGCACTGGACTCGCTCCATTCAGGGGTTTCCTTCAGGAAAGATTATCTCTCAAGGAAGCTGGAACCGAGTTGGGGTCATCGGTTTTATTCTTTGGGTGCAGAAACCGCAAAGTGGTAAGTTAAAACCATATTGCTTACTATTGCTATTTTTCTGACCATGAGAATTAAATCAATTATAATATGCATTTGTGACATTACTTCAGGATTTCATATATGAAGATGAACTAAACAACTTTGTGAACACTGGTGCTCTTTCTGAGCTTGTTGTCGCTTTCTCTCGTGAGGGGCCCACCAAGGAATATGTGCAACATAAATTGACCCAGAAGGTAGGAATACCAAAAAAATTATTTAGTGTTTGTTATACTATAAGTTTTCTGTTTTTTAACAAGAAATGTTGTTTCTTCAGGCCTCAGATATCTGGAACTTGCTTTCTGAGGGGGCGTATTTATATGTATGCGGTGATGCTAAAGGAATGGCTAAAGATGTACACCGAACCCTTCACACAATTGTGCAAGAACAGGTATGCTAACTCGTCCATTAAATCTGTCATATTACCTAATATTCCTTAGTTACAAACATTAGGATTTGGTACAACTACCACTTCTAGCCTTGATCCTAATGGTCCAGAAGAAAACATGTGTTATGCTGCTAGCATCCACTAGTCTTCCCTCTTTTAATATGATGGCTTGCAGTAGTACTTGTATGACCTTGACCACTTGGTATCATTTATTTGGGGTCCATGTAGATTGTGACTTTATATGGCTCAAATTTGAATTGTGCTGCACCCTTGACTTGACTATGCAGCAGTAATATCTTTTGATTTTGTGGAGTGGCAAAAAAGATTATAGGTCTAGTCATACCATTATTAGAATTTGCCATTTAGAATATAAAATATATTACCAATTAAACTGAAAATGAGGTGTCTTAAACTAACAAAATCACCATGTTTGATATATTCAGGGATCTCTAGACTCGTCTAAGGCTGAGCTGTATGTAAAGAACCTACAAATGTCAGGAAGATATCTTCGTGATGTTTGGTAATCATATTCATCCTATAAAGATGGCAAAAAGGGTATAAAATTCATAAGGACACTTGGATGAGTCGAATTATTCCTGCAACATCCGTTGGTCGATACTCTAATGGATTTGGAATTATTTTTACTTACTCCAGTGATTTTTTTGCTCGCATACTGCAATTTATAGAAACGGAATATGTTCTCGGTTCATTATTTATATTTATTTAAACTGTATGTGTAATGTAAGCGGTTAACGTGTATGTTTATTAACTTAAACACTTTAATCTTGTTTCAAGCGATTAAGCATAAACATATATTCTGTAAACTTCATGTATGAATCATAATGATCATCTTGATTACTCGATAAGTATTCAGCATTCATGGTTAATTCTTTAAGATGTTGTACATTTAATATATTTGTGTTGTTATTAGACTTCTTACAAATGACAAAACATTGGATTGGTACATCAGTAAACATGTTTTTTCAGCCAATCAAATACGTAGTGCTATGTACATGTGATATTTAAATGAGAGTAAATTGTGCTTTTTTGTTTGAGAGAATTTTTAAAATGAACCATTTCAAGTACCGTCTTACCAAACCGAACTTCGCCCATATTATTTACAAAAATGAACTTTTAAATGCTAGGCGAGTGTTGGGCGAGGGACGGATGATGCTAGGCGAGTGTTGGGCGAGATGGTAGGCGTTGGGCGTGTGCTGGGCGATAGTTGTGCGAGCTGGGCGAGGGCTGGGCGTGATGAGCGAGGGCTGGGCGAGGGTTAGGTGATGGCTGGTTCTTTTCATGTCCTAGGCTGGTTCTTTTCATCTACACAGTGATGGCTGGTTCTTTTCATGTCCCATGAATGGTTCCTTATTTCACACTATGTTGTAATGTTCAACTGTGTAGATGATGTTGTAGTGGTGATTGAAGATAATTATAACTTAAAGGTGTGTGGGTTGTTTCACGCGTGTTTTTTCAAAGTGAAGAAGAAGGAGTTGAATGACATATGTTTGGATAATAGGTTATGTGTAGGGCTGAGCAAACGACCCGAACGGACCGGACCGACCGAAACCGGACCGGACCGGACCGACCACATTCGGTCCGGTCCTCGGTCTCGGTTTTTAGGCTAATTCGGTCTCTGTCTTGGTCGGTCCGGTCCCGGTTCGGTCAGACCACAAACCGGCTATTTTGCCTAGTTGACCGACCGACGGCCAAGCCAGACGGACCGGACCGACCACATTCGGTCCGGTCCTCGGTCTCGGATTTTGGGCAAGTTCGGTCTCGGTCTTGGTCGGTCCGGTCCGGGACCGATGCTCAGCCCTAGTTATGTGTAAAGATGTGAGTGGTTGATATGAGTGGTCCACAAAAAAGTTCATTTTGGTAATATCTTACAAAAGAGTCCGTTCTAGTAAATGAGATATGGAACAAGTTCATTTTAGTATTTAGCTTTTTTTGTTTTGTATAACTTAGATATATACATCCCACAGTTTAACTAAAAGCTCAATACCAAAAATTTTATGAATCAGTATTACCAATCACCATATATACTACGTAGTATTTTTTTTTTAATTTATTTATTTACTAGTTATAATTCCCGTGCACGCACGAGGTTTAGACATATGTTATTTTTCGTTTATAATACTATATACGGGACTTATAATAATTTTCTGTATTATTCAATTTTTGAAAGTTTTTATACGGGACTAAATGTTTTTTTATGGCATTTAAAAAAACTTAGAAAACTCTAAAATCATAGAAACATATAGACTACTAAACCGTAAGTCAGTAAAGGTAAGACATGTCAAGATCATAAAAGAACACATCTTGAAAAATCATGCCATCTTTCAATCAAGATGATCACAATAACCCATCTTAATGTCTATACGAATCAACGGCATTCTGAACATACTGCTCTTACTTTGGATGACGAAGAACTTTCGAAAGCTATATCAGCATTCTTTCAAAAAAAAAATAAAAAATAAAAAATAAATCATAATTTCATTATAACCAAACTTTTTATTTCATTTAAACACTTAATTTTAGAAATACAAAACTTTGCTCAAACTAATAAATCATTTCCAATTACTCAATTTGCATGTATGTATTATATACACCTAATAAACTCCTCTAGCACTTTCACGCAACTGTACATTAACATTATCTCTACGACATAATAGCATTATATATCAATACTCCCAAGGCCCTTTTTATATCCGTCGTTTTCGATCTTTTGGCCGACTAATCTACGGGGTTTGAACCCACCGCCACAAGGCCCGTCAAGTCCCACATAATCATGTAAAGCTCAACACGAACGTCTAATGATAATTCGGATTCCTCAAAATGTCTCTTCAACAATGGGAATGACCTCATCATAACAAACATTCTAGTTTTGTTGAAGAGTATTGTTAGCAAATTCAAAGCTTTCCTCAACGTCACATTCGGTAAACAACACCAAGAACAGTAGCATCATTGCTTGGACTGTCACCAACATGCAAGCCTCCTCATTTAAACCGATGCTTTTCCAGCTACACATTGCATAAAGCTAGACATCTTACTATATAAGATCTTTCCTGGCATGTATCAATATTGTCTACAGACTACACAGACTATATGTAAAACTTAAATCAGGTCAACTATAAATGGAAAGTTCAAGCCTTACATGAAAAATAAGGCTAGCTAGGAAATGGAAAATGAGTCAGAATGCGTCCAGATCACAACATGGCTAGCTGTGCAGATTCATCAACACTTGTTTGTCCAGTTTTATTAAATTCTACATTGATCTTGTGTAAACACAATGACTTCAATAGCATTTGTTCAATTCGCTCTTGTATCAGAATTTTCACAAATTAGATCACACATGAGCAGTTGTATTACCAAGGTCACAAAATAATTTTTTATGTAAAAACTCAGCACTATTAAAAAAATATATAAATAAATAAATAAATTGCCGTTACCCATCTTCCCCCAAATCCTTTTTGAGTAATAATGTAACCAAGTTTTAGATTTAATTGCCAATATTGTCGTCATTTATTTACTCTTCCAAAATTGTCTCTTTTCTGCTCGCTTCTCTGAATACCTCTATCTATCTTATAATAACACATGAGGTAATTAGCTATTAAAAGATACATATAAGACCATCACAACATACCTCTAAAAATGTTGATTTCATGCAATAAAGGTATTTGTGATAATTTCTATCAACTCCTTATACAACATAACACATTACAGTAAGCTAAACTATATTTGAGTAACATTTACATGTTAATATCCAAAGAAAAATATGCATCACAAACATTGAAAAGTTCAATCTTACATAATGACAGTAGCACATTTAAGTTGATGTTGTGATGTTTACTTTTGTTGTTTCATTTTTTTTTTGTTCCCTCAAGTAATTTTAAAATTTGTACTGCCTTATATCATCAAGAGGCAAAATTTATACTGCCTAAATTGATAAATTTGAACCCTCTAATAACTTGCTCCAAAACATCTTATCATCCATTCTAAATAACCACTAATCTAGCTTCTTTTATCCACAAAACTATATTCAAGCTATATCATTCTAAAACCGAAAGCATTCTTCCTATCCATCCTTTTGCTACATTAAGAATAGTTTCATTCATAGTTGAGTGATCCAGTAATACAAATCCATATAACTTGTGACCATCAGTCACAAATTTTTCACCACCTTATTTCTCAATAATATATATTTATACCATTGATAACTTTGAGAGTATACACTACGGAAAATAAATTCACTAATTTTGAACCATACATATGCTGGTAAAAAAGATAAGTTCTAGTTTTCTTACCAAGTTGTGAGTCATTCTTTTTCTTCTTCCAGCACGTCAAAATAATCCTTTAAAAAAGGATTGAACCCAACTTAGCCAGTTAGCCCATGTTTCATTATGCAAGAAAGATAAATTGATTGAACCATAAAGAATGTCACGTATTTTTTGGTCATACCTGATGATTGCTTTCATCCATGGGTATTTCCTTTAATTTACCGATAGAGAAAACATGAAATTAAGATCAAATAAATATAATAACTTGATAGGCTAAGATCAAACATGAAAAATATGATAACAAAATCAATTAGTAAGATTGAGGTTATAATGAGGGAAAAGGTCGTCGTGTGGTTGTAGTAGGTTTTTTTTGTTGTGTGAATGTGAGTTGGTCTTCCGTTTTTTTATTTATTTTGAAATTTTGGCCCAAAACTATTAAACATGATCTATTAAGTACATGTGTATTTTTAGTTTTTTCTAATTATTTTATACACATCTAAGTAAAAGACGAAATTTTATAATTTTTTGTCAAATTAGGAAACTTTTACCTTTTTTAATTAAATATATTTAAAATAAATAAATAATAATTAAAAAAATATTATCAAATAAGGTATGAATTGATTTTTTTTAAATGAAAAATTCCTACCAGGGGTTTTGTTTTATTATATAAATATAAAAGATTTTTATTATTTTTTTTAAATAAACAAATCACCGTCACTAATTCACTATAGATCAAACTGAAACTAAAATCAGTTTTGCAAATTTCAATATTTCATCATTCGTTTTAGAAAGTTTGGGCTACTCATAATTGGGCCTTGCCCTCGATGGTAAACATGGATCTCAAAATGATTAATGTTGGGCTGTGTTCATGTGTTGTACTGTTGTGTGATCATTTTCCAAAAAAATGAAAAAAGTAAAAAATAAATAAAAAATAAATAGTTCATAAATTGAAAAATCACCTTTAGTTTAAGCTGGTAGTAAGTTAAGTAAATGAGAACTAAATGCATTTTTAATGAAGTATAAAAACACTGAGCTCAATAAATACATATGTCCGTAAAACAATTGTTAGATAATACTAAGTTTTTTTTTCTCTCTCTACTATGGGCGATTTTGACGACTATTATATCTCTCAATATCCGATCGTTTAACTCTTTCTCATTGATTTTATAAACCTTATAACGTTTTTGTTTCTATAGATTAATCATTTGATTTTGTCTCATTAATATGTCCTTTATTTGGTGGCTGGTCATTTAGGATTAGGGTTCTCGATTCTTATTTTTTTTTCTAGGGTCTCGTCTTAATTGCTGCTAATGTTCATTACTGCTCTTAATTTAGTACTCGTGGATAATCGTTATGATGGGTGTTGGTTAGGGCTTGGTTCTTCTCGTTGGCTAAACCTTAAATTATTAGGGTTTTCTTATTTTTTTAGCCGTCGGTTGAGTATGGATGCTACTGGTTCATTGTTGAGTAACTTGGCTGCTAGGGATAAGAATGTTGACATTGCTACATCTAATGGTAATGGCAGTAAGTCTTCATTTGCTTCCATATTTAAGGATAATGTTCCAAATAAATCGATTCAAGTTACAGAGTTGAGGAACGATGAACGTGTGGATGGTGATGATGTTGCTATCCCATGTCAAGCGGTCGAGGAGGTTAGTACACATTTTGCTAATACCATATATGGATACTTTATTGGTAAGCGTCTTGCGTTTCCCATTGTGGAAAATTATGTTAAAAATACTTGGGCTAAGTTCGGTTTGGAACGTGTTATGCTTAGATATGGTTTTTCTTTTTTCAATTCGCTAATAAGACGGGTTGGAACAAGTTCTAGAAAATGGTTTGTGGCTTATTAGGCTAGTGCATATTGTTTTAAATGTTTGGACACCTAATACGGTTTAAAAAATGGAGGAAATTACTACGGCTCCGGTTTGGGTTAAACTACATAACATGCCTATTGTTGTGTTGTCAGAAGTTGGTCTTAGTTTGATTACTACTAAGTTGGGACGCCCCACAATGTTAGATGCCTACACTAGTTCAATGTGCCTTAACTCTTAGGGTCGTAATACTTATGCCCGTGCTCTTATTGAGGTTTCGTCCAAATCAGCTCTATTGGACACTTTGGTTGTGGCTATATCATTGCCTAACGGGTTGAGACACTCTATGAAAACTATTGAAGTAGAATATGAATTGCAACCTCCTCGATGCGATACTTGTAAGATCTTTGACCATAGGGATGAGCAATGTCCTAAACGGGTTAAGGTTTCTACTCCTTCTAAGGTTATGGATGATTGTTTTTGTCGAGGTTACTCGTAAGAATGTGAAAGGGAAGCAACCATTTAAGTCGTGACATATAGATGGGGTTCGTTTGAATAAACCTAACCCAAATTAATTCTATCGTCCTATTGGTAAAACGAATAATAATCAAGTGGAACCTAATACTTCGACTCCTATGGACAATAATGAGGCTTCTACATCTCAGTCTAAGGATGCAAATCAGGCATTTACATTTAATGGTAAACATGCTACCACGAGTAATGTTTGTTTGAATGTTCAAGCTACTAATAATATATCCTCTAAGAACCCCTTTAATGTTTTAAAAGACAAAGATGATGTGGTTAAAGTCGATATCTTGGTTGTGCAAAAAAATGAACAAAACTTATCTTAGGGACCCTAAGGATGACATAGGAAATTTAAAAGTGGATACTGGAAGTGACAGTGATTAAGTTGAAAAAGGGCAAATGTTTTAAAATGATACTATACTTGCCATCATTTTTTCTCTCTCGGTAGGGAACAAGTTTTTTTTGCTTATACGGGTAGTTTTCTTTCAAATTCGAGCTTTTTGAGGTATTTTGCGATATTTTTTTTGACATTTTTGCCCCTCTAAGCTAATAGAATTTTTTTTTCGAAAGACAAAAATGTCACAAAGTACCTTCAGAAGGACAAATTTGAAAGAAAAGTACCCCTATAAGCAAAACATTTTGTTCCCTACAAAAAAAAAACAAATGATAGCAAATATAATACCTTTATAAAACATTTGCCCAAAATTTAATTGATGATACAAGGAAAAAAGGTGAGGGCGCCTTCCAGGAAGACCGGTATTTGGTCGGTTAAGAATGTGACTTGGATCTCCTCACGAAAGAAGATGAGACGAGTATTTTGCGTGATCTACAGGAGAGTGATGATTATATTGATCGAATATAGCAATTGGATAGTTTTGATGTTCTGGTTTGTGTATATAGTTAGTGTGGTCGTTTTGTGGTATGTCACAAATGATCTAGCGGTTGCTTAAGGTTGATGTGGTATTTCAGCCATATTCCATTATACTTAAATATTTTTTTGCTGTAATATATTTTACCGGGTAACGCTTTAAAAAAGAAAAACAAAAATTGTTACATAATACTCCGTCCTAGTAATTTATCTATTTTTTAGTTTGGAATAGTTACTAAAAACATAAATTATTGCCCCAAAAAATAGCTGTGTGATATTAACGAGTTTGAAGAAAGGGCAAAGACGCGATGCGGTCGGCGAACGTAGCTCTTGTTGGTCGTCACCCACCTTTAATTTGCAACTTCCAACTCCATCACCTCAAACTTCTAACTGAATTCATTTTAGATTTATTAGTAATTGGTATATTTTCTTAATTGTCAATGACAACTATATAATTTAACTAGCTTTGTTAATCATGTAACCTTTTAAAAAAATCCAAGTATTATGGTATAAAATTTAACGAGTAACTATTAATGTCTAAGAAAATCAAAAAGATAATAATCAGCTTTTAGAAAAATTGTAAAATAACATAGGTTTGCGCATGTGATGTGATGAACATGAAATTATAAATGGTAGGGTAAAGGGTGTTGGCATCAGGCTTTAGCCGACATCGCAATAGCAAAAAGATCAGCCGACATCGCAATACAAAAAGATCAGAAAATGGGTTGGTTTTGCGAGATCGGCAGCACACCGATCTCCTACCTTTTTTTTCTACTACTTTTTTTAACTAGTTTGTACAAATATAGATTTTAGCTAAAATAAATGGTCAGCGATGGTCATAACATGAGAAATTAGTTGGAAAAGGAAAATAAAGTAGGCGTTAATATCAGGGCTGTCTCCAAGTTTTTAAAGCCCTAACCAAAAATCTATAAAAAAAATCCCTCAAAAATTTATGTTACATAAACAATGTGCCCATCCGTTTAACATATGACAAATTTGGTATCCTCTCACATAATTGCTTTTTTCTTTTTCTATTCAAGAAAAGTATATTTCTTAATTGTGAATGACAACTATGTAATTAAGTAACTTTGTTAATCATTTCATCTTTAAAGAGAATCCTAGTATTATAGTATAAAATTTAATGAGTAACTATTAATTTTAAAAAAATCAAGAAGATAATACCCCTGATCCGGAAGTCACTTTTTCCTTTCCTCGAGCAGTAGCTCCCAACAAGATTGATCCCTTTGGATCTTGGTCCGTGATGGCCTTTTTATTGATTTTGATGATTGAATCTCTCTATGAATTCCGTAATTAACTTTTAAAAAAATTAAACCGTAACATAGGTTTGCGCATGGGATTGTGGAAGCCAGGGTAAAGGGTGCTGGCATTAGGCTTTAGCTTACATCACAATAATAAAAAGATCAGAAAATGGATTGGCTTTGCAAAATTGGCAACACACCGATCTCTTACCTTTTTTTTCTAATAACTTTATAAAGATTAAATATTGATGATCGTTAGAAAACGATATAGATGGTGTGCGATATGTGCATGAGATATAGAGTTCTACCCTATAGGCGGGCAATTTACGATCTTGCTTTACAATGTCTTGATGACATTTCATTACAAACCGACTGCCCCCACATTTGGCATTGGAAATGCAAAGGCATGCGGGAAGTTCTCGGTGAAATGCAATGTCCGACTTCGAAAGTCAAATAATGTACTTTGTTAAAGGCAATAATACCCGCAGATTTGAAAAAGAAACTCATTCTATTTGTATTAAAGATGTAAGCTTTACCTTTTGAGATTTTAGCTAAAATAAGTGGTTAGAGATGATCATAACATGAGAAATTAGTTGAAAAACGAAATTAAAGTAGTGTTAATATCGTGACCGTTTTCGAGTTTTTGGGGCCTTAGGTGAAAACCCATAACAAAGCTTTCAAAAATTCATGTTATATAAAAAGTTGGGCAAATGATTAAAAAAAGTATCATACTTGCCATCATTTTCTTTTGTGGGTAGCGAACAATTTTTTTTTGCTTTTGTGGGTATTCTTCTTTCAAATTCATCCTTTTTAGGGTACTATGTGACATTTTTGCCCTTCGGGAAAAAAAAATTTCTATTAGCTAAGAGGGGCAAAAATGTCCAAACCTTTCGCAAAATACCCTAAAAAGGATAATTTTGAAAGAAAAGTACCCACAAAAGCAAAAAAAAAATTGTTCGCTACCCACAAAAAAAAATAATGATAAGTATGATACTTTTTTCAATCATTTGCCCTAAAAAGTTTGACCATCCGTTCAACCTATGACCCATTTCAAATACCTCTTACATTTATTTTTATCTTTTTAAAAAAAAAGTATGTCTATATAATCATCAACGAGGCAAAACTTGAAGCCTTTTAAAATTTTTGGTCTCACCTCGCTCACCATGAAAGACAGGTTTGGTTAATATGACTAGATGCATGCACCAAAACGATTAACCATATAAAAAGTACATTATGTCGTTTTTAACCCAAATATATATATATATATATATATATATATATATATATATATATATATATATATATATATATATATATTGAGAAGCAAGTACACATTAATTAGTTAAGGAATTTGAGCCACTTCTACTTGAAGCATCAAAATCATATCCCAATGAATGTATAAATTAAAACTGGATTAGAGTAAACAATTGAAACAATAAGAGTAAATTGCATTTTTGGTCCCTAAGGTTTAGCCAAATTGCAAGAGGTTTGAAAAGTGGTCCTCATAATGTTTGCATGTTTGTCCTTGATCAACATCAAATTACACTGTTTTCTTTTGTTTCTACTTTCTTTTCATATTTCTTACATAAATGGTCCCTGTCTTGTGCTAGCTTTACAAAATTCGTCCTGATTTTTTTCTTTTCATATTTCTCCCACATCTTGATTTCCATCATCTAATCTAAGATCTTAAAAAACTCTACCCATAAATTAAAAAAAAAAAAAAAAAAAACCACAATCATCTTTCATGAATTCCGACGCCCCAAAAATCATCGGTGCAAATAACTAATCTCGATTTATTTGATTTACCACCCTGTCGGCGTTTCTTCGATCCGATTTCTAGATTTAATAAAACCACAAAGCAAGGTGATACATGTTAATTCATCTAGTGATTCGAGTTCGTCACGGCGAACAGAATCTACCGGATCTATCTCTCGTTACCGGATCGAATCTATAGCTCAAATCATTGTTGGATATGAGGCTTGATCTTGAATTCTTATGAAAATATGGTCGGAAACCATAAACGACGGCTGAGGTTTTGTTTGACATAGATAAGTGGTTGTTGCTAGTTATTGTACGTATATTAATATTATGGATCATAGTAACCTTAGGTAATGGTAAAGTAGATCATAAATATGCTAGTTCTGATCAACTTTTTTTTTCTTATCATGCTCGTCTTTTTTTTTCTTCTTGTTGTTTCACTTTGTTTGTAAGAGCGTATTGGGTTTTCTTCAAGTGTTTATTGATATTTAATTGTTGGTTCAGTAGAAAATGTGTTTGACATAGATAAGTGGTTGTCGCTACTTATTAGTGAGGTTTGAAATGTAAAATCTTGAACTGCTTCTTAGACTTTTGGGATTATGTCAAGACTTTTTTGGCTTTGAAAACATATAAAACGTTTTAAAAAACAAATAAAACGTTGTGTTATAAAAAATAATTCTATGTAAAATAAAAAACATATGAAAATGTAAAAAAATATGAATAGATATTTTGGACTTTTCTCTTGAATTAAAAAAATTATGTTTAAATTGGAATATATTTAACATTTTGAATTAAAAAATAATACTAATTGTAATAGTTAATTAATTTTGTAAAGCTACTATAAAATAGAAACAAAAGAAAACAAAATCATTTGAAGACAAGCGTTTAACCTTAGGGACTGAACCTGCAATTTGGCTAAACCTTAGGGACCAAAAATGCAATTTACTCAAACAATAATTATATGAAAAAGGGATAAATGGCACATTACATCTTTTTGCATTCACAAGCAAACATCCCTCTCCTCTCTATGTTTACCTACTTCTCATCTCCCTCTTTTATTTATTTTGTTTTCTTCGATCCGATAGATTCTTCCTTTGACCAAATTAATTAGGCGGTCACGAATCTATGATTTTCAATCTCAATTTTATTATTATAAATTGGTCTTTAAAGAGGTACTCATAGTACAAACAAATTCATTTTCCCTAAGGGCCGGTTTTATTGTATAAGACTTCTAGAGAAAAGCTAGAGTATTACAACAATATGAAACAAGCCAATTTTAACCAATTCAGAGAAAAATTATCTCTACATTCCTTTTACTTTCAGAATTGAAGGAAAATGTCATACACTTTCGAGCATGCACATCTAGGTGATACAAACATGAATAGATTTTCATAGAGCTACGTTGGGAACTATTAACAACATGAAAAGATTTTCTATAGTTATAATACATGATGGAGGGTAGTTTAGAGATTTGTTCAAGCGAAAAAAAAAATGATACCAACACCTCCATGTTTGAATTTTAAGGGTAAGTGTTTATATTGGGACTTAATCTCTAGCCAAGGGGATACATTGGTAAAAGTGATACAAACACATACGTAATTTCTACTCATCTCCACCTGATTTACACACAAACACGTACACACTCTATTTAGCTTCTCATTATTCACCTCCTCTTCACTTGTAGAGATAGACAAAGATCTAGAGCTAGAAACATGAACAATAATGATCAAAATGCATCCTTAACCATGATGAAACGACGATGGTTACAAGATCATCAAAGACGACTCATGTCACAACCCTACATCAACATGCTTGTTTCACCAGAACCTCCTACTCCTCCAATCCACAAGTTTCTTAAAGAAGAAGACGATTTAATAACAGGAATGATCCCGGCTGTGACCGTTGTGGTGGAAGGTCGTTCAATATGCCATAGGATCAGCCTTCATAATCATGATGGTTATAACAGTCTAGCTAAGGCCCTTCGACGCATGCTAGTTGATGATAGTGGCAATGAGGAAGATCGAGGAGAAGGGCTTGATCTGTCGAATGCGGTCCCTGGTCATATAATTGCTTATGAAGACATGGAAAATGATCTGCTACTTGCTGGTGATCTTAATTGGGAGTAAGTTATTCTTTTAACCATTTTAATATTTTATGTTCATTGGTCACATGTTTCACTGGGAACAACTTGAATCAAATCAACATGCTTGTCACTTTAAATGCTATGTGTTCTTTTTTGGTAGGGATTTTGCAAGGGTGGCTAGGAGATTGCGGATAATTCCGGTGAAGTCACATTCGAGTAAAGGAAAAGGAAGCAAATAGAGTAAACATTGAAGGAATGCATGTTTATTCTTATGTAACACTTGAACTTTATGCTATCATCACTTGTAATTCAATAAAAATTCGATCAATACATATTCAGTTTGGTATATTTTTCTAGTACAAGTTTATGCTATCATTCTTGTTCAATTTCTATTGATTCATGAAGAATAACAACCTGTGAAATCAGAAGAAACCAACAATTGGCATCAGGGCAAGAGTTAATCAATCCAGGGAAGAACAAGTGCAAGTAAAGATCGATTGAAAAAAACAAGAATCAAATAAAGGGTTGTTACACATGTATGAAAGCACTGTCATCAAAATAGAAAGAAGAACGTTAGGCTTATAAGAGCGAGTCTTTAGGAAGAAAGAAGGCAAGAAAGGCTAAAGCACGTCAAAGCAAGAAAGAAGAGAGAAAGGAAGAAAGCATGATAACGATCGTCTAAAGTTCAAGAAAATATAGCACTTAAAAGTACACAACATGGCGTGTTGATGGAAACAGCATGGGGGAGATCAACCCGAAGGAAGTAGTACAACAGATAAAAAGAAGATGCATACAACGAAAGCTATGATATTCCAGACAATACCACAGGACATCTTGATACAAGTTGCACAGTATGATTAGTGAAAGTCTGAAATAGACCTAGTTGCTTTGAGTTAGAAACTTTGAAGATAAGAGTGAAAGACTTTCAGTTAAGCAAGATAAAAGCCAAATTTGCAAGCCTTGGCACCACCCTTGAAGATAAGATAATTGTGAGAAAGTTACTCAAAGCCACCATTGAACAACACTCAAAAATAGATATCATGCCATTCGAAGAAGCCGTTGAAAGAATAACAACATTTGAAGAACGTACTAAGAGTGCTGATGAACCAGACGAGTATGATCCAAGAAAATTATTGTTAGCAAGTATAAACAATGCGGAAACAAGCGGAATTTGAAAGATAATGAAGATCAAGACAAGAAGAAGTCTTTGGATGTGGTGAAATTGGTCACATTGCAAAATAATTGGAAAGACAAAGAGCACTTCTCATCTCGAGGATGAAGGACAAATCAAGGATGGAGACCTTTAACTATATTTAGTTTAAGGGGGAGTATTGGAGTATAAACTAAATATAGGAGTCTTGGTGTAAATTGTAAATTAGAATAGTTTAGTATGTATTATGTAAAGTTCAGAATTCTGTAAACCGGTATTGGGCTGGGTCATAATGGGTATAAACGGTTATCTAGTTTAGTTAGGGTTATAACGTTTAGAAATAGTTGTGTCGTTTACTTTTGGTGAACCGTTGTAACTGTCATGATTCATCAAGTATAAATAGGATTAAGAGTCTGTAAACATCATCAGTTGTAATTCAATAAAAATTCGATCAATACATATTCAGTTTGGTATATTTTTCTAGTACAAGTTTCTGCTATCATTCTTGTTCAATTTCTATTGATTCATGAAGAATAACAACCTGTGAAATCAGTAGAAACCAACAAATCAGCCATCATATTGTTTTAGGTTTTATGGTCCTCTACCAAGGTTGGATATCCAGCAGATGGTTTCACAAAGCATCTTTGTTTCATACAGAACATGCCAGAAGGAAGACTGATACTGCTTTGGATATTGTTTATGCGCTTAAGCGTCAATGACATACTTCGTATGGATTTGGTGGTTAGGTAGTTAGTTTTTAATGATTGAAGTATTGTTATGTGTTATTGTGATGCTATTAGTATAATGTAAAATCTAAATTTCTATTGTTTGGTATATGAATTTAGCTATGAGAAAAGTTGTTTAATTTGTTGGTTCATTTGATACGCTGTTCTTTAATTAGCCGTTTGCAATAAGTCAGTTACCAAAAAAAAGTTTGGAACCAGGATGTTATTGGGGTTGGGTAAGTACGTTGTTTTGCATCAGCAGCTTCTGTGTATGTCAATATATGTCAGAAAACGCTTGTTTTGATCTTGAATATATAGTTCATCAACAAAATGCTGCAGTCATATATGAGTATGTCCTTGATATCGATCGTATATTCTTTATGTGTAATTTTTGTTAGTCTGCGTGCTAATTTAAATTCTCAAGGGTACAAAGTGGATCAGCAAATTGTATACATTCTTTCTTCATAAAATTAATCACTTTTTAGAGTAAAATCTTGACTAGTAAATTTCGATGTTCGAAAAATCTGATTAGTATCCTGTTGCATGTTTAATTTCTATGTTGTTATTTTATCTTCTTCATATGTATCAATGATGAAACATCTGACTTTTTGGTAATCGTCTTAATAAAATTGTAATGGGCACACATCAATAATCAGTGCACCTATGTTATAATGGCCAATTCTTCTTGATTGCAGAGTTGACCATCTATTTTCTAGAAAGGTATTTGTATTCATCATTTTGTGATAAACACTTGGATGTTTGTTTGAGATTGTGAGAGTATGCAGACTAGTATGCAAAGTATGCAAAGGACAGAAATATTGGAGGGAAATAAGTAAGTATTGTTATATTGATGATCATTTAACTATCATACATACATACTATATAGTATACTAAGAGGTATCATTGAAGGGATGTGATGGTTCATTTAAACCAACAGACATACCTTTTCAATATAACTGTAAATACCTGTCTAATAACTACTTTAACTAACTGTATTAGGGTCTGTTTGGCCTTAGGCCCAAACCAGACGTTTTGCAGCCTTAATGGCTTATGTTTATCATGACTTGAACCTATTACAAATACTAACTATTGTACATAATAGTGTGGCTAATGGTCCAAAACAGATTAAGTTTAAGTTTGATCTTAACAGATTCCAACATTCTTCCCCTTAAGATCAAATAACCTCTAATTTGTTTTTCTTTTCTTCTTGCTTTCTTGATGTAATCAACTAATGATGATAAAATCATCACTAGAACTGCTGCTTGTGTCCCTTTCTTCTTTCTTCACTTCCATACTTGTGCTTCCCTTTTCAAAATGGTCTTTTGTCTCCATTTGGTAATTAGCTTGATATTTGTTGCCCTTTTATGTTTCTTCTAAATCTTCCAATTTAACTCCAAAGTGTTCAATCTTATTCTCCTCTTGACTGAATCGGTCTTGTCCAATAGGTGTTGTCACTTGATATTGTTGATCACCACAGTGACTATGAAGACAGGTTAACTCTTTGCCTTTAACCACATATAATGTTGTCTTCTTTGGAACAGTTCCTTGTTCCACTTGTGGCACCCTTACAGTGCTATAGTAGCACTTAAATACATCTAAGTATTTATTGTAACACTTTCTAATTTCTTCACCATAATCATGTGATAGGCCAAACATTTCTGCTATATAACCAAATTCTTTTGCAAAGTATACACTTAGGTATCCTCCTAAGCTTTCCACTAATTCATAAAGATCCATTAAATGTATCTCAATGCCGTTTATCATTGGGGTTATAAGACCAGGCATTTCCCTTTTCAAGTATACAACATAAAACCATTTGAAAATAATGTTAAACTTGACCCTAAATATGTCCCATTATTGACTGATTAACTCATCATGGTTTAAAAGGTCAAGGAAAGAAACATACTCTTTGAATGAACTTACTTTTGTTGAATAGAATACTCCTTTTATGCAGACAAAATCTCCATCCTTTGGTAAGTATTCATCTTTTGTTGCTTTGGTAGGACATGCATAGGCATGATGTCCAAGTTCATCACATCTGTAACACTTTTGTGTTAAAACAAGTTCTTCTTCTAACTTTTCCTCCTCATAGTCATAGTTTTCCTTAAGTGATTTGTAATAATGACTCAAGTATTTTTCCTGTATCATCTTCATCTTTCTTTCATCAAACTTGCAGTCTCTAGGGTCCTTGAACATGTATACAAGTTTACACTTGTTGTTCTTGAAGGCCAAATCCAATCCTTGGGCTTCCAATTGGTCTGCATATAGCAAGTTCAGGGTCACATCTGGTGTGTATTGCACACCAGGTATGCAAAAGATCTCCTTTCCAATTCTGATGTTGATCTCCCATATTCCATGTATGAATAGAAACTTGCCCTTTCCTTGTAATTTCTTTACAAAGAAATTATCTTTTAATTTTCCAAACAGGTTCTTGTTTGAACATATGTGCCTTCCAATATTCTTGTTAATGTACCATATTCTGTCCCAGTTTCCTTCATCTGTCCCTTCAATCATGAAATCAGCCTCCATATGTACACTTTCAGGATGCAAGGTGCAGTATGCACATTTTGAACTGACTTTTCTTCTTTGACTGATGTATTTGCAGCCTCGAAATCCTTTCCCCTGTTTGGACAATTACTAATAATGTGCCCTCTTATTCTGCAACCATGACACTTATATCTCTTGTGTTTGTTTAAGGCCTTGTGGGACTATGTTTGAGACAGTGCAGAGTTGTACACTTTAATTTCTTCTATCTTTTTCCTGAGCATATCCTTGCAGTCATTGGAGATTTGCCGAATACAGTTTTCAAGCCTTGACTCTCTTTCTCTACTCAGTTGTCTTTGGATCATTTTGCAGTCTCTTTCTCAAAGGTCTCACAGGCTTGCTCTGATGCCAAATGTGATAATGGCCAATTCTCCTTGATTGCAGACTTGACCATCTATTTTCTAGAAAGGTATTTGTATTCACCATTTTGTGATAGACACTTGAATGTTTGTTTGAGATTGTGAGAGTATGCAGACTAGTATGCAAAGTATGTAAAGGACATAAATATTGGAGGGAAGTAAGTAAGTATAAACTGTTATATTGATGATCATTTAACTGTCATACATACATACTATATATAGTATACTAAGAGGTATCATTGAAGGGATGTGACGGTTCATTTAAACCAACAGACATACCCTTTCAATATAACCGTAAATATCTATCTAATAACTACTTTAACTAACTGTCTTAGGGTCTGTTTGGCCTTAGGCCCAGACCAGACGTTTTGCAGCCTTAATGGCTTATGTTTATCATGACTTGAACCTATTACAAATACTAACTATTGTACATAATAGTGTGGCTAATGGTCCGAAACAGATTAAGGTTAAGTTTGATCTTAACATATTCCAACAACCTATAAATGTGAACGTTACATGGTTATGACCTCTGTTGTAAAATCGTCCTAGGCGGTCGATTAATCCCCGCATAATCGCCGATCGCTCACTAAGCGCCTTGATTTATCATAATCGGCCTATTTAATTGGTTTGGTCAAAGATCGCTTAAAAATCGGTCAACAAACCGATTAATCGGACAAAATCGGTCTAATCGGATTAATCGGACAAAGGCGCTTAAAAATTGGTCAACAAAATCTCCTAAAAATCGGAAAAAATCACTTAAAAATCGGTCAACAAACCAATTATTCGGACAAAATCGATCAAAGGTCGTTTAAAAATGGTCAACAAACCGAGTAATATTTATGTTTGACTTTGAACTTTGAAGAATTATGTATTATGTCTATATTTGAACACTTGAAATATTTGAACTTTGATGCAATACGTTTATCCCATACATATAAAATAATATAATATTTAGCAACTTGGTGTATCTGATGAAGGGAATATTGGTACCAGGTTTCCTGTAGTGTTGCATCATGTCTTCCCAGATTAAACTAGCATAATCAATGTGGTTCATATGAACCATCCCCCAGAAGGTCTGAAGATGCATGAGCTTCGGGTGTTCATGACCACTATCTCTGCCTGAGACTGATTTGGCGATCATGAGATAAACGGTCCTCCAGGGTTGTGGGATATTTTTGAGATCGACTTTGGAACGCTTGGAGATGATGCCAGAAGCTTCGTCGTATCCAATATTAATCAAGAAATCCAATACTTCCTCTTCATTTGGAATCGGGACGCATTCAGTAAAAGGAATGACCGGAAGAAGAAGAATGACACGAAGATCCGCCACAGTGACTGTGACTTCCTTTGTGCCAAGGGTCACTTTAACCGCATTTTGTCCGTCAATTTTGTCCATAGTATGCCAAAACTGATGAATGTAGATATTAGGTACAGTGGCTGTGTTGGTGAGCATGAGATTGAACGGGTGGTTCTTAAGAATGTCTACAGCAACTTTGCATGAAGATTCAGAGCACGTGAAGTTGTTGAAGTCGACACGGAGATTATTCTTCCCGATGATTTTGTCATGACCAACAGGGAAGATATCAACCATTGTGAGCATATTTGGGGCATTGAGGTTCTCTTGATTGACAACCATTTCGTGATCTGAAAGATATTTATACAAAAGAACCAACATATTGAAACACATTGTGTTAGTCTTAGTTTGATTTATTATCCAATTACTTGTTTGTAGTTATCATTTTTATGAATGTTACGAGTCTAAAGTCACTATTAGTCCAATTGTTTGAAGTTGATGTGATAAGTTATGTGAATATGTTAATTTTGAAGTTTTATTATCCAAATTTCACTTAAACACACAACATTTTAACTTTTGAAATCTTATGAGTAACATTTTGGTTTTGTAACTATTTACAAGTTATTATACGCGTAACAGTTCAAAACAAGGTGAATAGTTGGCTTAAGCATAAACATGTGAATTTATGCGTAAAGGAGGGGCTTAGGCGTACGCGTAAGCTTAAGCGTAAGGGCAAGTCTTAGGCATAAGAAATTCCCACGCGTAAAACGAGTCCATGTGCTTACGCGTAAGCTTTAGCAAGAAATGTTACGCGTAAGTTTTACTCGTAAGAGTAAAGCTTAGGCGTAAACATCATAGTTTACGCATATCCTTCCAGGATACGCGTATTCCCACTGTAGACCCTTTATGAGTAAGATTTACTTGTAAGATTACTCTTATGCGTAACCATTACGCATAAAGGTTTTCCTTATGAGTAAATCATGAACACCTTTTGTCTGACTTTTACGTGTAAGTAACCTGAAACACATGAATCATGAAAACTTGATTACAATGCAATACTAATACTATCAGAAACACCAAACAATCACAAAGTCACATTCATTAAGCCTAGAACAACTTAGGCGTAAGGTTCTAAAACCCTAAACCCTAGAATCCTACGCTTAACAAATTAAACCATGGAAATCAATCAAGATTGTTTTTTGCACAATCCTAGATGTCTAAGGAGTGGTTTGGAACAAATTTTAACACAAAACACCCACAGAATCAAAAGATTCAAGGGTAACGAACCTATAAACCCTAAAACTTAAATTTTCACATTTTGATGTTTCTTGGTGGAATTAAAGGCTCAATTCATGTTACTTAACATGTTCTAACACGAAAATCCCCAATTATGAACATAAACCCTAATTTCCAAAAACGATCAACTGATGTTTTTGGGTAAGATTGCAGGATTGTAAAAGGTTCAAAACAAGTTTAGAAAGGTTTTAATCCAACCCATTACATCACAAACACCCTTAGGCGTAATCTCCCAATCCTACGCATACGGCTAGACTCAAAATCAAAATTTTGGAAGATTTAACCGTTAGATTTCAAAGATTTTCAAAACCTTAGCTTAAAATCATGATAAAAAACTTTTAGTACTTACAAATTTTGATTTGAGTGAACGGATTTGAAGATTGATTAGGAACCATTGGATCTTGGTAGTTTTGAAATAAATGCTAAGAGTAAATGCATTGAATGAGGTAGATGGGAGTTTTTGTTTAAAATTACTTTTCAAAAATGACAAAATCAGTCCCTCAACCTCAAACATTTTCAACCAAGACCCATTAACTTCCATTTTGGTTAGACAAAACGCATTTTGGGTAAAAAACTTAACGATACTCCCCCTCGACTTTTGAAATAGTGAAATTTGTAAACTTTTGAGTATGAGGAGGGTATATTACAAGATAATTTTCCACCATTTAAATTGAAACAACATATTTTTGGTAACATGCAAGTACAAGGTTTTATGAAACAGAAAAATATTTACTTTCTCCCCCTCAACACTTGTTTGGGAAAAATGGTGAAATGTTTGATGGAACACTGTGTTGATGGAAGTTTTGTACTTGAAATGTTTGTTTTCAGATAGAAATTTAGATAGAAGAATATTTGTGGATTTTATAAGATTGTATATTTTTGTATTTTGTTTTTGAAAAATATTTACAAAAGAGGTTTTGGTGTTTGACTTTTTAAGAATGTTTTAAAAGTTTGTCCAGTTCTTCTGGAGTCAAACACCTCATACCAATACGATGAATCAAATCAGTAAATCTTGCGGGCGGCAAGGCTTTAGTGAGAAGATCCGCCAATTGGTATTCAGTACCTATAAATTATAATTCAACTATACCCTTTTCCACATGCTCTTTTATGAAATGATATCGAAGATCGATGTGCTTTGACTTTGAATGTTGAACGGTGTTGCACGAGATCGAAATAGCACTTCTATTGTCGCAGTACACCGAAATTCTGTCAAATACATAACCATAATTTTTAAGTTGTGTTCTCATCCAAATGACTTGAGCACAACACGCAGACATGGCTACATATTCAGCTTCAGTTGATGACAACAATGTACAATCCTGTTTCTTCGATTGCCATGACACCAATTTATCACCAAGGAATTGTAAACCTCCAGAAGTACTTTTCCGTGAATCTAAGCATCCTGCATGGTCAGCGTATGAAAAAGCTATTAGTTCAAAACCAGAATCCTTTGGATACCAGATCCCCAAGTTAATGGTTCCCTTTACGTATCGGAGGATTATTTTAGCCTCAGAGAGGTGTCTTTCAGTTGGCCTTGACTGATAACGGGAGCAAAGATATACAGAAAATACAATGTTGGGTCTACTGGCTGTTAGATACATGAGAGACCCAATAATACTGCGGTATTTGGTAGGGTTAACCAATTTCCCATGTAAATTAGCATCCAGTTTGTTGGTGTGTGCCATTGGTGTTGCATAGGTGTCACAACTTTGCATTCCATGTTTATTCAATATTTTAAGAGCATATTTGGACTGACTTAAGAAAATACCACGGGGTGATTGATGAACTTGTAGTCCTAAGAAGAACGTAAGTTCACCCATCATTGACATTTCAAAATTTGTTTTCATTAGATGTGAAAAAGCGTTTGAGTATTTTTTTTGTGGAACCAAAAATGATGTCATCCACATAAATCTGAACAATTAAAATGTGTGCCCCATGATATTGAATAAACAGTGTTGGGTCGACCGATCCTTTGATAAAATGATTAGCAATGAGAAAGGATGACAACTTATCATACCCTGCCTGAGGGGCTTGTTTGAGACCGTAGAGAGCCTTGTTCAGTTTGTAGATGTGATTAGGGAACTCTGGATCAACAAATCCTTCTCGCTGGCTAACATATACTGTTTCCTTCAATTTACCATTCAGAAAAGCAGTTTTGACATCCATCTGATAAACAGTGATGTTTATGTGAACCGCAAATGCCAAAAAAATCAGTACAACCTCAAGTCTAGCTACCGGTGCGAATGATTCTTCGAAGTCAATCCCCTCTTCCTGTCTATAACCCTTAGCCACCAGACTTGACTTGTTTCGGATAACCGTACCTTTAACATCTAACTTATTCTTCCAAATCCATTTGAGACCAATGACGTAGACCCCTGTTGGTCTTTCAACCAATTCCCATACTTCTAAACGTTTAAACTGGTTTAGTTCTTCTTGCATGGATTCAATCTAGTTCTCGTGAGTCATTGCATCTTTAATGTTTTTGGGTTCAGTTTGACAAACGGTGAGTGCATAAATGCAATGTTCTCCGTCAGTCGGAAGGCGTTGTATAGTTACGACTGGTTGGTTCGGATTGCCATTGATGTTAACAAGAGGATGGTCTTTAGTCCATCGGTGTGTGGAGGGTTGATGTTGGTATACATTGTGCAGATTTGGTGGATTCAGATGGCTGGTAGAAGATTAAGCAACATCTGAATTTGCAGTTTCAGTAGCGAAAGGGTTAAAGAATGCATTTCCATCATAATCCACGGGTGCAGGTACATCTTGATTAAGAATATCATCAGTTGGGTCATTGTCATTAGAAGCGGTTTGTTCGGCTATTGTTGGAGATTCAATCGGAGGTGCATCAGCAAAATTTGTTGTTGTTTCAGGTGTATCAGGTAATGAATTAGTATCCGGTTGAGCAGCGGAAACATTTGATACATCTGGAGCACGTTGATCAAGATCATTATTAAACAATGGATCAAACAACGTTTCCATCTGATGACGAGTGAGTTGAAATGATTGATCAACTGATGATTGGGGGAAGTTGAGGCGGTTATGTCCGGGTTCCAAGCTGTTTTGCTCAGAAGCCATTTCTATGAGCTCATCAAAATTAGCATGAATGGTTTTCACAATTTCCTTCATACGACGATTCCAGATCCGGTATCCCTTTGAGTTTTCACAGTATCCAACGAAGACTCCAATGTCAGCTTTGGCCTTGAGCTTTCCAAGGTCATCACGATCATTATTCTGTAACAAAGAGCACCAAATACGTGAAAGTGTTTGAGGTTCAGTTTTATGTTATGGATAAGCTCATAAGGTGTTTTCTTGTGGCGTTTGGTTATCATAGAACGGTTCTGAGTGTAGCATGCAGTTGACACGACTTCTGCCCATAAGTAATATGGAAGTTTTTCATTTATCAACATCGTTCTTGCAGCTTCCACTAACGTACGGTTTCGTCTCTCAATAACTCCATTTTGTTCTGGTGTTCATGCAATAGATGTCTGATGCTCAATTCCCACTTTCTCATAGTATTCTCGAAGAGTTTGGTTCAAAAATTTAGTTCCTCTGTCTGTTCTGACTTGTCTAACCGTGTTGCGGAGCTGAACTTGAATTTTTGTGACAAAGGTGATGATCATTTGTGGAGCTTGATCTTTACTTCGAAGAAAATAAACCGAAGTCCATCTGGAGTAGTCATCAATGATTAAGAGAACGTAGCGTTTGCCATTCATCGTCTGCACACGCATCAGGCCACATAAATCCATGTGAAGAAGATGAAGAACATGCTGAGAGCTGTTTTTCACCTTTGAAGGAAAATGAGCACGAGTGCCCTTCCCCTGTTCACAATCTGAGCATAAGTTATCTTTTGAATACCTAAACCTTGGAAGACCTTCAACCAGTTTGTGTCGTGCAAGATTAGTTATGGTTTGAAAGTTTAAGTGTGAAAGTCTTCTATGCCACATCCATGTTTTTGTAGATGTTGCCTTAGAAAGTAGTCAGATGGGAGATGAAGCGATCATGTCTTGCATTGAAATAGTGTAAAGGCTTGAAGTGCGGTTTCCAGACATAAGATCGTTTCCGTGTAGATCATGAATGAAGCAAGTTTTCTCCCTAAAAGCGACTTCCAAATCACCATCACAAAACTGGCCGACTGAGAAAAGATTGTGTCCAAGACCTTCAACATAATAAACCATGCTAATTTTGAGGTTCCTATTGATGTAGTCTCCGTAGCCCATGATAGCTGCGAAGTGATCATTCCCGAACCTGACAGTGCCAATGAACTTTGAAGCAAAGTTTGTAAGAAATTTGAGATTTTCTATCATGTGCCAGGAACATTCGCTATCAACAATCCAAAGGATGATCTTTATCACCTGCATTACACACAGACGACACAGGTGGAATAGAAGTAGAGGTGGAACCTGAAAAGTTAGAGGGTTCCGTTCACGATTCACATGGAAACACACATGTATATGATTTTAGGAATCCATTTAAATCCAGGTGTATTTTGTAACCATCTCTGCCAAGTGCAACTAGTTTGTGCTTTGGTCTTAGTGAATGCACTAGGTGATATTCTCTTCCTAGGAGGTGAAGTGGGTTCTATGGGTACATCAATGATATCAACAGAAACACTAGAAGGCGGTTTACCTAGCACTGACTTAGAAGCATTAGTGGGCCTAGAGGTAATTCGATTTCTATGTTTCCGCTTACGAGATAAGATAGATTTAGCAACACATTTATCATGACAACCATAAAACATGCTTTTACGACAACCAATACAAGATGCTTCAAACAAAACATTCAAAGTACTTAAAGATCCAACATTCGTTACATCACTTTGTCTATTACATTTCTCTAACGCAATGTACAAAGTAGGTGCAACATGTGTTTTATTCAAAGTCCAAGTGTGTTCTTCTACTTCAGGGGTCTTTACTGATCTTCTCTTACGTTGCAACTTCCTATTTTTCCTGTTTGTGCTCTTAAGCTGTGAAGTGCTAACGCTAGGATTAGAGGCAACTACTCCTGTAGAAGTGGAAGGAAGCACATTAGTATCTTGTGGTTTGTCATTAGGCATCCTAGTGTCAATTTTAAACATTCCAGGTGCAAGGACATTTGTGTTACTAGACTTATCTTTCTTAAGTTTCACCAACTCCTCTTTCAACTCTATGATAGTGTGTAACAAATCTTGGTTTTCAGAGCGAATGTTTCCACTAACTTTTAAGACTTCTTTAGTGTATGCAAGATGATTATCAAGTTCTTGTGACGCTTTAGTACGAGTCTTTTTGAGAAAATTAAATATGACACCGTATTCTATTTTGACTTTGGCAATTTCTTGTTCATATTTGAAAATTTGACACTTTAAAGACACGTTTTCCTCATTCAGTCGTTCGAGTTTTGGTTCAAAAGTTTGAGTACTCGACTGTTTGAGTTTGTTTTGCAAAGAAATTTCTCGATCATTACAATCTTTTTGACACCATTGAAGACGACGTTTTACAATTGAAAGTTTATTTAACAAACGCTCGTTTTCAGCTTTCAAAGATTCGATTTGAGACACATTATCAACAATCTCAACATTATCAACAATATCAACAGAATTAATAGCAATATTATCAGAAGCAGAAGCAGCAGAATGACACAAAACAAGTGATATGGTATCAGCACATATAACATCTTCCAAGAGTCGATCGACATGGTTTCAAAAATTTTTGTTTTTCTTTTTAATTTTCAAAGTCCATGCCTCTGTTGCATTGAAAATTGTTTTCAAGTGCCCAATCTCCTTCTGAAGATCCCGTTCCTAATATTTTGCACACATACAAAGATTTTAAACATGGGGTAAAAGTTGTTTCTGAAAAATATCTCTTTGTTTTCACGCATAAGGCGATTGAAAAGTTTCAACTTTTATTTCCAAATTAAGTTCAATTTCTTGTTCCAAAAGATTTATGTCAGACATAAATGTATCATAATATTTAAGGATTTGACATCTTTCGGGTAATGGTGTAATTTCACTCAAAGAGGGTAAAGGACCATTAATTTGTGCAACTTGTTGGACGGGACCAACATTAGAAGAGGACTCAGGAATTGGTGTGATAACCCAAGGTGTGTTTGTGTCATCCTGTTGTTTAACAAAAGTTATAAGATGGCCTTTTGAATAATCAAATGGTTTGTTATATAAAACGTTTTCCATTTTCAATTGACTCTCTTCTTCTTCATCCAATTCCTCTTCACGATTATATTCAACAGCACTCATGATAGAATCATCAATTCTATGTTCTGCACTATATACTTGAGGATTTGGTTTGAATGCTCTATGTGAAAAACGTGGTTTGTAATCAGCAAGAATTGGCCCATATCCATCTGGATTTTGCTTAAATGTGAACTTTTGAATTGTTGTGATTGACTCACCATGTTTATAAAAAACGTTTCGAAACTCTTTTTTATTTTTTTTCTAAGTCGACAATTTCATCAAGATACTGATCTATTCGCCTCCTTGAATGTTTTTTGTACTCAGAAAACTCTTTTTGACACGATAACAACTCAAACTTGGCTTTTTGAGTTTCCGAAGTGAGAGTGTTAACTTGTTGTTGATGATCAAATTTTTGTTGTTCTATTTGAGAAAGCAATTCATTCTTGGAAACAACTAGATCACGTATCTGTATTTCTAAAGATTTTTCATTTTGGTTTGACTTTACAAAAGCGACTTCAAAATTGTATTCACGTTTCTCTTTAGTTTCAAAATTGTTGAGTTGTAACTTATAGCATTCAATATCCTTAGTCAATAGTGCAACTTTACCATGAAGATTCTTATTAATCTCATTGCATTTCTCCAATTGAGATTGGGTAGTCTGAAATAAGGTCATGAGCTCTGGATCTGGATTGGATAAAGACTCATTTTGTTCAACTTGAGTCTCAACATATTCATCATTGTGATACTTAAATGTAATCACGGGGTCAACTTGATTATCAATGATAACCGTAAGGTCATCTTGTTTGTCAAATGTAACTACAGGATCCATTTGATTTTCTTCATGATGAGATGTAGAAGGCTCATTTTGAACACTCTGTGCCTCGTCGGATGTAGATGCAGGCGTAGATATCAGATCATGTATAAGACATATGTTAGGATCCGGTACCTGAGACAAGCCATCAATGTCATATAATGGGCCTGTGTCACTCATGTGGAGCTCTTGCATGTTAGCCATCAACATTACGGCTGCGTTAGCTTGCAAGTCCTCCATGTCATCATTAGAATCTGCATTAGCCATGAAGCTCTGTTCCTTCTTGGTAAGTGTTCCACCAGCTTCATCCTTGAGTGCCAAGAGTAAAGCCTCCTTGTGATAAGTGTTGCCTCTTATCCTCGGCTTTGGGCAAGCATTCGCCAAATGACCCTTTTCATTTCAATTGTAGCATCGAAGACCATCAATCCCAGTCTGAACATTTCCCTGATCAACCATTTGAGCCCGTTATTGTGGAGCACCCATGTTATTCCTTCCATTAGCATTAAAACCTTGACCACTACCCATCTGACAACCATTTTCTCGGTTCTGAACCTCAACCCTTCCATTGTTAACAACTACTTGATTTCTTGTGTTAGATGAGGTATGAATACGGTTGTTGGATTTGTTAGCAAATCTCCCGAAAGCTCTAGCAATTTAACGAAAATCCTTGATTCAACGTATCGAAAGCTTCTGCATTCTTATTTGGTGTCTCACTGTAAAGTGCTGAATCAGTGTTGTTGTTGTAGGGAACCAGTTGAGTTTCTTGTAATTGCTGTGAAGGATCATATGGTGTAATCTGGGCTGGTTGTGCTAGATTTATGAAGATAGTTGGCAGCTGTGGAAATTGAGGATAACAAGCTTGAGTAAACAGAGCAAGAGTTTGGTTATCCGGTAAATTTGTAGTAACTCCACGGAGAGCTCTATCTTTGTTTACTTCCTTTTGATGGTGCTTCAAGTAGTCATACAACAACCCGTACTTTGCTTGCTGAAGGGTTTTAGCTTGACAGATGAATGCAACATACTTTTCCCAATCAGGACCAAGACAACTTAGGAACTTTGTGTTGATTGCAATCTTTGGCATAATGATGCTGTGTCTGTCCCAAGTCATTGTTGATGTCTGTAAACCGATGATAGTGTGACTCTAATGATTCCCCTGGTTCAGTCATGAAATTCTCATATGATAAGTAAAGTTTTGATTCATGTCTTTTTGATTGAGTTTTGTGCCTTTCATTAAAAGATGAATGTGATCCCACATTGCTTTAGCAATTTTCTGAGCATCAACACTGCGAAGAAACGGATTGGGTAGACCCAAAAGGATATATTGCATTTCCATTTCATCTGCTTCCAAGTGAAGTAGTTGTTCAGCGGTGAGTTGATCTACTCTGAGAGTGGAAGTAACATCATCTCTTGGTGGAGTAGCAGTTGGATCTCCGGGCACTGTTGTAGTAGGCATTTGGAAAGGACCTTCAAAGATGACCTTCTTCAAAAACTTACCATGTGGTTTCTTGAGATCACAGAATCTAAAGAACCGCATCACCCATTGATCATAGTTTCCGGGAGTGAGCATTGGAGGTCTATCAAGGGATCCAGCTTCATGAATGGATTGTTGGCTACTTATAGCTTCACACATCTTTGCAAACCAAGTGGGTTCCTTTTGCGTTGTGACATTCATAGCATACTTTGCTAGAAACTGATATTGGAAGTAGTTAGCATGCTGATATTGTTGGAGAGGGTTTGGTTGATGGATTTGTTGTGGAAGAGGTTGTGCAAATTGAGGAAAGTAATTTCCAACTTGTTGTGGTTGTTGAAATTGTTGTTGTAGAGGATATTCATGAGGAAAGTAGTTGGAGTATGGTGGTTGAGACATCTTTGAAACTTGTGTGGATGATGGATATTTGTAGTCCAATTAAACTTGGTGTTGTTGATGAAGTACTTTAGGCGTAAACTAACAAGCTTAGGCGTAAACTGATAATGTTACGCGTAAAGTCCACTTACGCGTAAACAATAGGCTTAGGCGTAAATCCTTCTTACACGTAAGCTTTAGGTTAAACGTAAGCTTAGGCGTAAACTAAATGCTTAGAAGTAAGAAACCTTAGGCATAAGATTTAACTTAGGCGTAAAGTGTTACTCGTAAGCTTTTATGCTTAGGCTTAAACTTAGGATTTTACCCAAAAATCCTTTACACTTATCCAAATGTAAAAGATATCCAGAAGTCGAAGTGTTTTCAGGCTTATCCAAGCAAGAAAAACACTGAGTTACCAACAGCTTTGAAGATTGTGATGAAAATTCCTTACGCGTAAAATTTTTAGGCGTAACTTTCTGACTTAGGCGAAACTTTCTGACTTAGGCGTAAAGCTAGGGTTTCCTTAGGCGTAACTTTGACAGAATTCACCAAACTTATTTTTATGCACTAAAACGTTTTGTAAACTTGTTTTTAATGATGGAACAACTTCAAAATCACCAAAATAACAATAAAGTTTAGAACTTGATGTACCAAGATGAATTTTAGGCTTGTGCGTAAACTGTGTACACGAAATAAAAACAAGTTCAAAAACTATCTAAAACATGTAAAGCTTGTAACTTTTTGCAAAAACTAGACACCTTAACACTAAATAAACCTTAACCCATAAGAATCTTAAGTTTACAAGTGAAAAAATGAAAGCTTTTTGCAAATGAAAAACGTGAAACGTGAGCTTTCTACTCGTACAAGACAAAACTTCGAAAACAAACTAATTTCACCCAACTAAATGGCGATTGATACCACTGTTACCACCAATCAAATACTTTCTCTCATACTATCCAATCCATATCGCATAATAACATGGAATGATTGATTGTCTCCACATTATTACCACAACAAGGACATAAAAGAGTATACAAGTCAATACCTCTTTCATCAAGCCCGATAAGAACCGGTTCTCTTCTTTTCAAAATTCGCCATACGAAAACATTCACCTTCTTTAGAGCAAGTTTATTCCACATCGTCTCATGACCCAAGTGATCCATTTGAAGCCGCTTCTCGTCCACCAGTCTTGCAAGACCTTTAAACTATAGACTTACTTTCTTGACTAAGCATCCATCTCTAACAATCCCAACAATCATGTGACAAATCAATATAATTTAAAATCCCTAGAATTTGCTTTAAATTGCCACAACCCCTACCTCTTGGCACCCCCAATCCCATAACCATAACCAAATACCATTTACCCAAGCACCCATATCTCCACCCTAGCCTCCTTACACATATCTAAATAAATAACATAAAGAATCTATGACATAATCTTCAATTTCCTAACTACCTATCTATCCAAAAAGTTGTATTATTCCCGCTCCCAACCCTCACACACAATGCATCACATTCCACCCAAAACCTACACCAACATAGTCCCACTAAAGCCTAATTTTTATCTCTCAAAGAATGAATATTTAATCCACCCAACCCATATGAAGAAAGAACATTGTCCCATTTGACCCATGACATTTTTTTGTTCTACTCTCAAGTTAATTAATCACATAAGAAGGCACATGGAACTTCGAGAAATAATATAATGGCAAACTACTAAGAAACAATTTAATCAACGCTAACCTTCTACCAAATGACATCGTTTTAGCTCGCCATTCAGATAGTCGCTTCTTAAACTCTTCGACCACGGGTCTTCAAGTACTAAGTCATTTCATGTTTGCACCAATCGGAAGCCCTAAATACACAAATGAAAACTCCCCCACACTACAACAAATATAACGTGCCATATCTTACACTTCTCTTGACGAGACGCCCACACCGTATAGTCTACTTTTATTTAAATTTGCTTTTAGTCCCTAAGATTTCTCAAAACATTTCAATATACACATTAAGTTTTGTGCATTGTCTCTATCCCACTCCCCAAACATGTTTCAATGTATTTTCCTCATTGACAGATAGACATTGTTACACCATTATACGAGCAAGATATAACATCTATATTTTTTCCCGTATCTACTTCCTACCCTTACTGGTATCAGCTATCGAATGCAAGAGCCAGTTTCCATTCTTCATCACGTGCAGTGACTGTGGAAACAAAGTTACATAGGGATTCCAGTAATAAGTTAACACCTTTGTCCATTCTCCATCTCCAAGCATCCTCCATAGCTCAATATTAGGTCTCAACTCCATATAATCTACTTTTGAATAAACTTTGGTGACACCCATGTGTATGATCCTGTTATGGACATCAAACTAAAACAAAGTGTACTTTGGTTTCTGAAAGATGAAGTTTCTATCTCAGAAAAATTATTATGGTCATTGTGTCAAACTTTATGATTGAGTAACATTCTTTTATTACATCTCTAGGTATATGCTTTAAGAAATATAGTTTTCTTTGAACCAAGTACTTGCTAAATGATCTGATCCCCATGAGGGATAATATTTATCAACTATGTATAGGGCAAACCACATAAAATCCTAATGAACCCTAAACACACAAACGGGCTTGGGTCATTCTAATCTATCATCTAATAGTACTTAGTATCCAATTCTAATCATGTACACGTTGGATGCCTTTACAAGAATCAACCTCTCTTTGTGAGTTGGATTTTAGTGTGTATATGTGGGTTTCATAATCATGAGTTACGTGTAGTAGCTTGTAGTCGTCATCATAAGAGTTATACAATTCAAATGCTATTCAATAATTGTTGTAGCAATGTTTGTGAGAATTGGTTTTGATAATATGTTATACTCACCCGTAAAAGGATTCCATAAAATTATATCACAGTAATCCAACGCAACATGCCTCCTTAAGCCTACACAAACTAGCACATGAAATGATGATTTAATGTCCATGCCTTCAAAAATGGCATTGAATGGCAAAGACCGACTAGTAGTTAAACCATGTTTAGGGGCTTCACAATCGAGGGTGTGAAACTTACACGACTTCGTTCTAGACAGAGCAAGAAGTTTGAGGTTTTTTTGATGGACAACACTGGTTACGTATTGGAAGTGCATCTTTTTGAACATTGGTGTTGATAGGAACAAGTGCCATTGTTTTTGAGACACACTTGAAATGGAGAACAAATTTGATCAGTAGCCTTGGTGGTATGTGGAACAATGCTATATATGTCCACCATCAACCAATTGTGAACACTATAGGGTTTAGGATATATATCATACTTTTGATTTATAAGTTTTGACTTCTTTGTTAAAAGGCTAATCTTAATATCTATTCTAATTTGAAATTACAATATTTCTATCAGAACATTATATGAGATATGGAAAATATCAAAATATATATTTACCTTTTTTTCAGTAAAGAAAAATCTCAAAACTTAACCAAATACTCATTCTTGAGTTCTAATGTCTTATGTTAATATATCTCATTGCATTTTTTTTCATGTTCTAAATACTAGCTCTGCTACCTGAGCCGGTTCATAGCAACAAAATTGTGGTTATAGATGATTCTAATCTTAAAGTTTCTCTGTTTGTACTTCTTAAGGATTAGAGCAATGCACCTGGTTTTTGAAATATGTTTGATCATTTTATTAAATCGCTTTACAAAAAAAGGTATATAATTTAGTTTATAACATTCTGTTTCGTATTACTCAATTCACACATAATCAAGTGTTTGTGTAATTGTTTTTTCATAACTAGTTTTTTGTGCAGGACACACGCATTCCCCACATGTGTGTGGTTTATGATCTAAACACCCTGTCTCATGTATGCTATATGTTTAGTGATCTTTATTGTGTATTACTACGTACTGTGATAGAGTCAATGAACGTAATTGTGTCATCTGTGCGTGTTGTTATTACAAATATTCTTTGTTTTGTACAAAGAATGGACAAGTTATAGCTCACAGTAAATGGCCTATTGTACAAAATTAAGAACAATTCTAGCCAAATACATATAGGGAAATTCTTTTTGAAAAGCATGAATGTCATGTTTTCAAAAGCACTTTTATATAAGATCATTAAGCAAAAATACCTTAAGAAACATCTTTTTGGAAAAGCAACTTGAAAACCGATTTTTGAATAAGGCACGAGCTTTTTGAATAAATTAAACGGAACACCCCTAATTCCCATGAGAGAAGGCCATGCATGATTGTTATTTTATATATGTCCTTCCCCAGATATGCTTTTGGTTACTGTTGGGTCTATTATAGATTTGATGATACAAAACAAGAAGAATGAAACATGAAGGACTAAAAGTGACAAGAAGAGAAACTACAAAAAGATGGAGGATTTGGAAGATTCTAGAAGATATGCTTAAAATAATATTTAGTTTCCTAATTATATTATGATTCCTCTTGTAAACCCTAGATGTCTCTAGTATATAAAGAGACATAGGGTCATTAGTTTCATTGTACGTACAAGATGTAAAAACCAAAGGGGGTGTGTGTGTGGGAACCTAGGCGTAGGGATTTGGGAAAACGCCTAGGGTTTAGTTTTTTAGTTGGTTAGTCAGCCTCAACGTCAAGTCCTTGATCCCTGTTACAAGGTGTGTAATATGTTCTACCTTGATCAAGTAGAATTGGGGCTGTAGATGTTTGTATGTTAGAGATGATAATGAAAAACCTTGTTCATAATAATATTGATTCTCTGTTTAAATATTCCGCCTTCATTATTATGTGTTCCTAGATATAATATTAGACCTAGTCTAAGAGTTACAACGATCTTCACAGTTACATTATCAAGTTTTGAAAATGTATTCTTCAGTATCCTTATTGGATCCTCAATATAGTTTCATGTTGTATGTCCTGATAGTGTTACTTTGTGCTAAGTAGACATGGATTATGCAAAGCATATAGATCCACCAAAAATAATATCCCGATAATTACATTGCAAACAAAAATGAATTAACAAAAAACAAAGACCAAAAATTGTTTGATACAAAAGTATCAGTGTATTTTGCCTCCTGGAGAGATGGATTGATACTATGATAATCTGATCATTCTACCTTGCTGATATAGATCATGTGTTATTTACCATACCATTGTGCACTGCACACTGACTATACTTAATATATTTAGATTCTATTTGACGCACATTGTGCAAGTTATAATCGACAATAGATAGTTCTTTGGACCGAACTCACTCCACACTAGCTAGGTTCTCAAATTTCGGCTATAACATGCTAATAAGCCTGGAAGTTCCTCTATTCATAGATTCTACAACGTACGGTCATATTTCATTCATAAAATATGGAAGCTTAATTTAGTAAGGGTAAATCAGTGCTTTGACAGGACGTATAGTCTTGCTTATGTAGACGGATACAATTTTAATCCAATCGAAAGTAAGCTTGTCGAAAACAAGTGTTAATTATCACGTCAAATACTAGAATAACATTAAACATAAAGATTAAACTAAAACAAAGTAGGAAGAGATTATCTGTATCTCAAGTATAGATTGGGTGACACAGAAGTTTCAAGGTAAGAACCTTTGATTGACACAAAGATTTCATTGTAAGAATCTTTAGGAGACCCATCGTCTATGCTATAAGTAGTATACGAGCATAATTTTTCTTTAATACACATCTCCATATCTACTATGCAAAATTAACCTTTGTGATCAAATTCCATGAGCCAGTTTCCATTCTTCAACACATGCAATAATTTTGGAGAGCAAGGCAAAGCTTAGTCTAAAGACAATTTCCACCAGTAAGTTGCAACGTTTGTCCATTCTACATATGCATCGTCTTACATCCTCCACAGCTTGATCTCCACATACTGCTTACAATAATTATCTATTGGGCTACCACCCCTAACCAAGTGAACACTCCCTTTCAAAATAATGAAAGGGTAACAATAGTTTAATGTGGACTATAATCTCGACATTGCTCCGGTTTATTATGTAACATACTAAAGCTTAAGGGCTAAACACGTACATATGATAGTTTATAACCGTTATTCGGTTATGGTAGATAAGGTAGTTATGATTCGGTTATGTTAATATCGAACAGACACAATGGTTCATGCGAACTTCTATATAAATGCATGCATGTAAACGTTACATTTTTTTAGACGATATATACAAACTTATTCAGTAAACTTGCAATATTGTATCGACTAAATTAGGGACAACAATTGGCATCAGAGCCTACATTGATTTGTACGCTCGTTTGATTCCAGGAACTATGAACGAAAAGAAATACGATGGGAAGAAAAAGGTATCGGTGGAAACGTTGTCAAACAAAAACGAAACCTGAATAATTTTGGAAAACGATGGGGGAAGATAGTGCACGATCAGAACCAACGTAAGTTGCAAACGTGGAATAACTTCAATCGACTCTTGACGAAGAAGAGGAACACGTTAAGATTGAAGGAATAGACAGCCAAGTAACACCAGACGACTTGGCAGGAAACTTTGTCGGGGACTTCATGTTAAATGTGACACAAAGGAAAGAAGAAAGAAAACAACATCGTTAAAGAAAACTTTGTAGGGACTGCCTGTTAAGCGCGACACAAAGGAAAAAGCAAAACATATCAATGCTTCGTTATTAACAAGCGTGATACCGAAGGAAAAAGGCTATCAAAATTCTGTGGGGACTGCCATTGGATTACGACATAGAAGGAAAAGAGTAAACACACAACGCTTTGTGATAAAAGCAAGTGGAGGACTTTTGTTGGGCAACGTTTGTTAAGGAACAACACAAAAGGAAAGAAAGGAAAAACTTACAACTCATGGAATTATAAGCGTATGATCGAGTTAGAGTTTTGTGGGTAACGGTTTGAAGAATACCGAAACAAAAGAAAAGATAACTATACATGCTTTGTGGGAGACGACTTGCAAGTCGACACAAATAACAACAACAACGACACCTTTGTTGTTTTGGAGGAATACCGAGAGAGCAACTAGAGAAGTTCTAGGGTTTTGTTTTGTGGGAAATGACTTGAAGTCGACACAAACAAAAAAAACAACACCAACGTCAAGGACAACTTAGTAATACCGAAAGAAAAACAAGGAATATCGTTTGAGTTGTGGGCAGAATTGAAGTCGACACAAAAGGAGGAAGAAGACTTGTATTTTTGTGGGTAGCGAATCGTTTTGGACACAAATGAACAACAATGAGACAATAAGTGGTTTGGTGATGCTAACGCGAGAAAGAAAGAAAATTGTCGTGGGTATAATCGGTCAAGTGCCGACACAAAAAAGGAGTATGGTTGTGTATTAAAACAACAACAAGGTTAGAAATATAAAAGATTTCTGGATTTCTATCATACGTTATTATACATATTTATTATTCCGATACTATTAGGAATTCCCGAAAACTGTTTCTATTGCCGTACTATTAGGAATCCCATACTAGTAGGAAAATCCAATACGTTAGAAAGTGAAGATAATACGTACGAATCGGATGTCTGCTGAAGATCTTAGTAGCGCTTTATCATACAAAAACCCGTACCACCAATCACACACTATCAATGTCCCAAGTTAAAATTGACAAACTACACCATGTGGGCTATCCAAATTAAAGTTATACTTGAGGCAAACGGATTATGGGAAATGATAGAACCTAAGGAAAATGCGGAAGTCGATGAGAAAAAGAATAAGGCCACTACGGCCTTTCTATATCAAGCATTGACCGAAGATGTGATATTACAAGTCGCGGGTTGTAAAATAGCAAGGGAACTATGGGAATCGTTAAAGAAAAGACACATTATAGAAGAGAAAGTGCAACAAGCACGATTGCAATCATTGATGATTGGATTTCAAACACTCCAAATGAAGGAGGACGACTCAGTGGATGCATATACGGCTAAACTAAACAGCTACACCACTAAGGCAAAAGAATTAGGAAAAACATTGGATGAATCACTTTTAGTACGAAAACTATTAGATTCCACACCAGATAGGTTCATTCAAATAGTCGCATCCATAGAACAAAACAGTGATCTTGACGACATTACCTTAGATGAGATCATTGAAAACTCAAGGCATTTGAGGAACGTATAAAACTTCGAAAATGAGGACAAGTAGAAAGCCAAGAAAACTTACTATTCGCACATGGCGAACACTCGAAAAGGGGAAGGCGATTTCGTAATCGTGGAGGTAGATCAAACTTCTCACGAGGAAACTGGCAACGTAATAGGAATAAGTATGACTCGAAGGAGGAAGGCTCAACTCACAAAGGGAAATCAATCACAAAGTGTAATAAGCGTGAGTGGGATATGAGCAAAGTACAATGTCACAAGTGTAGGAAACTTGGACATTTTAGAAAAGACTGCACACAACCATAAACAACACATGAACAATCAAACCTTATCTTAGAAGTCGAAGAACAATCACTATTAATGACTACACACGAAACTGAACACGAGGAAGTACTATTGAATGAATGACATATTCAACCCGAAAAATATGCTACAACAGATACAAGCATATGGTACTTAGATAACGGTGCAAGTAACCATATGACGGGAACTAGGTGTCATTTTAGAGACATTGACGAAGGCATAACAGGACATGTTCGTTTTGGAGATGGATCGTATGTAGAGATAAAGTGAAGAGGCTTTATATTGTTAGGATGTAGGAACCACAAACAAAAGATAATATCCGATGGATACTACATTCCAAACCTCAAAAGAAACATACTAAGTTTAGGACAACTCACAAAGATAAGTTGTAAAATCATATCATGGATGGAAACCAACTGACTTAGTATGGGAAGAATAAGAAGCTGTTGATGAAGATTGAAAGGTCTAAGAATAGACTTTATAGTATTAAACTGCAAATAGAAACACCCATATGCCTCTTAGCAAATGTTGATAACCAAGCATGATTGTGGCATGCTAGATTAGGTCATCTAAACTTTGACTACATCAATAAGATGACAAGGAAGGGTCTAGTAGATGAAATACCAAGGATAAATCATGCAGGACATATTTGTGGTGCATATTTATTAAGCAAACACAGTAGGACACCATTTCCAAATCAAGCTAAGTTCAAATCAAAGAACCCTTTGGATTTAGTATATGGAGACCTCTGTGGCCCTATAAGTCCAGCCACACACTCGGGAAAGAAACTCATTTTCTTATTAGTGGACGACTGTACATGATTTATGTGGGCCTATTTTTTGACATTGAAAGATCAGGAATTTAGCACTTTCAAGGAATTTAGGCAACAAATTGACATGGAATTAAGAACAAAATTAAGGATGCTAAGAACAAATAGGGGAGGTAAGTTCACATCTAATGAATTCACCAAGTATTGTAAAGAAAATGGAATAGCACGACAATTGACGGCACCATACTCACCTCAACAAAATGGAGTTGTGGATAGGAGAAATAGAATAGTGCTATCTACTACGAGGAGTATGATGAAAGCAATGAAGTTACCATTAAGCTTTTGGGCGGAAGCAGTCAGACACGCCATTTATATACTAAACAGGGTACCTACAAGAGCCGTCGTAGATAAAACTCCATATGAGGCACTCTACAACAGAAAACCAAATCTGGAAAACCTAAGGATATTTGGATGCACAGCTTATGCCAAGATAAAAATACCTCACTTGCAAAAGCTAGATGATAGAAGGATACCCATGATTTACTTAGGAGTAGAGGAAGGATCGAAAGCATGTAGGCTTTATGATCCAAAAGGAAAAAGGAAACATGTTAGCAGGGATATAAAGTTTATGGAAACAAAACCGTGGGATTGGGATAACAACAGAGAGGAAACAAGTACACCAGACTCATTTTTGGCGAGCTTTGTGGTAGAAGGAGTCGACAATGGAAACACTACATCAGTCAACTCAGAAACCATTCACAATACCTATCGAGAGCAGGAACCAATTACTACTCTAAACACTCTAATTACCCCCACTAAAATACACTTACAACCCACACTCAAAAGAGGAAGATGCTACTATTAGTTCACTTAAGAGCTCAGAAAAGGGATTTGATGATACACTAATACAAGGTTTCAAGGACTTAACAAAAATATATAAGTATGCATGTAAAGTTGAAACTGAAAGTATGCTATTTACGGAAGAACCACGTAACTACAAGAAGGCATCAACATATAAGAAATGGATCGAAGCCATGGAGATTGAACTGGATTCAATCAACAAGAATCACACATGGACTCTTACTACCTTTCCTACAAATCAGAAGGCAATAGGACCTAAATGGGTTTTCAAGACCAAAAGAGATGCAAAAGGAGAAATCATCAAATACAAGGCACGTTTAGTAGCAAAAGGATATGTACAAGAACAAGGAATAGACTTCGAAGAAGTATTTGCACCAGTTGCACGTATCGAGACACTTCGTTTGATTTTAGCACTAGCAGCATATCATGGATGACAAGTACATCACTTAGATGTCAAATTAGAATTTTTACATGAAGATTTGAAGGAAGAAGTCTACCTCATAGAACCTGAAGGTTTTATACAACAAGGAAATTCAGGGAAAGTTTATAAGCTCACGAAGGCATTAAATGGCCTAAGACAAGCACCACGAGCTTGGAATGTGAAACTTGATCAAACCCTAAAGTCATTAGACTTTAAGAAATGTAATCTTGAACGAGCAGTTTACACGAAGAGAAGCAAGAATTCCACACTGATAGTTGGAGTTTATGTTGATGATTTGATAATCACGGGCACTCCAAGAAAGGAAATCAACTTGTTCAAATCCCAGATGGAAGACAAATTTGAAATGAGCGAATTAGGATTGTTAGCTTATTACCTCGGGATAGAAGTTACTCAGATAGGAGGAGATATTACAATCAAACAAACATGATACATCAACAAAATCTTAAAAGATGCAAGTATGATGGAAAGTAATGACACGAAGATACCTATGGATCCCGGTACTAAGTTGGTCAAGGCGGAAGATGGAAACTCAGTTGACGCAACTTATTACAGAAGTCTAATAGGATGTCTCAGGTATCTACTACATACAAGACCAGATCTTAGTTACTTAGTCGGGCTACTCAGCAGATTTATGCAAGACCCAAAAGATCATCACCAAAAGGCAATAAAGCAAGTAATCCGATACATCAAATGAACAAAGGAGCATGGTATTATATACAAGAAAGAGGACGACTGCAAAATTACAGGTTATAGCGATAGTAGCTATGGAATCAATACTGATCAAGGAAAAGGAACTACTGGAATTGTATTTTACTTTGGAGAATCACCTATTACCTGGTGCACTCAGAAGCAACCTACAGTAGCACTCTCATCATGTGAATCAGAATTCATGTCAGCTACTAGAGGAGCATGTCAAGCTTTATGGTTAAAACAGCTACTTAGTGAAATAACGGGTTGGGAGGAGGAAAGAATAACACTAAAGGTTGATAACATCTCAGCAATAGCACTCGTTAGGAACCAAGTTTTTCATGAAAGAAGTAAGCATATCGACATTCCCTATCATTTCATTCGTGCATGCGTAGAGAATGGACACATCAATGTGGAACACGTCAATGGAGAATTACAAAGAGCAGATATTTTAACTAAAGCTTTACCAAGACTAAAGTTTGTCACTATGCGACAAATGATCGGAGTTCAAGATCTAGGACGAAGCAACGATCAAGATTAAGGAGGATAATGTGGACTATAATCTCTACATTGCTCCGGTTTATTATGTAACATACTAAAGCTTAAGGGCTAAACACGTACATATGATAGTTTATAACCGTTATTCAGTTATGGTAGTTAAATTAGTTATGATTCGGTTATGTTAATATCGAACAGACACAATGGTTCATGCGAACCTCTATATAAACGCATGAATGTAAACGTTACATTTTTTAGACGATATATACAATCTTATTCAGTAAACTTGCAACTTTGTATCAACTAACTAGGGACAACATTTAATCCTAAAGAGGGAGTTGGTATATGTATCTCTGTGAACGTTTCCGTCTTCGTGTCAAACCTTATTATTGAATATGACTTTGGTTCAGAGTTTCTACTTAAGAAATAGAGTTTTTTATTAAAAAAAATAGTTGGAATTCTTGAATTTTCAGAACTTTCGAAATCCTTGGATACAATCCTTCTCCATGAGTCAGTTTTCAACGAGTAAATATATACATTGCGAGATAATGTTACAAGTAGAATCTTGTAGTCGTCATCACAAGAAGTGTAATACAACACACATGTTCTCAAATTGAAGATATTGTCAGGTCTAGGCAAGGTCCTATAGTTATAATCCCCTGTCAAAGGATTCCATAAAATTAGCTCATGAGAGTAGAGTATGCGAACGCACACCATTTCATGAAAACATGTTAAAAACTCCGCGTTTTTAGACAGACATTTAATGGCAATGGAAAACGACCGATATTAGTTAAAACATCTCCCGATGCTTCACAGTCCATCCTGTAGAACTTCCATGATACTGTTAATTTATTCTCTATTTTGGTTAAGATGATAAGGAGTTTATGGTGCTTTTAATGGTTGTCGTTGGTTAAGTGGTGGATGTGCATCTTTTGAAACATTCATGTCGATAGGAATGAGTGCCATTGCTTGGATACACACTTGAAAAGTGCTACATATTTCGCCGGAAGCCTTGGTAGTATGTGGAAGAATATTATGTCATCCGTCATGAAGTTTCCAAATGGACGGCTTAGCTTCAATTCCATGGGATTCGACTACTACAAATCTAGGGTTTGGAAAATTATGATACGAATAGTTTTAAAGAATGAGATATGTATTGTATATTTTTATATACATATCTTTATTTTTATTTAAGAAGAATAATTTACATTTATGGGATGTGTAGATAATCACGAAAGGCAAAGGCGTATCTTAAATTTAATTTTGTCCATGGAAACTTTATAATTATAGTTACGTTTTTACATAGTAATACTGTTCTTTAAATATGAGAAATTAAACCAGATGAAAATCTTATGGAAGAAGGTTTTTATCTACATTTATTGTCAATTAGTAGAGTTTTTTTATTAATTTTTCAATCAACAAAAAGGTGTTGCGATGTTTCAAGACCTTCATCACACACAGTACATCGAGTTAATTAAGATCGGTCCCACGTGCATCAAGATTGCATCGAGTAGGCAAATGATCCAACCTAAGTCTCCACGAATGGATATTGACTTTGATGGGAAGTGTTCGGTTCCATTTAATTTGATACAATCAATCCCAGGCGTCAGGTTGGTCAGATTGATCAATACCCTGGAACATTTGGAGAGAGTTATTAAACTGAATTTTATTTGGCCCCTCTCTTAAGTTTATGCATGATTCCACCATTGTGGACGTGGGGCCCATTTTCCAATTAAGTTGCAGAAACTGTGTATGTTTTAATTTGCAACCTCCAAGAAAAGACTCCTTGAGTTAAGAGATTAAGGTTCTATCTCATGATTGGGTCGATTCTGTCATTCAGTTTCGTCCAAAATACCAAACCAATTACAATAGACCAATAGTACCTTGGTATCTATTAAAATTTTTATAATAATGCAACATTGGATTCTAATCTTTTCTATAAAACAACTGTTGCAACACTCTAATCACAATTCTTAAAACGTAAATAGTAAGCAACAATATATGACAGCAAGGGAAACAACTACACACATCAATTTGTATAGCATCAGCAAAACTGCAGAAAATAGTTTACTTACACAGCAACAAAAAAAAACAATAATTAAGAATGTAGTTTATGATAATCAGATCCATAGAGTTATTACTTGATGTGTCGATTGAGTGAAACAAAAGTCTCAACGTATTTTCCTGTATTAATATCGAATCTACCATCAGTAGACGAGCATGCTTTTTCTTTGGTATGCTTCTCCAAATCTACTTTGTAAAAGTAACAGTCGGTTTCAGTTTTGGAATAATGCAGGAGCCAATTTCCATTCCTCATCACGTGAAGTGACTTTGGCCGATATAGTAAACAGGTTTTTTTCATGACATAAGTTACCACTTTCATCCATTTTTCATATTCATCCATCCTCCACACCTCAACCTTTGGTTCCCACTTTGTTTGGTGTTCCCACTGTGAAACACAAAAATCTTGTTTCTATGCCTCTAAAAATTAGAGTTAGCATCTCTGTGAACTTTTCGGTCTTCGTGTTTAACCTTATAATTGAATATAAAGGAGGTTCAGTGCGGCGAATGCTAACTTCTCTTAAAAAGTAGAAGTTTCCGTTCAACCAAGAAGATGGCCTCCAACATTCTGAGTCACCTCATGTGTAAAAATTATATCCTGAATTGATTTTTATCCATGAGTCGGATTTCAACGAGTATATGTATAGATCACAATAGATAGACCAATTTACACATATAAGTTTGTAGTCGTCATCATAAGAGTTGTAATACAACCTAAATGTGTTTCGATAAGTCCGGAAGCATCCGTTTCCCCAATTGGTTTTAGGCAACTTCCTGTGCTCACTCGTCAAAGGATTCCATAAAATTAGATTAGAATATTCAAAATACACCCTGCTTACGCCTAAGCATACCAGTCCATGAAAAGTTGTTAGAACATTTATGTTTTTGAAATTCACTTTGAAAGGCAAATTGCGGCTGGGAGTTAAGCCGTCTTCAGGGGCTTCACAATCAATGGTACGGAACTTACATGTCTTTGTAGCAGATAATACGAGAAGTTTGTGTGGGCTCTGACGTTCATCGTTTGGTATGCAGATGAGGTGCATCTTTTTGAACAATGGTGTCGATAAGTTCGAGTGCCATTGCTTGGAAACACATTTGAATCGCAGTACAGATCTCCCTGGCAGCCTGGGGAGTATGTGGAACAACAATATATCTTGTGGAAACTCGGTCGTGATCTTTTTATGGGGAGGTTGGAGATCCGAGACCATGGTGGCCGTATGAATAAGTTGGCGACTTCAGAAAACTATTGTGTATATATATTCGGTAGTGATAAAGTTGTTTGTATATAACCGATAATTACTTTTAGATCAACATCAAGTATCCGATTCATATTTAGAAATGGAAAGTTTTATAGCTGTATTTATTTAAATTGGAATGAAACTGAAAAAGTATCTGATAGAATCATCCACCTCGTTGATAAAATATTTTAGGATTTTCTATTGATTGAGGATAAAGAGTATTATTTACATCCTTAAATATGATGAAATCGTGTATACTATGCATATATCATTCTTATTAATGAGCCCATTTCTAGTATACATACAATGTTAACCGTGTTATTTCAATAATTAAATGTGCTTAAAATAAATATAGACTAACAATTTCATTTAGAATTGTCCCTTTTGTCCATGTTCCACAAAAAGGTGTAGATTTGCGGGAACATCTTGACACCGGGTGTCTTTTGGCACCAGCCATTGTCCACCCCACAAGGAATAGCTCTGAAAACTCTCCTGGCCTAGTGGGGCACCAAATGGAGTGAGCACGAGCCAAGACTCGGACCCATGAGCTCTTATTCCACAAAGTCTCTCTAGTGTGCCCATAGGTTTTGCGGAGTTGGGTACCTATATGAAGCAAATGCCAAGAATGAGACTTGAACCTGGATCACTTGACTCAAACACAAGTGCTCCAACCATTGGACTAATGATCCATTGGTCCCTTTTTTCCATGTTAATATACTCAGTTGATCCCTAATCTTGTACATTAACATCACGTTGGGACAATACTTGCCTTTTTTATCGTCGGGAGTCCAAAACAAGTTTTTTATAGGCTAAACTCGTCCCTTGACCATTAACGCCGAGGTCAACGTCTGATTTATTATAGTTAGTCGAGGGTATTATAGTCCATACACATTTATACCACACCTTAGTTAATTCTAACCCAAGACAATTCCACCAAAACAGAAAGGGGTGATTGTTTGAGCTAATTAAACCATTACACCTGACATGTTAAGTATGACTTTATAAAAGTCAACTGCTAAACAATGTATGATCTCACATAATTTAACTCATAGGACAAACGAACAAATATTATACATAACCAACTATTTAGCAAGTTGACTTATTACAGGCAACTATATGTTCAATGATTGATGCAACTGGAAAATAACTGAAACTACGGAGTCATTGTATGATACATAGTTTTACTCACATTTCATAAAATATAAAAGATGATGCAGTTTCCACTTCAAAATGTTCAACTGCTGAACCTTCAAATGATCTACACATTAGTCGTCGATATTCATAAACTGATGAACACACAAAACATGAACCTTAAAGTGATGATGATACTGCTACCTTGTTTGCAAAAACAAGTATGCAAACAACAAACATATAAGTTAGGTACTGTACTATTACAGCTTAAAAGAATTAAACACATGACATGGTATTCATCATTGAAACATCACCTACGATGGCCTTTGGGCGAAAAGTGCAAGGACGCAGTTTGTTATCCTTTCTCTGCTTCTAAAGGGTGTCTTAACACCGCTAAAAACCTCAGCAGCACCACCACCAACCCTTTTAGCCTTCCGATTCCCATCAAAACCAACCTAGTTTTCAACATCAAAACCTGCAAACTCAACCATGTTAGCCTTCTTCCCCTTTTTTTGTGCAAAACATCATCTTTGTTGGGAAATACGCTTTTTGGAGTTAATACTTATTTCAGTAGAGTTAGTACTGATAATGTTATATGATGAGTATTAACTAGTTAGTACTGATAGTGATAATATTAGTACTGATAATATTAAGTTTGTACTGTTCTAAGTAAGGAATGTCGTGTAAGAGTTGTAACAACATATCTTCTATTCCAATAGAAGATATGATATACTTAGTCCATAGTTATCTCTGTAAGGGATCTCCTTAGTGTATAAAAGGAGATCCTAGCTAGGTTAAACATACATATCATATTCTAGCCATCCTAAGAAGAGCTTCAAGGTTGTAAACCCTAGTACTAGGAGAGTACTCGTATTATTGCTTAATAATATTGAAGCTGTTGGTGTTATACTTGTTCTTACTTTAATCTTATAAGTGCATTCAAGTAGATTCCGCATACTTGTGTGCATCTACAACAAAGTTTGTCATTGTTGTTTTGGAACCATCCAAGGCAACTAACACGTTTGCAAGCTAAGTGTTCTACATCCAAGGTTTGGGACTCCACAAGTGGTATCAGAGCTTGTGTCCTGAAGCTTTGTTTTTAGAAGATCCTGTGGGACAGATCTGAAGAAATGGATTTTGACAAATCCAATGCTGTTAACATAGTTCCTAAGTTGCAGCCAAATGAATATGAACTCTGGAGAATGCGCATAGAGCAGTACTTCTTGGTACTTGATTTCAAGCTGTGGAACATTGTGCTCAATGGAAACTCTTTCAAATCCATTGTCAATGGTAAGACAGTTGTTAAAGAAAAAGGTGATCCTATCACCAATGAAGAAATGGCTCTAAGAGGCAATGATCTCAAGGTCAGAAGTCTCTTACTCATGGCAATACCTGATGATCATCAACTCACCTTCAACAAACACAAAGATGCTTAGAGTTTGTTCAAAGCCATTGAAACCAGATTTGGTGGAGATTCTGTCACCAAGAAAACTCAGAAGACTCTTTTGAAGCAAGAATTTGAAAACTTCATTCTTTGGTGCAACTGAATCAATTGACTCGGTTTACAATAGGCTTCAAAAACTTGTTAGTCAATTGGCAGTATTGGATGTGGAGCTCTCCAAAGAAGATGTCAACCTCAGGTTTGTTAGAAGTCTTCCATTACCAAAATGGGACACTCATGTCATTGTATGGAAGAACAAGCTAGATTTTGAAACCATGAAGTTAGACAATCTGTTCAATAGCTTTAAGGTGATTGAACAAGACATGAAGAGAAAAGCAGCTACATCTTCCGGTTCGGGTCACAAAACATAGCCTTTGTGGCTCACCCTGTCCCTAGCAATGATGTGGATAGTTTTGATGTTAGTACTCCTAGTACTAATGTTATCTTGATGGCTCTGTACCCACTGCAGCAGTCATCAATGAAGGAACAATCTATGCTTTCATAGCTGAACAGAGTCAAGGATCTCAGATAACTCATGATGATCTGAGACAAATCTATAAAGATGACATGGAAGAGATGGACATCAAATGGAATATTGCCCTGATCAGTATGAGGGCAAAAATGTTCATGAAGAAAACTGGAAGGTAGATTAAGATCAATGATGGAGATGTTGCTCGGTTTGACAAAGGAAAGGTTGAATGCTACAACTGTGGTAAGCTTGGGCATTTTGCCAAGGAATGCAGAAGCCCTAGGAGCAAGGGGAGACACACTGATGCTGACAACTCCTCTTCAAAAGCAATGGTGGCTGTTGATGGTGCTGGATATGATTAGAGCTTCATGGCTGATGAAGAAGAAAGTCCAATCAACATGGCTTTGGTATCCGAGGTACTTAATTGTTCAGATACATGCATTCCATTAGACAAATATTTAGAGCTAAAAACCAGGTTTGATGTCTGAAGAACTTTCTAAAACTGAGTATAACTTAGAAAATCATAAAAGAGGCTTCGCAGTTTTAGAAAAACAAATTGTGCACTATAAAGAAAATGAATCAAAGTTTACTGAAACAACTGCTGTGCTTAATAGGGAAATCTCTTTTAAAGACATCACCATAAATGTGTTAAAAGAAGAACTAGAGAAAGTTACTACAATCAAAGATAATATAGATTTAAGTGTTGAGCAACTTGCAGATTCACAACATTATAACTCTGAGAGAGTTAATAAATTCCTAGAAAAAGCACTGGTTGGCAAAGCCAAATCCGGTATGGGATATAAGACCACCCCACCACCATTCAGAGGTAACCCTTCACCACCTAGTATAGACCTTGCCCACACTGGCTTAGCAGAGTTTCAGGAATCCATATTTGTCAGAGGCCCTACAATAATAAAGTTCTTTCCCTGAAAAGACTGATGAAGTGTTTGAAAGTGCCAGTGACACCTCCTTACCTGAGGTGTCTGAATCTGAAAATAAAAAGGCTAGTGTAGAGTCTAGTGAACCAAAGCAACAACAGGGCACTAAACCAGTAAGATCATTTGACAAACCTGTTAGAAAGCCAGTAAAATATGATGAGATGTATAGAAACAGGTCATCTAGTCCCAGAGGTAACAAAAGAAACAGGAACCAGTTAAAATCTTAGCAACTAGGAGATGAATTTGTCAGGTATAATAAATCTTTCTTTGTGTGTGGTAGTTTCTCTCATCTGCAGGCTCATTGCAGACAGCCTATGAGACCCCAACCCATCATGACCCCCAGAGCAGTTCTTCTCAAAATTGGCATAAAACCTTTAAATAATACAAGGCCAGTTAATACTGCTAGAACACAACCCAGAGTATTTGATGAAAGACCTAAAAGAAACTTTTCAAAATCATCATCTACTTCACCAAGGTCTTTTAAATTAGCAAAAACCTTTAACTCTTATGATGAACAAATCAAGTTTTACAAGAAAAATGTTAATACTTATGAGCCAAGACTTAATACTGATAGGCCAAAAGTTAATACTTTTAAGCCTAAAATGAAACATGCTGGCTCTAAAGTAAATGCTACAAAGGGAAACAAGGGAAATGATGTTAAGCCCTCAGCTTGTTGGGTGAGAAAGACCACTCAACCCAACAGTTCATCAGTTACTCTCAAGAAATATGATTACATTGATGCACGAGGCAGATCCAATTCAGTAATGGCTTAGGTCCCCAAAAGGAACTAATTTCCTTTATTTTGTGTGTAGCGACATTCCAACAATAATGATGATCTTGGCTATTCAGACAGTGGGTGTTCCAGGCACATGACTGGAAATCTATCCTATCTTTCAGACTTCATTGATTTGAATGGAGGATATGTTTCTTTTGGAGGTGGAATAGGTGGAAGGATTACAGGTAAAGGCACATTCAAGACTGGTAATTTGGACTTTGAAGATGTGTACTATGTGAAAGAACTCAAATACAATATGTTCAGTGTGTCACAAATGTGTGACAAGAGAAATTTTGTTCTATTCACAGATACTGATTTCTTGGTTTTATCTCCTAACTTTAAGTTGCCTAGTGATGATCAGGTTCTACTTAAGTTTACTAGGAAAAGCAATCTGTACATTGTCAATATGAAGAACATAGTGCCCAAAGACAATCTTACATGTGTAGTTGCTACAGCTTCTTTGGATGAATCTATGTTATGGCATAGAAGGCTAGGTCATGTGAACTTTAAGGTAATCAATCTTTTAGCTAAAATAACCTTGTAAGAGGTTTACCTTCAAAAAGATTTGAAAATAAACAGACATGTAGTGCTTGTATCAAAGGGAAGCAGCATAGAGCCTCTTGTAAGCCCAAAGTTTTTAACTCTATCACCCAACCACTTCATATGCTGCACATGGACTTATTTGGCCCTACTAATGTTAGCAGCCTGAATTTTAAGAAGTATTGTTTGGTTGTGACTGATGATTTTAGCAGATTTACTTGGGTTTTCTTTTTGAACACTAAGGATGAGACCAGTGAAAACCTTAAGTCTTACATAGTCTGAGAAAACCTAGCTGATAAGAAGGTTAAAATCATTAGGTGTGATAATGGGACGAGTTTAAAACCAAGTAATGAATGATTTCTGTCAACTTAAGGGTATTAAAAGAGAATACTGATGTAGCTAGAACTCCTCAGCAAAATGGGGTTGCTGAAAGGAGAAATAAGACATTGATTGAGGCTGCTAGGACTATGTTAGCAGATTCCAAGTTACCCCACAACATTTTGGTGAGGCGTTAATCTGCTTGTTATGTTCGAACAGTCTTGATTGTAAAGCCTCATGGCAAGACTCCCTATGAGCTATTTTTAGGTAGAAAGCCCACACTAGACTTTCTTAAACCTTTTGGGTGTCATGTCTCTATTCTCAATACCATTGACCACTTAGGTAAGTTTGATGGAAAATCTGATAGAGGATATCTGGTTGGCTACTCAATGAATAGTAAAGCCTTTAGGGTTTATAATTCTAGAACCAGAAAGATAGAGGATAATCTGCACATAGAGTTTCTTGAGGACAAACCTAGTGTAGAGGGGCAAGGACCAACATGGCTTTTTGATATTGATATGCTAACAGAATCTATGAACTATGTGCCTGTTTCTGTGAATTCTAACATGATTGTAGGAGAAAAGCAAGGTCCAGATGCAGATTCTGATGATGATGATGACTGCATTCTATTGCCCATTTGGAATGACAACTCAGGTGGAAGCACTTCTTCAGGGGAGGCAAGCAAAGCCGATGATCAGCCTCCAAAGACCCATAAATCTAATGCTGAAGAAGATGCAACCAATACTAATGAACCAGTGGTCGAACCTCAAGTGTTTAGTACAACTGTGGTTAATACTGATAAGCCATAAGTTAGTACTGATGAGCCAATTGTTAGTACTGATGGTCCTCATTCCATTCCATCAGTCAATGCAGAGGTTCCTGATCCTTTTGGTGAAGCTAATGAGATTGAAATGACTAATATAGCTTCATTATATGCTGTTCCAGCTACACCACACAGAAGAATCAATCAGGATCATCCTTTGGAGAATGTTATTGGGGATGTTAATGTTGAAAGAACTACAAGATCTAAATTTCACATAGTGAAACAGATTCTTGATTGCCATCTTTGAAGAAAGAAATCATGGTGCCTCACAAACATGTCTCTTTCCACTTTTTGTTTCCCAAGCGAACCAAAGAAGGTATACAAAGCTCTTGAAGATGAATCACGGGTAGAAGCAATGCATGAAGAGCTTCTCCAATTTAAACTTAAAGATGTATGGGTTCTAGTGGATCTTCCTGATGGCAAGAGAGCTATTGGCACTAAATGGGTTTTTAGAAACAGGAAGGATGAAAGGGGTGTAGTAATAAGGAACAAGGCTAGACTGGTAGCTCATGGGTATACACAGCAGGAAGGGATTGATTATGAAGAAGTCTTTGCTCCAGCGGAAAGGATTGAGGCTATCAGACTTTTCCTGGCCTATGCATCATATAAAGACTTCACAGTATACCAGATGGATGTGAAGAGTGCTTTCCTCTAAGGGAATATTGAGGAGGAGGTGTATGTTTGTCAACCTCCTGGTTTTGAAGATCCAACCTTTCTAGAAAAAGTGTACAAAGTTCAGAAGGCACTCTATGGTGCGCATCGGGCCCCAAGAGCTTGGTATGAAACTTTGGCCAAGTATCTTTTGGGCAATGGCTTTAGAAGAGGGAAGATGGATCAGACTCTATTCATCAAGAATGTGAAGACGATATCTTGTTGAGTACAGGATATATGTGGATGATATTATTTTTGGTTCAACCAAGCAGGATCTATGTAGAGAGTTTGAGAATTTGATGCATGACAGGTTTGGATGAGTTCTATGGGAGAACTCACCTTCTTCTTGGGCTCTGAGGTCAAGCAGAAGACATATGGCATATTTATTAGTCAGGATAAGTATGTCAAGGAGATTTTGGTGAAGTTTGGCTATGAAAATACAAAGATTGCAAGCACTCCTATGGAGCACAATAAGCCACTACTTCCAAATGCTGATGGTGAAGATGTTGATCAGCATCTTTACAGATCCATGATTGGATCATTGATGTATTTGACTGCCTCCAGACCAGATATTATGTTTGCAGTGTGTGAATGTGCAAGATTTCAAGTCTCTACAAAGCTTTCTCACTTGCATGCTGTTAAAAGAATCCTTAGATATCTGAAAGGCCATGCTCAACTAGGCCTTTGGTATCCTAAGGACTCTCCCTTTGATCTGGTAGATTACTATGACAGTGATTATGCTGGGGCAAGTCTTGATACGAAGTCAACCACAGGAGGATGTCAGTTTCTTGGTGATAGGTTGATTTTATGGCAGTGCAAGAAGCAAATCATTGTGGCAAACTCTACAAGTGAGGCTGATTATGTAGCTGCTGCAAGTTACTGTGGTCAAGTTCTCTAGATTCAGAATCAGATGCTTGATTATGGGTATAATTTCATGGGCACTATCATTTATATAGATAACAAGATTACTATATGCATTATCAAAAATCCAGTTTTTATTCTAAAACTAAGCATATAGAGATAAGACATCATTTTATAAGAGACTGTAATGAAAAGAAACTCATTCAGGTTGAAAAGATTGATCTTGAGTTTAATGTTGCGAGATCTTTTAACTAAAGCTTTTGATTTGGGAAGGTTTCGATTACTTGGTGAAGTATTGGGATGCATCATCCATAATATGTTTTATCTCTCTCTATTTTCTAAAGTTTTGTAAACGGTACTTTGCTTGATTGTTATCGAGGATATCTTGATTGTGTTAAGTTAATAAGGATTGGCAAGGAAATGTCTTGGATTGTGTTTTCTTGGTTTTGGACTAACTTTTCAGGTATAACACAAGCAGTATGGATATGGTTTGGTGATTAGGTGTTACAGCACATGTGGTTCTCTTGCTTATGCTCATCTTGAAGCCACCACATGATGGAACTTGCTGTAACAATGGAATGTGTGATGCCAAAGCATTTTGTGGCATCTTGTGCTTATAATGAACATGAATTGATGGTTTTAGTTGGTTAGATCATTCTCTACTAACCTACTCTTTGCCATTCTATCTGTTTACAGATAGTGTGATTAGCCTAAGGGCATCTGGCTTAGAGAATAGCAAGCAACCATGAATCCAACACTTGTGTTGGAGGCAACACCTGCCACTTAGTGGAAACCCTGTTAGGAAGGCCCTTTTAATGGGACTATCCATCACAGGTAGTGCTATGCTGCATGAAACCATTGGTTTTCACCAAAATAGAGGCCATATGAGGCCGACTTTGATTGAGTGTCTGTCACCACACTTAATCCCTTCAAAAATGGGGTTCCAGTATTATAATTTCCAAAATCTAAGATAATAGTGATGGGTAAAAGTTAGTACTAATGGTTATAAGTTAGTACTGATAAGCATAGTTAGTACTGATAAACTAGCCGTTAGTACTTATTCCAAAAGTCTGTTATGCAATGATTACTTTTGCAAGTAGAGTTGTTAACCGCCTGTTTTCTTATAAAAGGCTTCCTAATTGGTTTCTCTTCACTTATTACCATAAATATCTATAAGGTGGTTCAACCAATATTCTCTATAAATTGCATAACTTTCCAATTGCTTTAACCAAAATTTGATAAAGACTTTTGCGACTCAATCCCACTTTACTAACCCTTAATCTACTCATTCATGGCTCCTCTTGATTTTGTCGACAAGCATAACATGGTAGCATGCTTGGAATTACCAGAAGGTCATGATGATTTTCCTGAGATAGTAGCCTTTCTAAACCGAAGCAGCATCAGGTTTTCTCTATTATTAAACCCTGCTATCTTATGTACCCCTGTCAGAAAGTTTTGGCAAACTGCTATTGCCTCAACAACTGAGGAAGGGGTACAACAATTAATTGGTACAGTGGATGGCAATCACATTGTTATTACTGAGGCATGTCTAAGAGAACATCTTCATCTTAGAGATGCTGAAGGTATTACCACTTTGCCAGTCACTGAAATAATTGAACAACTCACATTGATGGGATATAGACATGACAATACTATCAACTTTCACAAAAGTCAGTTTTCCCTACAATGGAGATTTCTAATTCATACCCTCTTACATTGCTTGAGTCACAAAAGGACTGGCTGGGATGCTTTTCCCACAAGCATAGCCACCTTGATCGCCTTGCAACGGTAGGGTGTTCAATTTTTCAAATTATATATTTGAGGGTATGCTCAAAAATGCAGTTAGCAAAACCAAGTTTTTGATGTATCCCAGGTTTATACAAATGTTTTTGGATCTTCAGAGACAAAACTTGCAACCTCACAAAAATATTTATCCATCAAAATTTCTCACATCCAAAGTGTTTCCTAATATGTTAAGGGCTGTGGTAGGATACAGTGGGGTTGTAGTGCCATTATTTCCAAATATTCTTATTAAAGAGGGTGAAGGACCATCAAGCACAGATGGCTCCCAACACATACCCACAGATCCTGAACACTCTCCACATCAACAAACTTCATCAACCAGTAGGTACTCCAGACAGGAGAGTGGGACAGTTCAACCCCATTCTCCTCCTAACATTGTACCAGATGAGCCTATCCTAGGTGATGGAGGGGATCGAATGGTGAGGGCTGCCACTACTCAACTAGGCTTAGCAGCTGATGAGGAAAGTGGTAACATCCATAAGACCCAATCCATGCCAACACCTAGTGAGCAATCACAAGGTGGACTCAGGCAAAGGCTAAAAGCGGGGGTGTATGCGCTCGGGAGTGCATCTTAAATGCCCAGTGACCCACTCTCTCGGCCAGGTAACACATTTGGAAGTGGTGAGGCGACTTGACACTAAGCTGAAATGATGGAATTATGCAGGTTTCTCTGCGAAAGGTTAACACACTAGAGATTGCCCTTGATGAACCCAAGAAAGCTGCTGCAAAGGTTCATACCAGGATGCTTTTAAAGATGAAAAGGCTAGCACATCAGGTTCAACTTCTATCCAAGCCTACTACAAAAGCATCTCCAGTTACCACATCAATTAAAAGGAAGGCCAAGTTCAGAGTCTCTAGCACTTCAACAGAGAATTCTTCCAAACAGGAGAGGAGTTCTGACATACATAGTAGAAGAGAGTTTGGTCAGTGGCAAGGTGGTTCAACTTTTTAAAGCCCTTTCCTTGATGATGAAAAAGATGTTCAGACAACCACACATGCATAAGAAGTACTCAGTACTCCTACATGCACTATCAGTACTATCCCAGTTAGTACTTATAGTGTTGTAGTTACCACTGATAGTACTATAGTTAGTACTCATGGTGTTCGCAATCATACTATCTCCAATCCTTCAAGTAGCTGTTGAAATACAACAAGCCACAACAACAGAGGCCACCATCATCACTACCACTCCACATGAAGAAAGTGATGAAGAGAATAGAGAGACACATGCAGTTATGGGACTTCAGAGTTTGAAGAAATCAGACCTTATCTCTCCAACCTACAAGAAGCCTCATGTTCTGTATTTGAGAAAGAAAACCAAATCAGCAGCAACCAAACCCAAAGAAAAAGGAGTCACTATCAGAGAAGAAGGTGCTCCACCATCCCCAACTCACTCAGTTCCAAAGATTGATCCCAAGGATAAAGGTAAAGGGATACTTGAAGAAGAACCAAAGAAAAAGAAGTTATCCAGGGCTGAGATTGAGAGGTTGAATGAAGAAGCAGCAAGGAAGATAGTAGCTGCATGGGATGAGCAAGAATTGACAAACATGGGATGACATGAGACCCAAAGTTGAAGCTACTCAAGAGGTGCAACAGAAGCTGCAACAAGATCAGGGAAAAAGTGTTAATGAAGCAGCTCAGTTGTTTAGTGAAATATTGGCTAGAAGACAGAGCCAATTCAGACAGCAAAGGGAAGTTGAAAAGGCCTCAAAACCTCCTAACAAAAGTCAACAAAAAATGTACATGTGCAAATACATTAAATATCAAGGTGAAGACAGGAGAACCTTTAAGCAACTCAATCAACTGGCATGGGATCAAAAGCTTGCTGACAAAACTCAAAGAAACATACTCAACTTTAGATATATGTCAGATGATGATTTCACTAGAAGATCACAACCCATTGATCCCATTGCAAGTTACAAAAGACCATCTGAAGAAGGAGGTTCCTCATCTACACCCAAAAGACTAAAAGCATATGAAGATGAAGGTGGACTCACTGAAGAGGAACTTAATCAGATGATGTTAATTGAATCTCCAGAAGATGCATTGTATTCGGAGCCCATCAACACTAGGTATCCAATTCTTGGCTGGGATATCTCCACTGAAGAAGGAAAGAGGCATTGGCAGATTCACAGAGAGCAGGTGGAAGGACAAGTGCTTATTTATATCTGGTGGATCTATTTGCATCTATTGACAGGAATGATTTGCTCAAGCTATGGGGAACAGGTTCAAGAATAAAGATCCAGATAATGACAAGGATCTGGAATTACTTTATGAGTTGCAGAATATCTTTGAACCAGATCCATCAGGAGAACAATGGAAGTATCAATCTGGAGAAGATATACCAACTTGGACCTTGATTGATTCGTGTGGATTACACTTGGTCACTACATGCAATGGGACAGATATATACATGCTGGTTGAGAGAACCTACCCACTTGCCTTAGGAACACTTCTGGAAATGCTTTCAGCAGGGCTAAAGATGGGAAATGTAGTTGAAATGGCTAAGGAGTTGTTGTTGAAGATTTATGACCAGGCAGGAAGACCAAGCAGAAAGTGAAGTTTGGAAGAATCCTCAAAGACTGTAGAAAAATTGTGATTCTGAAACCCAATCACAAGTTTAGGGGAGGATTGTTGGGAAATACTCTTTTTGGATTTAATACTTATTTCAGTAGAGTTAGTACTGATAATGTTATATTATAAGTATTAACTAGTTAGTGCTGATAGTGATAATATTAGTACTGATAGTATTAAGTTTGTACTGTTCTAAGTAAGGAATGTCGTGTAAGAGTTGTAACAACATATCTTCTATTCCAATAGAAGATATGATATACTTAGTCCATGGTCATCTCTGTAAGGGATCTCCTTAGTGTATAAAAGGAGATCCTAGCTAGGTTAAACATACATATCATATTCTAGCCGTCCTAAGAAGAGCTTCAAGGTTGTAAACCCTAGTACTAGGAGAGTACTCGTATTATTGCTTAATAATATTGAAGTTGTTGGTGTTATACTTGTTCTTACTTTAATCTTCTAAGTGCATTCAAGTAGATTCCGCATACTTGTGTGCATCTACAACAAAGTTTCTCATTGTTGTTTTGGAACCATCCAAGGTAACTAACACGTTTGCAAGCTAAGTGTTCTAGATCCAAGGTTTGGGACTCCACACTCTTCCTCAAGCAGCTTTCCTTTTCCTTTAATTTTATCCCTTTTTTTTATCTACAACCCCTTCTTCCTCTTTGATTACAACACCACCTTTCACTGTTGGTGTCTTGGTTCCACTCCCCTGCATTTTTTTCCTATCTATCCCTTGCCATTTACGTCTAGTCCTAAAAGGTGTTGGACTAACCATTCAAAAGTTAGCATCTTGCTCTACCCAACCCACAACTTCAAAACTTATGTTTTTTAAGTAAAATTGTGCTAACTTTTGGGGCTTGTGTGCAACAAAGATATCAACTGACTCATGTATTTCAGCCAGTGCAAACAAAGTATGAACATCATCATCAGTATGAATCAAATGCAAACCATTTCTAGGGATTCTTTAGGATCACAGAAAAATAACGTCCATTTTTGTTCATTAATCTCTGATAATACATTATTAAAGGCTTGAACTAAATATATCCCTATCACTGGTAAAGGCATACAGGTTAATTAATGAACCTCCTTCATACTTGAGTGGGCTATAATAAAAACCGTTCTGATGGATTACGAACAAGAGCTCACCTTCTTCTTCCACGAACATCCTTAAAAGTTGACACGAATATCCTCCTGTCTTTCATGGTTTTACTTTGTGTTTTTACGAATGGGTTTGACTTGATGTGTATTTTAGTAAGTGAGTGTGGATGTATTTTAGGTTTGGTTTGGATTGGGTTTTCTTAATTGGGTCGGTTTATTATGAGAGTGTTTATGTTTTCGGATCTTATTAGTTGGGTTTATTTGGTGTTTGGTGTTTGGTGTCACACCCTCGCCGGAGGCGGAAACGCGAGGTGTAACTGAAAGGAACATAAGCACAAGATAATAGAACATGCCAATGTTTAAGATTCAAAAGAAAGTAAACATCATTACAATACCAGTTTAGCCGACATCGGCAAATATAATACAAAGTTTAGATCCCAAAAGAGTTCGATTTAATACATAATGATTAGTAGTGACATGCGAAAACTTCATTATGCAAAGACCTTGAAGAAAAGCTTACAAACGATCACCAGAAATGCATGAGAGAAAACGGGTCAACTATGAAAATAGTTGGTGAGTACACATGTTTCGTATAATATGAAAGCGTTTAAGAGAAAGTCAAAGGTTTCGGTCATCGAGAATAGTCCACAAAGCAAAGGCATTGTAAATCACTCAGTTCCAAGTTCCGCCCATACAAAACTTGCAACCTGTGTGTTCACAACCCATTGCACAAAATATATTGTGTCAAGTAGTCAAGTATCGTTGTCGGGACGGTTCACAATATAGCACCACGTATATAATAATGTATGCGAGGCAAATCCCTAGAATAAATAATATGCGTCCCGTAACATAGTGGGCGAGAGGTTGGCCGACCTCTAATAGCGCTATCCATACTACCTACTAATAGGCGACTACTAACAATGCGAATATGCGAGCGGTACATCATACAACTATTATATACAATTAAGAACACTCTGAACATGGGAGAATTTAGATTGAAAATGCTCCGTTCCCATAGGGAGACATTCACTTTCCGGACCGGGGAGGCTTAAGGTTGCTCCGAACAAGGGAGACTTTGTACGCTCTACCAATAAGGCGAGAATTTTAGGGTCATAGCAAGTACCGTTCAATAAGATCAAACAAGTCATAGGTTCGTAATTAAGTTTAAGGATTTGATTCGAGTTCAAAAGTTCTAGTCAAACGAGTTCATAAGAGTAGTAATCAATTTAGTTCAAGAATGGTTCATGCATTTAGCCCCAAAATATAGTAAAAACAATAAAAAGGGGATGTGATTACTCACTTGGTTAAATGATGTGATGGCAAAAATGAGTACACTGAAATGAGACGCAGATCTCTAACATGACCTATTATGAATGATATGATCTATAATAAGTCATGATGTAATTTTATGCATGCAATTCATATGATATCTATACCACTTGTGAATTTGAAAATAAAGTTTAACGTCGAAAAATAATCTTATAACGTCTTGACAATTTATAAATTACTTTACAAGTATTTTCGTTGAAATGATATTCTACTATAATCATTTAGTGATTTATTATGAAATTATAGCTTTTCGTCGCAAAACAATATAATTTGACAATTCATGAAACTGACTAAATGGCCTCGAAAAGCTAGTCGTAAAATGGTGCATATCGAGTCTTAGGAAACAAACTCAACGATTTTAGAAAGCTTGTAGCATTATCTCAAAGTTTTAGCTTTTAAATTTTATCATAGAGGTCTTGATCATGGAGAAAAACATAGGTAAAGTAGGGTACTTGTACCAAAAATTTGTTTAAGGGTAACTTTCGGCAAAGTTTGAGTGACCGTATTTTATTCGTTACAACTCCGTTTGACGAACGGTTGAACATTTTGGAAAATAGGCTAGGCAAACTTACTTTTACTAGAAGACATCATTTTCTAGAAAGTATTCCATCAATGTTAAAAACGACCCTCAACATGGTCACTCACGTCTATAATTTTTGGCTATTAGAAAATATATTAGTGTTCTATTTGTAAAAATAGTTACGTAATCCTTATTTAAACGCGTGTAATTTAATCGTTATAAGTCCGTTTTCTACGTTTTATATGTCCGTAGCTTCGTGCTAAAGTATACTAATATATTTTTGATAAATAGACTCATTTAGATAACGCCTAAGACTCATTTTTAACCCTTAAAAATCTGGACAGCATGCTGAATTTTCCGGAAAATATAGTTTTCGTCGTTAAACTTGAAAATAGCATAACTTCTTTGTTATAACTCCGTTTTAACCCGTTCAAGCGACCACGTTTTCGTTTTAAAGTATATTTTCTGAATATCTAGCCTAAAATATTTTATAAACTGTCGAAATTTCCAGAATTAGCAAAAATGATCAGACTCTTATTTATAGTTGTCGATATTGATTTTTCTCTCGTAATACTTATTCTAACCACTTCAAATCAACGCCAAAGCTATTCTAAACCTACAATACACCTTCTTAGGGTGTCATGGGTTCCTAGACATCATCAAAAATGATATATTTCAAGGAATAATTATAGGATGATATATATTCATTATAAGTACTTAAAAACAAATAAAGTGGTATAGATAATCATATAACTTGCATGTTTTCTTCAAGCATGATACAAATAACCAAAGTATGAATATGGAAGATAAAAATGATCATGAAATGCTTAGTAATAAAGTGATGAGGTTTAAAGAATAAGGTTTTTCCTAATTACCCTAGGTTTTTATTTCAAAACCTTGATTAAGAGTATACTAGTGTCGATAATTAAGCTTGATCTTGCAAAAATTTTGATTTTCTCCTTGTTCTTCACTATGGCCGGTTATAGAAGATGGAAATGAGAGAGTATTTTTGATTTAACCTTAAGATATGAGTAAGTATGTGTATATAATTGGTATACAATTAAAATAACTTCAAGTATAGGTCTAGTTGTAAGCTAGTGTAGATTGTTTTCCAAAATTTGTTGAATCATGGCCTAAATGTCGACAAGGGTAAAAACAAAGCAAAGGTAATGTATTTTGTATGATATAATGTATAATAGTTTAAGTATAGTTGATAATTTATGTATATAATTAAGTATTTAGGGTAGCGTTAGCTATAAATAAATTTTAACGAAACAAAATATAATATATCAAAGTCATAAAAATAATAAAAATACATTTCTTATAAAAATTGAGTGAAATAATAATTATCGAGTAGTATTTAGCTATCATATATATATATATATATATATATATATATATATATATATATATATATATATAACAATTTATATACAAAAATAAATTTAAAACACCGGGTAAACTAATAATATTAGTTTTATAATCTTAAAATGAGTATAAAAATATATTAGGATAATTTTGGAAGTGTCGGATCAAATATTCAAAATAAATGATTATACGATAGCGTTTATTTAATAGGAAATTATACGTTTAATGAAATATGCAAAACCATGCATGAACTAATATGATGATGATGTTTCTAATGATATGTAGACTAAACCTAGTCTATATGAAATGTCATCGATGATTGCTCATGAATTAGACTAAACCCTTACGGTTCTGCGAATTTGATACTCGTAAACCTAGTTTACGATAAAAGATGAATAGTGAATCATGAAGAGTGATTTTCTCCGGGAATGAATAATGTTTTGTGAATAGTAAAATTTTGAAATATGTTCTCAGAATATCAAAACGACTCTGAAGACTATGAATAGTAAAATGATGAATAGTAACCGATAAATAGTAAATTCCCGAGATGGATAGTAAATTTGAGAAATGACCGAAAATTGAGAATTTTGACATTCTTCCCCGGTTAAAGGAATCACGTCCTCGTGATGTTGGAATCACTCCTAAACCTAATTCAAGTGTTAGTGATTCATATGTAATAGTTAGCTTAATATGGCCTTTATGTTAGTAATTAAGCCTTAGGCTTATGTAGAAGGCCCATAAGCCTAGGCCTAGTCCAATAAGGAAAAGGATGGGAACTTGGAATGTTGCCGTAGTTCCCTCCTATAAATAGTCTTGTAAACCTTCTATTGAAGGTTGGTTGTTCAATTCATTCTCTTTCACTATTGCTACGCATAACCGGTCATAGTCATACGCATAGTATTTGTTTGTGGTTTGTTCATCCGATCTCTTCTTTTTTCTGTTTCTACATATTGATGCTTGTGTTACATATATGGTGACCTAACAGTGGTATCATTTGCCATCTAGTTGGGTGAAACGGTTTGTTTTTGAAGTTTTCTTGTCTACTCGTAAGGTTCACGTTTTTCACTTTTATCACGCAAAAAGCTTTAATTTTTTCACTTTTAAATTCAAGATTCTTGTACTTTAAAGGTTATTTGGTGTTAAAGTTTAAGTTTTTGGCAAAAAGTTTGAATCTTTACGTGTGTAGAAGTGTTTTTGTGCTGAATTTCATTCGTGTACCTCTTTCTACTCGTAAGGTGCAAAAGAGTTTTGGATCATCAAGTTTTAAAATTTCTTGTTATTTTGGTGATATTGAAGCTATTTCATCATAAAAATCAAGTTTCTAAACACTTTTGGGCATAAAATCAGTTTTTGGTACTTTCTACTCGTAAGCGAAACCCTAAACTTACGCGTAAGCTTTCCATGGTTTGATCTTCAGCGTTCTTGGTTTACTCAGTGTTTTTCTTGCTTGGATAAGCCTGAAAACACTTCGACTTTGGATATCGTTTACTCTGTGATAGTGTAAAGGATTTTTTGGGTTAAAACCCTAATTTTACGCATAAGCTTAAATTTACGCGTAGAACTCTTTACGCCTAAGATTTTTCTTACGCATAAGCTAATCCTACGCATAAGTTTTCTACGTCTAACTTTCAGTTTACGCCTAATTTTAGTGTTACGCGTAAGGTGGTGCTTTTACGCGTAAGCTCTTTCTACGCGTAATCTCTTTCTACGCGTAAGCTCTTGTCTACGCATAAGCTGGTTTTCTACGCCTAAACACTTCTTCAACAAACAACAAGTTTCATTCGACTACAAAGATCCATCAACACAAGTTTTCAAATAAAAAAAATAAAAAATCAAATTTTTAGGGGAGACTAAACGTTCAATTTTTACGCGAGATTTAAATTTTGGTTTAACTATGAAAATTTTGGTCAAAAATTCAAATTTTTTTGCCCAAATTCGGATTTTTTGGGTCAAATTTGGCGTCAAAATTGTCATAACTCAAAATTTTCTTTTAACCTTAGAATTGAATTTTATACTGAATTTCAAATTTTGGAAGTCAAAATTTTTTTCAAAATTATTTTTGGAGGGAAATTGAAATTCACTATATCGACCCTCTGTGTGCTATATCGACTTCGCACCTTTTCTTCTCTTTGATTCTTCTGCAGGGGAGTGAAATGGATTTTTAAGAAGAAGCTGCATTTGTGGCATTGGAAGAAGGATTTATTGTTCTGAAAGAGAAGTTGAACTCAATAATTAACAATTCCAAACGTCAAACATCATCAAATTCCCGATATCCCGCAGTCGTGCAAGGTGAAAGAGTTTATGTACATGAAAGGAATGCTCAAATGGACGTTGAGAATGCTGTGATTACTGCATATGTCGGTAATGCGGACAATGAGATTGTAGACTTGGAAAAGCAGGATGACAGCAGCAGACCAGGGGAAGATATCATACCCATCTACGATACAGAGCCCAACTTTGACGAAGAACAAATGGTTGAGGAAGATATCTTACCCACCTATGACACTGACACAGAACAGATGGTGGAGGTAAAATCTACTATTGATCATATTACGCACTGCAAATGCGATTCAACAAAGCGAGCAACCTGAATTGATAATGAAGGAGAGGTTGACCAATGTGTTGCACAATGTCGAACAACTATCTCATGTCGAGCCCTTACTTGTTAACAATTCAACTGAACGTCAAATCAAACTCTTGAATCTGAAAACATTCTTCTCAAAAAGACCATTTCTCAGTTTCAAAAAGATTTTTCAAAACTTGAGGCTCATTGCATCTCTCTTGAACTTAAATTGCAAAACAATGTTTTAAACTCAGAGCCAAAAAGTAAATCTTTGAATGAACATAGTGATCGTGCGGATACATTAGTTAAAGAAAATGAGCATTTAAAGGCTCAACTTTAAGCAAAGGGGCTTGCACATGTTGCTTTACAAAACAAACTGAGAAGATTCACTGACAAGAGTGTGGATACTAATTTTGCAAAACCAACAATCTTGGGGAAATCGTCTCTACAACCTTTCAGAAAACAATCAGTAGTTAGACAACCAACTACATTTAAATCTGAACGTTCAAAATCTTCAAAACCACGGTTTCCCTCCCAAGTTGTTGAGAATAATCATTTGATAAAACCAGTCACTCCACATTCTTGGCCTAAGAATAATGCTTATGTTTCTGTTACACATGTTTCTGTTAAACCTGCTTCTATTAAATATGTTTCCGTTAAACCTCTACAAGTAGTTGCACCTGGCCCGTCTAGGATTAGTTCGAACACAATGTCTAAACCGAGCATCAAAATTCAATATTCATATGATACCAATGACTTGCACAAGAACTATGATCTAGAAAAGGCTAGGAAAAGGGCACTACTCCAAAAGGATGGAATCTTAGGTTCATGACCTAGTGCATCACCTTCGAGTGTATTACTGAACACTGCTTGTAATAGCAAACCAAAACCTAAGTTAACTCAAACAGTTAGAAATAAACCCGTTGATCTAAACGTAAAATTTCAGAAACCTAATAGGTGGATCAATATAGGACGCAGACTCTTCCCAAAAGAAGTTTCAACATCCCTTAGATCTAACCTTAGATGGATAACAACGGGTAGAGTTTTCAAAACTGTTGGTCTTAGGTGGATTCCTACAGGCAAGATACTAAGTAGTTGCACCATAACAAGTGTAAAACCCTCTACATCCATCCCTAAGGTTGGAAAGGATATCATCAATATAGCATGTTCAGGTGTCAAGAAGATAATTGACACTACATATTTATGCTTTTAACATCTGGAACCCAGTTACACTTGGGGATCCATGTTTTTCTTTCTTGCCCCCTTGTTCTTTCTATGCAGGTACAACATCAATGGCTCCTACTGCAATACAGTGTAGGACCCGTTTCTCACCGTCAAAAATATAATGGTCCATCAGCTGCTCCACCATTGTACTTAATCGTCAATAATTGGAAACATTGCTTGCTCCTCTGGTTAAAGATTCTGCCCAAAGTCGTGCTTCAGATGTATCGAATGTTTCCGCTGCACAACCTGATAACACTCTAATTTCAGATACACCTGAATCTACAACAACAAACGTTGCTGTAACTGCACCTCCCATCGAATCTTCGCTTATAGAAGATCAAACTGCTTCTAACAACAATGACACAACTGATGATCAACATAATGAACAGAGAAGTTTTATCAGTAGTTGATTCTCTCGAGATATTTATGGTTCTTCACACTTGTTCGATTGCTTGGACATACATGGTTTCGTTGTCTCCTTATACATGGTTTCCCTGTCTCCAATTCATCATCAACATACGTGGTGTATGATTCTGATTCATTGAAAACATCGAGGGGGAGAGAGTGTAGGTGGTCCTTGTTTCCTTGTTCTTCCACATGCTTCCTTGCGAAAATCCAATGCCTTCTGGAATTTCTTCAATTAGGCAGAAGAAATAAGACGATTTGTAGCTCAAACGTCTCACTTTGGTGTTATCGTCTCGATTTCACAGGTGATCTTGTGTGAAGTTACCCAAAAATGATGTTATGATGCCTCACACACGGTCTTAGTATCAAGTTATTGCATATTCATAGGTGATTAGTATCCCGAAAAACCACAACATTCAGGGGAAAGTCGTTTCATTTCGTCTTTTGTGGTTTGTTTGGTGTGATGCGTCTACATACGTGAGAAGATTTTGTTGATTTCTAGCATGTTACCCTCGAACGGATTTACCGCAATTAGTCAGATTCACCTTGTGTGGTTTACTGCTTTTCTACAAATTCCGCTGCATACTGAAAACTTCAAAAGTTAGAAGAAATGTCTACTACATCAGTGTTTCAAATCTGCTAAAGGCGGTTGTCGGTTTGAAGCTGATTGAAACTTCGTCAATCTCTGTTTATATTCATAATGGCTTCTGAGCATAACAGCTTAGAACCCGGTCACAACCGTTTAAACTTCCCTCAAACCCTATCATCAGCTGACTTAAGCCCCCAGCTTACTCGTCAACAAATGGAAAAGCTATTTGCTCCGTTGTTTAGTGATGACATTGATGAACGTGCTCCAGGTGTATCCGATGTTTCTGCTGCTCAACCTGATACTACTCTTATACCTGATACACTTGCTACAACAACTACTGTTGAAGAAGCACCACTAGTTGACTCTACAACAATAGTTGAACAAACTACATCCAACGACGTTGAACCAACTGACGATGTTCTTAATGCGATTACCCCCCTGCAGATTTTGATCCAAATGCGTTCTTTAACCCGTTTGCTAATGAAACTGTTGCACCTGATGTTGTAGAATCATCTACAAGCCATTTGAATCCTCAAAATATGCATAATGTATACCAACATCAACCCTCTACACATCGTTGGACAAAAGACCATCCTCTTGAGAATATTATTGGTAACTGAATCAACCCGGTCGTAACGAGACAACGTCTTCACACAGATGGTGAACATTGCATTTATGCACTCACTGTCTGCAAATCTGAGCCTAAAAACATTAAAGACGCAATGACAAAGGACAACTGGATTGAATCCATGCAGGAAGAACTCAACCAATTCAAACGTCTTGAAGTATGGGAACTGGTTGAAAGACCAACAGGGGTCTTCGTCATTGGTCTAAAATGGATTTAAAAAAACAAATTGGATCTTTGAAGGAACCGTAATTAGAAACAAGTCACGTCGGTGGCTAAGGGTTATAGACAGGAAGAGGGTATTGACTTTGAAGAATCATTTGCGTTGGTTGCTCGTCTTGATCTTTTTGGATTTTTCGGCATTTGCGGCTCACATGAACATCACGGTCTTTAAGATGGATGTCAAAACTGCTTTTCTCAATGGACAACTGAAAGAAACGGTCTATGTTAGCGGCCGGAAGGATTCGTTGATCTAGAGTTCCCTAATCATGTCTACAAACTGAAGAAAGCTCTCTACGGTCTCATACAAGCCCTCGGGCGTGGCGATAAGTTATCATCCTTCCTTATTGCCAATAATTTTACCAAAGGTTTGGTCGACCCTACACTCTTTATACAATATCACGGGGCTCACATCTTAATCGTTCAAATCTATGTGGATGACATCATTTTTGGGTCAACACATTTAACATACTCAAATGCTTTTGCAAAACTTATGACAAAACATTTTGAAATGTCAATGATGGGTGAACTCACATTCTTCCTTAGAATGCAAGTTCATCAATCACCCCGTGGTATTTTCTTGAGTCAGTCCAAATATGCCCTTGAATTGTTAAACAAATTTGGAATACAGAACTGTGACACCTATGCCACACCAATGGCTCATACCAAGAAGCTAGACGCTGATTTACATGGGAAATTGGTGGACCCTACCAAATATCATAGTATCATTGGGTCTCTCATGTATCTAACAGCTAGCGGACTGACATTGTTTTTTCGTATATCTCTGCTCCCGTTATCAGTCGAGACCAACTGAAACCCACCTCTCTGAGGCTAAAAGAATCCTTTGATACATCAAGGGAACCATTAATTTGGGAATCACGGTATCCGAAGGATTCGGTTTTGAACTAATAGCTTTTCGGACCACGACACGCAGGATGCTTAGATTCAAGGAAAAGTACTTGGGGGCGTTAAAATTTCTTGGTGATAAACTGGTGTCATGGCAATCGAAGAAGCGGGATTGTACATCGCTGTCCTCAACAGAAGCAGAATATGTAGCCATTTCCTCGTGTTGTGCTCAAGTCATTTGGATGAGAACACAACTCAAAGACTCTGGTTATGTATTTGAGAATCCGATGTATCTGCGACAATCGGAGTGCTATTGTTATCTCGTGCAACTCGGATCAACATTGAAATCAAAGCACATCGATCTTCGATATCATTTCATCAGGACACGTGGAGCAGTACTGTTGAACTATATTTTGTGGGTCTTGAATACCAATGGCGGATCTCCTCACTAAAGCCTTAGCTCACGCTAGGTTTAACGAGTTGGTCCACGGATTGGTATGCGGTGTTTGACTCAAGAGGAACTGGATGAACTCTTAAAACATTCTTAAAACCAGTCAAACACCAAAACCTCTTTTGTAAATATTTTCAAAAACAAAATACAAAATTATAAAATCAGAAAATCTCAAAAATATTCTTCTATCTATATTCTTTCAAACATCGCTTAGTACAAATCTTGATCAACACTTTGTTCTATCAAATCTTTCACTATTTTTCCCGAACAAGTGTTGAGGGGGGAAAAGTAAATATTTTGATTTCATAAAACCTTGTACTTCCATGTTTTTCTAAAATATGTTGTTTCTTCCAAAATGGTGGATCGTTTCTTGTCAAATACTCTCCTCGGACTCAAATGTCTTCAAAATTCATTATTTCAAAAGTCGAGGGGGAGTATCGTTAAGTTTCTTGCCTTACATGTGTTTTGTCTAACCTAAACGGAAGTTAAAGGATCTTGGTTGGAACCTCTTTAAGGTTGAGGGACTGAATGTGTCAACTTGGCAAATTAATTTTAACAAAATCATTTACTCCTAAACCACCAAGATCAAACGGCCCAAATCAAATCTTCTAAATCCGTCAAGCTGTTCATAATCTGTAAGTTCTAAATTGTTTTGATCAAGATTCTAAACAAGGATTTCAAAAAATCTTTCAAATCCAACGGTTAAAACTCTTTAAATTGATTTTGGAAAATTGTTCACTCGAGCAATTGGGTGTTTATACATAAAAGTGTTTGGATTGAAATGAGTTGTGTTAAAACCTTTCTTAGTGTCTATTAAACTTGTTTCAATCGTCCAAAACCATCCTGAATCTTAAATTTCATTAATTTGAATTCTAAGGTTCTTGCGCTCATCTAGGGCTTTTCTGTGATATGTTATTAGGTAGTCAAGAAAGTGTTAGAATAAGTTTATATGCATGTTTTTAACTTTTAAATTAGCCCAGAAACATCTAAACTGTATGAATTTAAGTTTTAGGTTTTTTAGGGTTCATCTCCCATAAATCTTCTGATTCTGTGGTGGAAATGTGTTAAATCTTTTTCCATTGCATTCATATGACATCTAGGACACTCCAGAAACATTCTTGTTTGATTTGTGTAGCTATATCTCTTACACGTAGATTAAGGGTTTAGGGTTTAAGTAATTTTACGCCTAAGTCTTTCTGTGTGTATCTGATATGTTCTTATGCTTGTTTTTTGTTCTAAAAGATGTTTGGAATTAACTAGAATCAAGTTTTCATGTTTATAGTTAACAAGTTAATTATTCGTAATGTCAGAATCTTCAGGTGTTCAAACCGTTATGCTTAAAGAATACTTTTATGCGTAAAGGTAACGTCTAAGAGAAATCTTCGCGCGTAACTCTTGCATAAGAGGTCTACTGTGGATTACGCGTATCTTGGAAAGATATTCGTAAACAAGGCTTGCTACGCATAAGCTTTACTCTTACGAGTAAACTTTACGCGTAACATCTTGCTTATTCCTACGCTTAAGCCTAAAGCCTTTGAACTTGTCTTACGCGTAAGAAACTCTTACGCATAAGCTTGGTCTTACGCTTTAGCTTACTCCTACGCATAAGCTCCTTTCTTACGCATAAGGATCCTTGTTACCCATAACCCACTGTTCACTACATTTTGGCTTATTACGCATATGTTAATTGTTAAATGTTACGCATAAGTCACAAATACCTGATGTTTCGCATAAGCTTACAAAAGTTAATATGTTGTGTGTTAAGTGAAATATTGGACTTTGAAATTTCAAAATTAACATGTTCACGTAACTTATCACATCAACTTCAATCAATTGGAATAATGTGACTTAGGACTTGTAACTTACATAAACGTGTTACAAGGAATTAGATAATAAATCATACTAAAACAAACACATTGTGTTTCTATATGTCTGTCTTTTTGTCTAATGTCTTTCAGATCACAAAATGGCTGCAAATCAAGCAATCATCAATGCCCCATCAGAGCTCTTGATGGCAAACACATTCCCAGCTGTATACGACAAAACAATTGGCAAGAACAATCTCCGTGTCATCTTCAACAACTTCATATGCTCATAATCATCTTGCAGAATTGCTGTGGACATCCTTCTGCAACATCCATTCAATGGAAAAGGAAATAAAATTTCATAAGACATTAAAGCAGAAAAGGATGGAATACCATGCTTCAACCTTTTCGGTCAATCCACCTGGTGGGGCAGGAGGGTCAAGTAATAGTCCTCCACTTATGGAAGATCCATTGCAAACATCTCTTACCCCATCCGATCCGGTTAATCAACCCGGTAAGGATCAGGGTGTCACTAAAACATCCGCAAGAAGAAAATCATGGTGAAGATGTGGAAATATATGACGAAGGAGATTACGATCATGATAAGGATGAAAGAGTCCTTGATGATGATAATTTGGCGGCTGAAGAGGAAATGATTCGAAAAGAGGCAAAAGAAGTTGCTAGAGCTGAGAAGGAAAAGTTTAAGAAGGAATCAGACAACTACATAGTTGACAATCCAATACACAAACTCAACAGTCTTCTGAAACACCTCTTGAAACTTCCACCAAACCCAAATCATCATCTCAATCATCACCTCCATCAACATAAGAAACACCTATGTCAACAACAAAATCTGTTAAGAAGGCAACTCCATCCAATGACTCGACAAATGGTTAAGCAGGTTATCACCACTACACAACAAGCTACACTGCCACCATCATCTGATCAACCAAGGGATTCAGAAACCACACTACCAATGGATAAAACCGTTGATCACTTTACATGCACTGGTGGTGAGGATCACGACATACCTGAGCCCCAACCAGAACCTCAACCGAAATTTAGATCAAGTATAGTACTGCACTCCTTGTTTTCATACGCTTCAAATCAAAGAGCGTGTTGAAGTTCTCGACCTCAGGGTCGAATCTTACCTAAATTCTACACTTCATCGAAATCAATCAAGAACCTCAGTACAAAATCGTTCATAAACAAAAGTTTGGGTTTGTCTACCAAAGTGAAAATCATCATACTTGCTTCATGGCTTTCGATGAAATTCACTAAGTTCTATGACACCACCCTGGAGATGGTTCGAGATGGATTGGCATATCGATTGAAGGACATTGAGTTGGTATAATTCAGACGAAGAAATGGAATTCAAAGGATCGCAAGGATGTTCGTTGATTTTACACTAGGATTGATGAATGTTTGATTCATCGGGATCAGATGCAATGGTTGGAGAGCTATGTGGGAGGATGACCAAACTTTCTGATTCTGACTTTCCAACATCCTCAGAAAGTACCTGATCGTCTGTAGTCATTGGGTACTCTCTTGATTGTGATTTTGTTTGTTTGATTATCTGACAATGGTTTGTGCACACATAACAGTGTACAACCCGATCTTGTAATGAAAGGACCCTGTGGTACGCTTCAGTGCCACAATCCTTATAAAAGGAGCGAAAGCTTCTTCCTTTTGAGTAAAACTTATCAAACCTTTCACTTTTTGAAGGTTTTGCTCAAAAGAACAAGTACTTCCCCTTATGATTTTCAAAACATCAACCGTTTATATCACTTGTTGAGGGGGAGTATTTGATTAAAATATTGTTCACAAATTGTTCTTTGTGTAATCTTCCCACAAAACTTAAAATGGTCATATTTATTCTGAACATTTCTTCAAAAATAACATTTATATGCCATTTTTGAGGGGGAGGAAATTATGAGATAAGAAATATGTTGTGTTTTGCTATTGAATTCTCGTGTAAAAAGACTTCAATCCAAGAATTGACGGGAACTGAACAGTCATACATTGAAATTATTTGTCTTCCAAGACTTATCCAAGTAAATTGTACCTATTCGAGAAACTCTTGATAGACATGAACTTTGACGGGTTTGACAACCTTTCGTGGTTGTCCACATCTTCAAGGTAGTTATTAGAGCTAGTTGTCACCTAAAAGCTGACAATGTATCTCTTTAACTATGCAACGTAATCGTGTCTCGCAAGGGATTGTTTATCTTGAGTCGATCAATTCAAAAAGTGCGCGCTCTTTCCTCACTGTGCAGATTTTTGTCAAAACTCTTAAGCACATGTGGAGGGGGAGTATTTCTTAAAATCTAAAACTCTTGAAGTGTTCAAACATGTTTTTCATTCACAAACACTTCGAGAGATTTTCACGAAAATGGTTTTATGGCAATGGAGTTATAAGGTGATTAAGGTTAGGAATAACTATCCTATGATCCGCCAGTAGGGAGGATCTACCCAAGGACACTACCAATAGTTAGAATTAGAAGTCCTTAGGTATGATTATAAAAAGGAGAAAATGAGAATCGGAGAAAGAAGGAGTTGAAGAATTAAAAAGAAAAGCAAAGAAAAGGGTGAAAAGAAACAACCCTCCAGATTATTCAACTTAGGGTAGACACCGGGTTCAATTCATATGCTACTGGTTGTCACTTGATGACACGGGTATTGAAGATTAAAAGTCGTAATGGACCCAGTGACGCATGCACTAAACCTTCTTAGCCACTCAAGTTTCTCTCAACAGAAGCTTGTTTCATTCTCACAGGGAACCCTACGTAAACTATCGGTTTTCTCTTAGATATTGCTGGCATTGAAGAAGGAGACCCTCTCCCTAGTCTCCGCTCAGGAAAACCAAAACGCACTATTGAGTCTAGAGCCACGAGATTCATCAAAAGATCTCATAGGTACACTTGACATTTCATCACTTGTTGTACAACAATAAGAACAAAAGTGTGATGCGTTATCGAGTCCTTCACAGATCTTAGCAATCTGTCGAGAACATTTATGAGAGGCTCACAATTGTGATCCTAAGTGATTGAATGGAAACTCCGCGGGGTCAACTTCAAACGGCCCGGCAGGTCACTTCGGTAACTCCCGTGGATTACGCTTAGTGTGTCTCAAAGCGGTCTGATCATGGGGTGATGCTTGGTGTACCTCGCGACTCATCTGAACCGTAGATGTACTTCGGTACATCGCGTTATCTCACTTGTGGGACTCCGGTTCAGGAACGGCATTTGTGAGAATTAGAGTTGTGTTTTCACATTATCTTTGTTAACACTCTCGAAGTTCAAACTTGTAAGTTCCGGAATCCGCTTATTACTAACCTTTCTTATGTTTTCTTCTTATGGAAGCTCTGGAGCGGACTGATCGTGCAGATTCTTCACATGCTCATACCAACAACATCACTAATGGAAGTTCTATAAAAAGGCAACACAAAAGTCTGAAAGATTCTTCATCAAGTCAAAGAATCTACAAAGTTAAAGACTAAGAGAACTTCATCAGTACTGTAATCCAACGTTAAAGAGCGTGTGAGCATGTTGAAGAATGACGTGGAGACATTGGAGCAACGAAGCAGACCTGATGCAGACAACAACAACATACTATCACTTTCAAAGAACAAAGAACTAAAGAACAAAGAAATCAGAAGACGTCAAAGTAGAATCCTTCAAAGAAAACAATTTCTCTACACTGGGGAGATTGTTCGAATCAAGACACTTCTTCTCACAAGAAAGAAGAATGTCAAAAGACGTCAAAGCTACTATTACATTAGCACCTACATCGTTTATCACTCTTTCATTCATCACTAACACTTAGGGGGAGATTGTTGGAATCACTCTTAAACCTAATTCAAGTGTTAGTGATTCATATGTAATAGTTAGCTTAATATGGCCTTTATGTTAGTAATTAAGCCTTAGGCTTATGTAGAAGGCCCATAAGCCTAGGCCTAGTCCAATAAGGAAAAGGATGGGAACTTGGAGTGTTGCCCTAGTTCCCTCCTATAAATAGTCTTGTAAACCTTCTATTGAAGGTTGGTTGTTCAATTCATTCTCTTTCACTATTGCTACGCATAACCGGTCATAGTCATACGCATAGTGTTTGTTTGTGGTTTGTTCATCCGATCTCTTCTCTTCTCTATTTCTACATATTGATGCTTGTGTTACATATATGGTGACCTAACACGTGATTCAATTATTGATACTATAGTCCGAACCTCGACAAGAGTTCTAAAAGTTAATGCTCGTACGAATAGTCTAAATGATCATGTCAATGCTCATGCATATGGGTTCCTCATCCAACTAAATACGTGCCCGTGATCAGATTTGATGGGGTAAACTTACCCAACACCGAACGTAGCCCTCAAAAGACCTTTTGAGTAAAAACTTGATTCTTAGCTTGATTTTCGCAACTCATCAAACAAGAACTGTCACTAGATCAAGCTAGGAAACAGGTTGTTAGAAAGATAGGATCCCACATCCTTGAATGAAGTCTTTTGAAAGATTCATTCGATCTTGGATTTGCTTACGCGAATCAAATCAACAGAATAAATTATAACTAAGGTCGATATCATTAGGTCTCAAATTAATCAATGTCGTGAACGTGGTAAAAAAATATTGGAAGGAAGTTATGCACTCAAAATCATGTTGTACAGAAATAAGGTGGTTGTTTAAAAGAATGTACCTGTTACGCGTTGCTGGCTTCCTTGGTGCCCATATAGAATGCTCGACCACGTGCGGGGGGAACATTAATGTTCTGATCTTGTGGGCCTTCTATTGCCAACGCCAGGTTTAGACGATTACCTCCTTGGTTGGGAGTTCTTTTCAACTTTAGACAAGTATTCCGAAGGTGATCTAGACTTCCACACTCGTAACATGCTGACCTTTTTCCTTGATTGCCAGTCCTGTTTGAGCAATTCTACGCGAAGTGGCCCGTCTGTCCACATTTGTCGCACGTCGTGGTGATAGTTACATCGAGTGCACATAGGATGGACTGCGTATCTTTGGGCCCTCGAGTTATTGCTCCATAGTTTCTGGTTATTCGCTGCCTCTTGTTTTGCTGGTCCTGGTCTCGGCTTCCCTGGTGATCCTCCTGTCGCTTTTTTCCATTATCCTTTGCTTTTGTTAGTCCTCCAGACCTTATCACATCATTTGTCAAGCGATACGCCATACCCACAGCGGCTTGCAGAGTGGTTGGGTTTGATGAGGTGACATCCCTCCTAATTTCCGGTATCAATCCCCATATATATCGGTCGATCAACTTCTCCACAGTGGAAACCATGTGAGGAACCATCCTAGTTAACTCGTGGAAACGGATCGTGTACTTATCGACTTATACTCCAACCATCAAGTGATTCCAAAATTCTGCTTCCAGCTTCTGCACTTCATCTTTTCTGCAGTACTCATCAGTTAGTAGTTTCTTAAATGCTTCCCAAGATAACGCATTTGCAGCCCCTCTTCCTCTAGTCTGCAGTTGGTTGTTCCACCAGGTCAATGCTCGACCCTGTAGTAGACCAGCAGAGAACTCAACCTTGTTTTCTTCAGTACATTTCGTGATACTAAGTTTCGACTCAACATTCTCGAACCAGGTTAGCAGTCCAATGGCACCCTCGGTACCATAAAATTCCATTGGCTTGCATGTCATGAAAGTCTTGTAGCTGCATCCATGACCAGTGTTTGAAGTACCTTCTCCAACGTTGGTTCGTCTAGCATCAAGGTGCGTCATAATTTGGGTGAGTAGGTCCGCTATTCCAGCAGCGTTGTTGTTTGGATTGTCATTGTTGTTTGGGTTGGCATTGTTGTTGACTCCTGAATGTGTGTTTCTTGCAGCCATGATCCTGCAATGGACCAAAACATCGGGTAGAGTAAACGACATTTGAACGAAGGCAGATGAGGTGCAGAACGGTTGTAATATGTGTGTTATAGTGATCGAAATATGATAGGAACAGAGACATGCTATGTCTAACAAGTCGAAAGATGGAAAAGAGAAGGTATAAACAAGGTACGGTAACGTAGACGTGAATGTAAAAACATGCTATGCATACCCACCCGACCAATGAAATTTCAAGTGACCAGACTCTAAAGACTCGACTAAACATGATTTAAAACTACCACTCTTATCATTGCATAGTTCTTCATAAATTAGACATAGGTGATCAGGCTATGTATAATTTATGATTAACGATGCAACGATAGGACTAGTTGACTCGTATGATGTTCGATGTTAAATAAAACTTTATTCCGATTATAGTTGCGATTTTTATTTTTTTTTGAAAAATCGGCATTCTCTATAACCTTTGGCTCTGATACCAATCTGTCACACCCTCGCCGGAGGCGGAAACGCGAGGTGTAACTGAAAGGAACATAAGCACAAGATAATAGAACATGCCAATGTTTAAGATTCAAAAGAATGTAAACACCATTACAATACCAGTTTAGCCGACATCGGCAAATATAATACAAAGTTTAGATCCCAAAATACTTCGATTTAATACATAATGATTAGTAGTGACATGTGAAAACTTCATTATGCAAAGACCTTGAAGAAAAGCTTACAAACGATCACCTGAAATGCATGAGAGAAAACGGGTCAACTATGAAAATAGTTGGTGAGTACACACTTTTCGTATAATATGAAAACGTTTGAGAGAGAAAGTCAAAGGTTTCGGTCGTCGAGAATAGTCCACAAAGCAAAGGCATTGTAAATTCACTCAGTTCCAAGTTCCGCCCATACAAAACTTGCAACCTGTGTGTTCACAACCCATTGCACAAAATATAGTGTGTCAAGTAGTCAAGTATACGTTGTCAGGACAGTTCACAATATAGTACCACGTATATAATAATGTATGCCAAGCAAAGCCCCTAGAATAAATAATATGCGTCCCGTAACATATTAGACGAGAGGTTGGCCGACCTCTAATAGCGCTATCCATACTACCTACTAATAGGAGACTAACAATGTGAATGTACGAACAGAACATCATACAACTATTATATACAATTAAGAACACTCCGAACATGGGAGAATTTAGATTGAAAATGCTCCATTCCCATAGGGAGACATTATGCTCCGGACCGGGGAGGCTTAAGGTTGCTCCGAACAAGGGAGACTTTATACGCTCCACCAATAAGGCGAGACTTTTAGGGTCATAGCAAGTACCGTTCAATAAGATCAAACAAGTCATAGGTTCGTAATTAAGTTTAAGGATTTGATTCGAGTTCAAAATTTCTAGTCAAACGAGTTCATAAGAGTAGTAATCAATTTAGTTCAAGAATGGTTCATGTATTTAGCCCCAAAATATAGTAAAAACGGTAAAAATGGGATGTGATTACTCACTTGGTTAAATGATGCGATGGCAAAAGTGAGTACACTGAAATGAGACGCAGATCTCTAACCGCGACCTATTATGAATGATATGATTTATTATAAGTCATAATGCAATGTTATGCATGCAATTCATATGATATCTATACCACTTGTGAATTTGAAAATAAAGTTTATCGTCGAAAAATAATCTTATAACGTCTTGACAATTTATAAATTACTTTACAAGTATTTTCGTTGAAATGATATTCTACGATAATCATTTAGTGATTTATTATAAAATTATAGTTTTTCGTCGCAAAACAATATAATTTGAAAATTCATGAAAGTGACTAAATGGCCTCGAAAAGCTAGTCGTAAAATGGTGCATATCGAGTGTTAGGAAACAAACTCAACGGTTTTGGAAAACTTGTAGAATTATCTCAAAGTTTTAGCTTTTAAATTTTATCATAGAGGTCTTGATCATGGAGAAAAACATAGGTAAAGTAGGGTACTTGTACCAAAAATATTGTTTAAGGGTAACTTTCGGCAAAGTTTGAGTGACCGTATTTTATTCGTTACAACTCCGTTTGACGAACGGTTGAACATTTTGGAAAATAGGCTAGACAAACTTACTTTTACTAGAAGACATCGTTTTCTAAAAAGTATTCCATCGATGTTAAAAACGACCCTCAACATGGTCACTCACGTCTATAATTTTTGGCTATTAGAAAATATATTAGTGTTCTATTTGTAAAAATAGTTACGTCATCCTTATTTAAACGTGTGTAATTTAATCGTTATAAGTTCGTTTTCTACGTTTTATATGTCCGTAGCTTCGTGTTAAAGTATACTAATATATTTTTGATAAATCGACTCATTTAGATAATGCCTAAGACTCATTTTTAACCCTTAAAAATCTGGACAGCATGCTGAATTTTCCGGAAAATATAGTTTTCGTCGTTAAACTTGAAAATAGCATAACTTCTTCGTTATAACTCCGTTTAAACCTGTTCAAGCGACCACGTTTTCGTTTTAAAGTATATTTTCTGAATATCTAGTCCAAAATATTTTACAAACTGTCGAAATTTCCAGAATTAGCAAAAATGATCAGACCCTTATTTATAGTTGTCGATATTGATTTTTCTCGCGTAATACTTATTCTAACAACTTCAAATCAACGCCAAAGCTATTCTAAACCTACCATACACCTTCTTAGGGTGTCATGGGTTCCTAGACATCATCAAAAGTGATATATTTCAACGAATAATTATAGGATGATATATATTCATTATGAGTACTTAAAAACAAATAAAGTGGTATAGATAATCATATAACTTGCATGTTTTCTTCAAGCATGATACAAATAACCAAAGTATGAATATGGAAGATAAAAATGATCATGAAATGCTTACTAGTAAAGTGATGAGGTTTAAAGAACAAGGTTTTTCCTAATTACCCTAGGTTTTTATTTCAAAACCTTGATTAACAGTATACTAGTGTCGATAATTAAGCTTGATCTTGCAAAATCTTTGATTTTCTCCTTGGTCTTCACTATGGCCGGTTATAGAAGATGGAAATGAGAGAGTATTTTTGATTTCACCTTAAGATATGAGTAAGTATGTGTATATAATTAAGTATATAATTAAAATAACTTCAAGTATAGGTCTAGTTGTAAGCTAGTGTAGATTTTATGTCCAAAATTTGTTGAGTCATGGCCTAAATGTCGACAAGGGTAAAAACAAAGCAAAGGTAATGTATTTTGTATGATATAATGTATAATAGTTTAAGTATAGTTGATAATTTATGTATATAATTAAGTATTTAGGGTAGCGTTAGCTATAAATAAATTTTAACGGAACAAAATATAATATATCAAAATCATAAAAATTATAAAAATACATTTGTTATAAAAATTAAGTGAAATAATAATTATCGAGTAGTATTTACGAAAACCGTCGTAAATATATATATATATATATATATATATATGTAAATATATATATATATATATATATAACAATTTATATACAAAAATATTTTTTAAAACACCGGGTAAACTAATAATATTATTTTTATAATTTTAAAATGAGTATAAAAATATATTTGGATAATTTTTGGAAGTGTCGGATCAAACGTTCAAAATAAATGATTACGCGATAGCGTTTATTTAATAGGAAATTATACGTTTAATGAAATATGCAAAACCATGCATGAACTAATATGATGATGATGTTGCTAATGATATGTAGACTAAATCTAGTCTATATGAAATGTCCTCGATGATTGCTCATGAATTGGCAGCTAAACCCTTACGGTTACGCGAATTTGATACTCGTAAACCTAGTTTACGATAAAAGATGAATAGTGAATCATGAAGAGTGATTTTCTCCGGGAATGAATAATGTTTTTTGAATAGTAAATTTTTGAAATATGTTCTCAGAATATCAAAACGACTCCGAAAACTATGAATAGTAAATTCCCGAGATGAATAGTAAATTTGAGAAATGACCGGAAATTGAGAATTGTGACATTTGGCAACACATTAATTGTGTATAAGCGTATCAAGGAAGGCAAAGGTCAAGTTGCAGGATAATAATTTTCATATGTCACACTTGGTCCCTGAATTTGGTCAGTTAGCCGTTTTTTGCACTAAAATTCCCGCGTATTTTTATTACAGAAACTTGACTATTTGTCTTTTTACTAACTTCAAAATTAGTCCCTGAATTTGTAAGGTTCCGTCGTTTTTGCTATTTATGGGTTAATACCCTATACCATTTGCATACCAATAATCAAAAATACATATTCTCACAAAATCACAACAATGTCCGAATGGCTAACTTACCACGTCTTCAAGAACTCGCCAAAGCTTCCAACTCTGACTACATGTTTGACTCGATTTCTCTCTTTTATCAGAAAGAAACGATAAGGACATCCAAATTGCTAATGGGCTCAAACAAACTTTGTCTGACTTGATTCTTGGTATGAAGGAAACCCAAGAATTTATCTCTGAGCTCGAAGGCTTTCGACCTTCGGTGATGAACTACGAGTTTCTTGTGGATCTTCGCAAGAAGCAAAAGGCAAATGTCTTGAAGGCCTTGGAGATAAGAAAGATGATCTATCAATCACACTCTCAGGATCCCAAACTCATCATTAGATGTGTCTGAAATAATGATGACATCAACTTCATTTCCTTTCAATTTAGTATCTGGAAAGATAGCCAAAACAGAAAGAAATCAGAGTTCACCCATTACAACTTTCTTAGTTTACAAACATTAAGTCTAACCGTTCTCAAACTCCTTATTCCCATATTTTTCCCACAAGTGTTCAAGTATCACATCAGCAATTTCATCTCATATATCCCACTTATTCCCATAAGTAGCCATGACATACTTAATCATATCGTCAGATACCTTTAGTTTGCTATAATCCCTTTTTTTGGTAGATTCTGACACTGCTCGGATTTCTTGCAAATAAAATAGGGTTATTTATACTCATTCCTGACTGGTAACCTTAAAATGCCAATCACACAAATACAAAAAAACGAACTAACTTTTCATCACTTCAGTTTCTTTCGCAAATCTGCATAAATCTTCGAACATTTTATCAGACATTTCATCTTCTTGTAACAAAGTATCCCCATATTTGGCCTTCGCATATTTTACCATCTCATCAGTTACTGCTGTAAAAGTAAGATCCTTGTCTGCCATTGTTAAAGTGTATGTGAGGGTTGTGTGACGAGGGAGGGAAACGATCAAGATGGTATACGAATATCTTTTCTCTGGTTGTGTTAAGGTGTGGTATAAATGTGTATGGACTATAATACCCTCGACTAACTAACATAAATCAGACGTTGACCTGGCGTTAATGGTCAAGGGACGAGTTTAGCCTATAAAAAACTTGTTTTGGACTCCCAACGATGAAAAAAGCAAGTTTTGTCTCAGCGTGATGTTAAGGTACAAGATTAAGGACCAACCGTGTATTTTACTCTAAAATATACTACTAGTATAAACTATTTGGCCTTCAAAATCTAAAGTATGTGATATAGTATTACTTTTATCTGCCTTCAAAATCCACATTATCCTAGTTTTCCAAAGCCTACTAGAGATCCAATTGTATGAGTGAAGCTTGATGTCAATAAAGAAGAGATCCCTTGAGGGTCTTTTTGGCGAAAATGTCATTTCACTCTGAAATTTCCATAAGAACCAAAGTGTCATTTGGATAACAACGTTTTGTAGTTAAACAAACTCTTAGGGCGTTAAATCCTAATTGCTTGTCCGCCTTATCACCACATGTAATTGGCGTTTGCTGGACTGTATGGTCTGTAGCTTGACAAATGTAGGGGTCATTATGAACGACTTCCATTGTTTGGAAAAAAGACATAAAACGAAGTTATCGATATGGGTGGCAGCCTTATGATTTGGAACATTAGGATGTCCAGCAAAGATACGAATGATTGTCGTTGTTTGAAAGTTAATCCACAAATATTTGTTTAATAGTTTAGGTTTACTATAAATAAAATTCCAGTAGAATAAAGGCCTACTTATGTAATTATGGGCCTAAGTATGTCGGTTATATGACAGTTATATGGCTGTTATATGATAGTTAGGAGTCAAGGGTGTGTTGGTTCATGAAACGGTTTTATTGAAACCACACAACCCCTCATAAGTTTCGATTAGTTAGTATATATACATGTATCTGTAGAACAAGTTTTGTTAACCCTTTTCATTCATTTATCAAATTATTATAAGGGTTCAACCCCAATCTTCCTTGTTTCCTTTTTATCAATTCTTATATTGAATCTTTGAATGATGTTGGCATGAATGTTGTTTGATCAAATTGATCCTGGAGATATGGATATATCGAGTTTAACAACCTGTAAACAGTGGTATCAGAGCGTCAAGGGATCAAACAACACCACAATTCATGATCAATCATCGTTCAAGAAACAAACCACTATGATGGTGGAGCGGGGCTGTGATGGTCTCAACAAAAAAAATCATTGTGATAATGAAGGAGAGGCTGTGACGGTCTCAAAGATGAAAGAAAGCGGGGCTGTGATGCTCTCGAAGTAGAAGGAATGAAATCCAAATTAGGAGAAAGTATGAACAAGAAGGCATTCAAGAACAAGAAGATTGAAGAAAAAAAAAGATTTATAGATTAAGGGGGAATCTGTTGGAAAGTTAATCCACAAATCTATGTTTAATAGTTTAGGTTTACTGTAAATAAAGTCCAGTTAGAATAAAGGCCTACGTCTGTAATTATGGGCCCAAGTATGACAGTTATATGACAGTTAGCAGTCAAGGGGTGTGTTGGTTCATGAAACGGTATTATTGAAACCACACAACCCCTCATAAGTGTTGATTAGTTAGTATATATACATGTATCGGTAGAACAAGTTTTGTTAACCTTTTTCAGTCATTTATCAAATTATTATAAGCGTTCAACCCCAATCTTCCTTGTTTCCTTTTTATCAATTCTTATATTGAATCTTTGAATGATGTTGGCATGAATGTTGTTTGATCAAATCGATCCTGGAGATATGGATATATCGAGTTTAACAACCTGTAAACAGTGGTATCAGAGCGTCAAGGGATCAAACAACATCACAATTCATGATCAATCATCATTTAAGAAACAAACCACTATGATGGTGGAGCGGTGTTGTGATGGTGTCAACGAAGAAAAACCATTGTGATAATGAAGGAGAGGCTGTGACGGTCTCAAAGATGAAAGAAATCGGGGCTGTGATGGTCTCGAAGTAGAAGGAACGAAATCCAGATTTGGAGAAAGTATGAACAAGAAGGCATTCAAGAACAAGAAGATTGAAGAAAACAGAAGATTTATAGATTAAGGGGGGATTTGTTGGAAAGTTAATCCGCAAATCTATGTTAATAGTTTAGGTTTACTGTAAATAAAAGTACAGTTAGAATAAAGGCATGCGTCTGTAATTATGGGCCTAAGTATGTCGGTTATATGACAGTTATATGGTTGTTATATGACAGTTAGGAGTTAAGGGGTATGTTGGTTCATGAAACGGTATTACTGAAACCACACAACCCCTCATAAGTGTCGATTAGTTAGTATATATACATGTATCTGTAGAACAAGTTTTGTTATCCCTTTTCAGTTATTTATCAAATTATTATAAGGGTTCAACCCCAATCTTCCTTGTTTTCTTTTTATCAATTCTTATATTGAATCTTTGAATGCTGTTGGCATGAATGTTGTTTGATCAAATCGATCCTGGAGATATGGATATATCGAGTTTAACAACCTGTAAACAGTCGTTATTTGGAAACACTCCTGCAACGATATTTGAGATATGGTCTTTAAGTTACGGGAATATGGTTTTGGTTTTAAATAGAAAATTATTGTCAGATTTTGTGTTCACCCATTTTTTGAAAGCAATTTTATCATCTACCTCAAGCTAGTATCGTGTAATCACTTCATCCACAAAAAGCTCATTTTAATCTACTCTCTTGATATGTCCTTTCGTTACAATTTTGTGATTGTTTGTGTGATACATTGAATCAATGATGTAGTTAAAGCAAGTTCCAGGTTCCATCACAGTCTAAAACCATCTGGTTCAAAAGTAGGAACAATTAAATATGGTCTAAAATGATAGAGGATGCTACTAAATGAACAACTCAAATACCTTGTTATGTTTATCTATGCCATTGATCAGTAAGTAACAAGTGTTGTAATCTGCGCGTTGCGGCGAGATGTGTTCTTTGAAGAGATAATTAAACCTTATGGACTATTTTTGTTAAATGACTATACATACTAATTAATGATACAATGTGTTCCTTGAAAAGACAATTAAACCTTAAGGACTATTTTTGTAAAATGGCTATACATACTAATTAATTTGTGGGGACCTAGGTTGTAATAACACTTAAACCTTATGGACTATTTTCGTTAAATTGCTATAGATAGTAATTAATTGTTAAACATTTAATTTGTGGGGACCTAGGTTGCAAAAACACTTAAACTTTAAGGACTATTTTTTTTAAATTGCTAAAGATAATTAATGCAAGATAACATTCCTGCCTTTTAGTATATCTATATCTATACTACTTATAATGGAGGGATGACCCTCTCTCCTATTAATGAGTTTAAGATTTCCAAAATTAGAATTTAAGCAAATACTACTTATAAAACATAATGTAAAACTATGTAAAGCGCAATTGATTTTAAGCAAATACTATTTCTTACATACATACAATTAATACACCTCATCACCAATATACACAACTACCTAAGCACAATGTACAAATACAAATAAAACTGAGGGTGTTTGGATGTGCGTTTTTAATCAGATTATCTGATTATTGCGTTTTTAGAACGCATTTAATCTAAAAGTAGTGTTTGGGTAGAAAGAACTAAAAATCGATTTTCTGCGTTTTCAGATTGACAAAACGCAGTTTTGTAAAAACAGCACCCCGCATGCTTTTTGCAAACGTGATTTTGGATTTTGGGGTAAACTACCAAAACACCCACATTTATCACCCAAAATCATTTACTTCTTGTTATCGTATGAAAAACGTTGCATAATCGTTTATCCAAAATCTTGCTACGTTGCAAACAGTTGGCAGAAGAAAGTGAGAGACAATCATGAGAGTGACAGAGAAAATGAAAAATGAGAGTGAAGAGAAAATTATTGTTTTGATAGAGAGCGGCGAAATGAAACGTATACCTTAAATACTACGTATTATTTTCACAAATTTTGTTCCTAGAAGCCCAATTGGCCAATTCTCTAATGGCCCATTGAAAAAATAAGGTAAGTATATAGATTTTTATCATTTGTATAAGTTGTCTCAAACAAATTTGTTATAACAAGTAACTGGAACCCGTCGCGATGCGGCGAGAGTGTTTTGATACTGAGTTCAGTGAGGATGGTGGTGAATTGTTTGGAAGAGACTATAGTGTTAGTGGTTCTACAGGGGGCGGGCGAGTCGTAGTTTTATCTATATTGCTTACGCGACGCATGATTGTGTTCGATAGTAGAAATAAACACCCATAAATATAATGTTCCGACCAATTTCTTTATATATAATAATATTTTTCATAAAACTGGACGCCATTGGCCCCTGTAGTTTAAAAAAAATTATGAGAATTTTTAAAGTTATTTGATAGGTTAAGAATGCATTTTGAAAGTTTTTTTTATTTAAAACTATATATAGATATTAAACTTCAACAATTTTTATAAAACATACGAATGTCAAAAAGCATATCAATATTGGGCTCGTTTTATTCGTTATCAAGAGACCTTTTTTTCGGTATTTTTTTTATTCAAGAAATCGTGAGGTATCTATAAGCTACACGATAAATAAATTTTGTTGTATAAAAAAGTCGTAAATAATAAGAAGTCCAGGGTTTGTTTCGTAAAATTTTTTTTTCAACCACATCGGCAACTACTTTTTCATATTAAAAAGATTTGGGATTTGGATTGGTTGGGCTAAGCTTGGGCCAACCAATAAAATAAAAGATATAATATTTTAATGATTATTTTAATATAGTTAGATGGTGGCTTGTGCTATATATACACTTATAATTGTATGTTAAATTTGATCATATAAAATAAGTGTCTATTTTGGTCGTTTTACACATTAACTCAATAGATAATCTGATTTGCCAAACACTAAAAAACTGATTATCTAATTATTGTGATATCAAACAACACAATCAAATCCAAATACTAAGTTTCAAAATCACGTTTTGTAACAGATGATTATCTAATTATCCATTTTCAAAACGCATAATATATTTTCAATAAGCAATCCCAAACACCCCCTAAACAACATGTTAGGTCACAAGGTTTACCACACAAGCTTATAAGAAAGATAGAGAGGCGATTGAACAAGATACCAAACACACACACACGATATAAATAATACGGTTATGCGTAGAGCATATGTGAAAGGAATAACTTGAACAACCAACCTTCAAATGAAGGTTTACATAAGGTATTTATAGGTAAGGAGCTAGGGCAACACACCTACTCCTTCCCTTTCACCTATGGGCTTGGGCCTAAGCTCATGGGCCTTCTACATAAGCTTAAGGCTAATAACAAACATAAAGGCCATAATAAGCTAACTATTACATATGAGTAACTAACACTTGAATAAGGTTTAGGAGTGATTCCAACAATCTCCCCCTCAAGTGTTATTACATATGAGTAACAAACACTCAAGTGTTGGTGATGAAAACGGTGAAGGCGTTGTTGTAATAGTAGCTTTGCGTCTTCGACATTCTTCTTTCTTGTGAGAAGAATTGCCTTGATTTGAACAATCTCCCGGTGTAGAGATAGTTTACTTTGAACGGTTATGCTTTGGCGTCATCTTTAACTTTGTTCTTTGATCATTGTTCTTTGTGGTGAAAGTGATAGTATGTTGTTGTCTGCATCAAGTCCGCCTCAGTGCGCCGTTTGCTACAGTGTCTCCACGTCGTTCTTCAACATGCTCACACGCTCTTTGGACGTTGGAATTGATCGATGGAGTTCTTTAAGTCTTTAACTTTGTAGATTCTCTGTATTGACGAAGAATCATTCATTTGTTGTGTTGCTTTTGGATAGAACTTCCATTAGTGATGATGTTGGCGTGAGCATGAGAAGAATCTGCACGATCATTCCGCTCCCGAGCTTCCATAAGAAGAAAACATTTAAACGGTTAGTAATAAGCGGATTCCGGCACTTACAAGTTTGAACTTCGAGAGTGTCAACAGCATAGTGTGAAAACACAACTCTAATTCTTACAAAGGCCGGTTCTGAATCGGAGTCCCACAAGTGAGATAACACGATGTACCGAAGTACACCTACGATTCAGATGAGTCGCCGAGGTACACCGAAGCATCACCTCACGATTGTAGACCGTTTGAGACCACTAAGCGCGATCCACGGGGAGTTGCGGCGACTGCTGTCAGGCGTTTAATGTTGACCACGGCAGAGTTTCCATTCATTCACCGAGGATCACAAATGTGAACCTCTCATAAATGTTCTCGACAGATTGCTAAGATCTGTGAAGGACTCGATATGAACAATGATAACCTTATTGTTGATCATCAAGTGATTAAATGTCAAGTGTACCTAAGAGATCTTTTGATGAATCTCGTGGCTCTAGACTCAATAGTGCGTTTTGGTTTTCCTGAGCGGAGACTAGGGAGAGGGTCTCCTTCTTCAATACCAGCAATCTCTAAGAGAAAGCCGATAGTTTACGTAGGGTTCCCTAGTGAGAATGAAACAAGCTTCTGTTAAGAGAAACTTGAGTGGATAAGAAGGTTTAGTGCATGCGTCACGGGTCCATGACGACTTTTAATCTTCAATACCGGCGTCACAAAGTGACAACCAATAGCATATTAATTGAACCCGGTTTGCGCCCTAAGTTGAATAATCTGGAGGGCTATTTCTTTTCACCCTTTTCTTTGCATTTCTTTTAATTCTTCAACTCCTTCTTTCTCCGATTCTCATTTTCTCCTTTTTACAATCATACCTAAGGACTTCTAAATACTAACTATTTGTGGTGTCCTGGGGTAGATCCCTCCGACTCTGGCGGATCATAGGACGGTTATTCCTAACCTTAGTCACCTTATAACTCCATGACTAACCTATGTTGCCATTAAAACCACTTGTTGTGAAAAATCTCTCAAAGTGTTTGTGAATGAAAAACATTTTAGTACCACTGTTGAGATAAGATTTTGCATAAATACTCCCCTCCACATGTGCTTAAGTGTTTTAACGGTTAAAATGCACAGTGAGGAAAGAGCGCACATTTTGAATTGATTCACTCAAGATAGACAATCCCCGCGAGACACGGTTACGTGGCATAGTTAAAGAGTTGCATTGTCAGCTTTTAGGTGACAACTAGCTCTAATAACTACCTTGAAGGTGTAGACAATCCTCGAAAGGTCGTCAAACCCGTCAGAGTTCATGTTTATCAAGAGTTTCTCGAATGGTACATTCTACTCGGACAAGTCCTTTTCGAGACACGTTTACATCACTAGCGAACTAGCTTGAAATTATTACCCGTCCGGACAAGTCTTTTCGAGTTACTAACATTTAAGCATCGTCAATTCGTTGGTTAAGTCAAACACCTGATTCATTTGCATTTTACACAACATATTTCTTATCACATATTTTCTCCCCCTCAAAAATGGCATATTAAAGTGTTATTTTTGAAGCGTTTGAGAATAAATATGACCATTTCGAGTGTTGCGGGAAGAATGACTACTGAGAACAATTTTTGAACAAAGTTTTAATTCAAGTACTCCCCTCAACGAGTGATATAAACGGTTGAGGTTTTGAAAATCATAAGGGAAAGTACTTGTTCTTTTGAGCAAAACCTTGAAAAGTGAAAGGTTTGATAGGTTTTACTCAAAAGTAAGAAGCTTTCGCTCCTTTTATAAGGATTGTGGCGCTGAAGCGTACCACGGGGTCCTTTATTTACAAGTACGGGTTGTACACTGTAATGTGTGCACAAGCCATTGACATAATTAATCAAACATCCAAAATGATATGAAGAAAACAATTCAAGGGGTACCAAGAAATGCAGTGATGTTCCCGGGGTGTGCAGGCGTTGAAATCGGTTATGTTTCTCCTGGGTCGACCACCGACATAACTCTCCAATCGTCAATCGATCCCTTGAAACAACCGTTCATCAATCATTGTGATGATCCGTCTCACATCCCTCCTTTCACGAGAATTCCAGCTTAGGAGACCCAATTTTCGGCGTATATCCTTCAACCTGTATGCCAATCCATCCCTAACCAGCTTCAAAGTATGATCCCGAACTTGTGGAGTTCGCTACACGCCATTAAGCGGTTTCTTTGAAGTTCACTACGGTAAACAACGCCGAAAGGTTTGCTGATGAGTGTATATTGAGATGGCTGGTTGATATCGGGAAGATCAAGCTTTGGAGGAGTGAAGTTGACACGTTTCTGATAAGATTCAACCGGTGGAGATCTTCTACGTTCCTTGATGACAATCCGTCTTATGAAGATGAGAAGTGACTTGATAAATTCACGTTGTACTGCAGTTGAGAATTGTCTCATGCGAACCTGTACCTTGGCAAGGTACATGTCTTCGATGTCATTGAGAGACAAATTCTCAAAGTCGACCTCGAGAGAAAGCATAGTCCGTTCATCTTGTCGTTTGACTACGATCTTCTTTAGGAATGTGTAGTCCCACTTAGACGAAAGGTCAAGGTGTATGATGGCAACGATATCTTTAGAACTATGCACGCATGTTGAGACTTGAACTGCGACAGCTTCTATAGTAGATTCGTCGGCGTTACGGCAGTGATGAATCCCATACAATGCATCTCGCGTATGCCTCCACGTGTTGGAGAACAAGTGATTGGCACGTTCCTCAATGGCTATGCAGTTTGAGTAGACAGGTGCTGGGAATGGAAGTGTCAACGATGTAGCATATTTTCTTGAATCATCGTCACCGTGTAGAAGAAAATCCAGGTCTTTGTTGAAGAAGTATCTGAAAGGAATCCTTGGTTCAGTTGTTTGTCCAAGTGTTGGTAGAGGTTTGGTCCAATCGGTGTAGTATGGAGGGTTGTCCCTTTGTGTGAAGTCAATGTTTGCTTTCGGGTTGAGCCAATCCATGTTGTTAGACATAGCTCGAGCAATGTTTTCAAGGTGATATTCGACCTCGAGGGCACTTTCTGAGCTGTCTTTTAGAAGTTGAAATGCTTCATTTTTGATTAAACGCCTTCAGATTTCGTCATTTTCTTCACATGGAACTTTTCTTGCAGAATTTTGCATGCTCCAATGTAGAACCGTCTACCAAATTCGACCTTCTTCAGGTAGGGAGTGTTGTTAACAAGATTAGCAAACCATTCAAATTCCTCTGTTTTATCGTCATCTAGCCATGATACGACGTCGGTTTGAGGCGTCTTCTTCTTCTTCTTTTTCGAAGGCCTAGATGATGATTACGGTTTCGAACTTGTTTGGGAGAGGTGGGTTGTTGTAGGGGCTCAAGGACCTCTTCATCGTCACCACCCGTATACTCAAAGTGATCATCGGTTTTCTAAGTCGGGGTGGTAACTTCGGAATCGTCACGAGGTTTTTCAGTAGAAGAACGAGGAGGAGATTTTTGTTGAACAGAAGCCCGTTGTGGAGGAGGTTGCATCAAAGAAGATTCACCCGCTTCGACGCGTTTAGGTGCGAGTCTTTATCCTTATCCTTGTCTTCATCGTCTCTAGGCGTTTAGACTTTTCGACTTCAAATCTACAAGCTTCTTGAAGTTGGTAGTCCGGCAATGCTTGAAACACTTTCCTTCATCAGTAAATGTCCCGGTCGTGCGGACATTTGTGTGACAAGCTTGGCCACCAATTCATTATTCGAGAAAACAACCGGATCGGTTGGATTGATTGTGACGGTTAAGGGCGTTGATCGAATAGTTTGCTTGGCGATCTGCATGAGATTTGGATAAAGTTGTTTGGTGAACAACTCCTTTGTGATTTTAGGAACGTACTCGAAGGTACTTTTAGGTGTAGCCTTCGATCATTTCGTTCAGTTCCTCTTGACGGTGATTTTTCATGAATTTCTGAACAAACTTCCTTTCTCCTTTTATCTTTTCATGCTCGTCATACATATCTTGTATGTGATCGAAAGAAATTTAGCTTTTGTTGAGCACGTTTTTCTTTCGACTTGTTTGGCGGCTTTGGTAATCCGTTCATGAGCTTGAGAAATCCAAGATTTAGATGGTTTCTTCACGGATTTGGATGATGATTTGGTTGACTTCTTTGATGGTGGTGGCGAGGAGTGAGAAGACGAATCTGATGATGAAGAGATATGAGGAGACTCTGGATCCTTTGGAGGTTCAGAGGTTTCTTCCTTTGATCGCGCAGGACTATCTAGAAGAAACGTATCATAATCAACATCTTTATCTTTTTAGGACTTCTCGGTTTCGGTTCCTCAAACTCATATTCGATAGTATCCTCCACAAGCGTTTGTTGTTGCACAAGAGTGGTGGCACCAGCTCCTTTATCGGATTGATTAACCGCATCGGGGAGATGGTTGAGTGGGCAAGCACCACTTGATCCTCGGGACCACCCATTTGGTCTTTAGCAAATTCTTCAGCCTTTTGAAGGTGTCTAACGATATTAAACTTCTTCCTGTATGATATATCCGGTTGCTCTTCTTCTTCATCGAGCTTTCATCATACGGTACAAGTACAGAGTCTTCCCTTTTCTTTGTCGGTGGCGGACTTGGAGGTTTAGCTCTGAAGGAGGTGTTACATTCTTGATTCGAGTAGGTAATCTCTTCATCCGTGTCGGTACCTTGAGCTTTCGTCCACAAGCTTTCTTTGCGGTTCAGGTGTGGGAATAGGTTCAACTTCTTTTACGGGAACAATCCTTTTACGAGGAGGATTCCTTTTGGGAAGCTTCCTATAAATATTTGTACTTGTAACACTTCGGCCTTGCCTTTTCGGTCCTTCGGTAGGTGTACGGAAGATTTTTCATCAAGATGACCAACTTTGCCTTCTTTTACGGCTAACCGATACCTTTTATATGTTTCAAGCTTTTTGATTTCGGTGGTTAGAAGGTGATCAGGTAAAACCGAACCCTGTTTCTTTGTAGACGATTCTTTGATTACGACGGATAGTATGGGTTCGATCAATATGTCGTGATTATCCGGGTCATTGAGCCTCATGGGGATGTCAGGATGAAGTCCAAGTGCTCTCTGGATCAACAGTTTGGTGTATCCGACATAGGGAATCTTGGAGCCAAGCTTCTTGTGAAATACCATCATGTCCTCCCATATCCGTGCTTCGATTTCAATGTCCTTCTTGTTGATCAACGACCAGAAAATTTGTAGTTCCATGAGCTTGGGATGCTCATAGCCACCGTCACGACCAGAGACCGATTTGGTGATGATCATGTAGAGTGTTCTCCATGATTGAGGAATATTCTTGACTCACGTGAGAGTGCTTAGTAATGATTCCTGAAGCTTCATCATAACCAATATCTATCAAGAATTTCATGACTGTCTCTTCAGTAGGGGTAGCAAAGAAGTCGGTTGGAGCGATGTCAGGAATGATGAGAACCCGTAAGTCGGCGGGAGTGATAGTGACTTGTTTGTGATTAAGTGTCACATTCACTGCACTTTGACCGTGATCCTCGCATAGAATCCCGAATTGTTGAATGTAGACCTCTCGAACCGTGGCAGAGTGTGAGAGCATGTTCGGTAGGGATGATTCACGAGAATATCCACAGCAATCAAGCAAGAAGATTCGAGCAAGTGAGGGTATCAAAGTCAACCCTAAGGTTGTTCTTTCCAATCTTTCTCGGATAACCCTCTGGAAAGATATCGGCAATGGTGAGAACTTCGATGCATCCACAATCATTTGTTCACCATGTCGTGATCTCGAAATAACATTAGCCAAAAGAACCAACATATCGAAAGACATAGTGTTAGTCAACAGAAGGTCTTATTGTCTAGTTATTGAATGTGCAGTGTCAATGATTGTTGCGAGTCCTAAGTCACTTGTTTGTTCAATAGTCCAATGACGTCGTGAAATGTTTTCGTGAGTTAGTTACCTTTAAGTTTTAAAGTTTATGTTATCACTTATTGTTCACAACATATCAAACGATTAAGTTTATTAGTGACATTATTGGATTCGTGACGTTATGATTAGTTTATTTACAAGTTTGTACACGTAACAATTCATTATGAAGGTCAATCCAGGCTTAAGCGTAGTTTTGACAAAGTTAAGCGTAGCGATGATGATATCGCGTAGAGCGAAAGCTTACGCGTAGGATCCTAACTTACGCGTAAGAAATGTTAAGCGTAGGAAAAGGGGACCTTATGCGTAGGGCTTACGCGTAGGCGTATATATATACCTTACGCGTAAGGCTTACTTATAAGAGTAGACCTTATCGCGTAGAGGTCCTGTTTACGCATATCCTTCACTGGATACGCGTAGTCCCATTGTAGAACCTTACGCGTAATAGTTATGCGTAGGATTGTTACGCATAACTTGACTACGCGTAGGGTAATCCTTATGCGTAGAGTTGCAAATGACCTTGATTCTGAATATTTAAGCGTAGCAAAGCCTGAAATAAATTTATCAAATCATCAAAATTAACACAAGCATTCATTATATCAACAAGTTATGGCATGAACATTCATAACACAGTTACGCGTAGGTCAAAACCCTAAGGGTTAAGATTTACGCGTATCATTTCTAGCCATGGGATTTGCACCAAACAAATTCTGGTAGGTCTATGATGTTGAGAGAGTCTATGAAATAAGTTATAACATCTAATTCGTTGAGAATCAATATTTCCCAAAGTTATGAACTTTAAACCCTAATTCCAAATTGTTAAACATTTAGAGTTTCTGGGTGGTTAACAACCTTGGAAATCATCAATTCATCAATATGTGAACATAACCCAACAATCTTTTTGACCACAACACTTCACATTCGAAAATACCCAATTTGACTCATAAACCCTAATTATCAAAATCCATTAATTAGTGTTTTCGGGTGTGTTTTGAGCATAGAAAAGATATTATTGATGTTGTAAAAGCATTTTGACACAATCTTTTTAACCACAAACATACACACATGATCATGTGTTCTTACGCGTATCGCGAAGAACACAAAATCACTCATATAAAAGATTTAACCGTTGGATTTGTTTGAAAATCAAAACCAATGTTTAGAAACATGTTAAAGCATAAAAACACTTACAAATTGATGATCAAAACTTCGGATTTCTTGAGTGAATTCTATGCGTAGGATTAGTAGGTTAAGAGTAATAAATGTGAAGTGATAAATTAGGTGGAAAAGTTTTATTGAAAATGACTTTCATCTTTTGACAGTTTTGGTCCCTCCACCTATTCCTTTTTCATACAAAGCCTTTTAACTTCCATTTTGGTTACCAAATGAAGATTTTTAGGAAAGAAACTTGACGACACTCCCCCTCGACTTGAGAAACATTGAAAGGTTATTAGTTTTAGTCCGAGGAGTGTCATTTAACCAGAAAAGTTTACCACCATTGATAAAAGAAACAACCGGATAAGATAACATGCAAGTACACAGATGTTTGAAACGGTTAAGTGATATTTTTCTCCCCTCAACACTAGATCGAAAAAATCTTGAATTTTGAAAGATTATAGTGTTGACGGAAGAAACGTACTTGCAATGTTGAAAGAAAATAGATAGAAGAATATTTTTGTTGTTTTATCCGATTTTATACTTTTGTATTTTGTTTTTGAAAGAATTATTTACAAAAGAGATTTTGGTGTTTGACAGGTTTTAAGACTGTTTTAGGAGGTCATCCAATTCCTCTTGAGTCAAACACCTCATACCAATCCGGTGGACCAACTCATTAAACCTAGCGGGAGGCAAGGCTTTGGTGAGAAGATCGCCAATTGGTATTCTGTACCCACAAAATATAATTCAACAAGTTCCACGTGATCCTTGATGAAATGATATCGAAGATCGATGTGCTTTGATTTCAGTCTTTGCCGAACCGAGTTGCACGAGATCGCAATGGCACTCCGATTGTCGCGATACATCGGGATTCTGTCAAATACGTAACCATAGTCTTTGAGTTGTGTTCTCATCCAGATGACTTGAGCACAACACACTGACATGGCTACATATTACGCTCGGTTGAGGACAGCGATGTACAATCCTGCTTCTTCGATTGCCATGACACCGGTTTATCACCAAGAAATTGTAAAGCTCCTGAAGTACTTTTTCGTGAGTCTAAGCATCCTGCGTGGTCGTCTCGAAAAGCGATTAGTTCAAAACGAGAATCCCGGATACCGGATCCCCAAGTTAATGGTTCCCTTTATGTATCGGAGGATTCTTTTAGCCTCGAGAGAGGTGAGTTTAGTTGGTCGCGACCGATAACGAGAGCAAAGATATACGGCAAAGACAATATCAGTCGCTAGTGTTAGATACATGAGAGACCCAATAATACTACGGTATTTTGTAGGGTCCACCAATTTCCCATGTAAATCGGCGTCTAGCTTCTTGGTATGAGCCATTGGTGTGGCATAGGTGTCACAGGTTTTCATTCCAAATTTGTTTAACAATTCAAGGGCATATTTGGACTGACTCAAGAAAATACCACGTGGTGATTGATGAACTTGCAGTCCAAGAAAGAACGTGAGTTCACCCATCATGGACATTTCAAAATTTTTCTTCATTAGTTTTGCAAAAGCGATTGAAAACTTTTTATGTGTAGACCCAAAATGATGTCATCCACGTAAATTTGAACAATTAAGATATGTGTCCCGTGATATTGTATAAAAGAGTTGGGTCAACCGAACCTTTGGTGAAATTATTAGCAATGAGGAAGGATGATAGCTTATCGTACCATGCTCGAGGAGTTTGTTTGAGACCATACTGAGCTTTGTTCGTTTGTAGGACGTGATTCGAAACTTCGGGATCAACGAATCCATCCGGTTGGTGACATAAACCGTTTCTTTAAGTTGTCCATTGAGAAACGCAGTTTTGACATCCATCCGATAGACCGTCATATTCATATGAGCCGCGAACGCGAGAAATATCCGAACGCCTCAAGCGAGCAACCGGAGCAAAAGATTCTTCAAAGTCAATACCTTCTTCTTGACGATAACCCTTAGCCACCGGCGTGACTTATTTCGGATAACATTTCCTTCAACATCCAATTTGTTTTTCCAAATCCATTTTAGACCAATGACGTAGACTCCTGTTGGTCTTTCAACCCGTTCCCATACTTCAAGACGTTTGAATTGGTTGAGTTCTTCTTGCATGGATTCAATCCAGTTGTCTTTTGTCATTGCGTCTTTGATGTTTTAGGTTCAGATTGGCAGACAGTGAGTGCATAAATGCAATGTTCACCATCCGAGTGAAGACGTTGTCTTGTAACGACTGGTTGATTCGGGTTGCCAATAATGTTTTTCAGAGGATGGTCTTTCGTCCATCTATGTGTGGAGGGTTGATGTTGATATACATTGTGCAGATTCTGAGGATTCAAATGGTTTGTTGATGATTCCGCGACATCGGTGCGTGCGAGTCTCATTAGCAAACGGGTTGAAGAACGCATTTGGATCAAAATCTGCAGGTGGGGGTACTACATTGAGAATATCATCAGCAGCTTCATCATTGTTGGAAGCGGTTTGTTCAACTGTTGTGGTGGAGGCAACTTGTGTAGGTGCATCAACAAATGTAGTTGTTGTAGCAGTGTATCGGTATAAGAGTATTATCGGGTTGAGCAGCGGAAACAGCGGATACACCTGGAGCACGTTCATCAATATCGTCACACGAGCGGAGCAAATAACCTTTCCATTTGTTGACGAGTAAGTGGGGGCTTTGTTCGGTGATGATGGGGTTTGGGGGAAGTTTAAGCGGTTGTGACCGGGTTCCAAGCTGTTATACTCCGAAGCCATTTCCGTAAGTTCATCGAAATGAGCATGAATCGTTTCCATCACCTGTTTTGTACGACGATTCCAGATTCGGAAACCTTTGGAATTATCACAGTATCCGATAAAGACTCCAATGTCGGCTTTGGCTTTGAGCTTTCCAAAGTCATCACGATCATTATTCGGATAGCAAAGAGATCCAAATACATGAAAGTGTTTTATATTCGGTTTTCTGTTATGGACGAGCTCGAAAGGTGTTTTGTTGTGGCGTTTTGTAATCATAGAGAGGTTTTGAGTATAGCATGCATAGATACGACTTACGCCCATAAGTAATCTGGAAGTTTAGCATTGATTAACATTGTTCTTGCGGCTTCCACTAACGTTCGGTTTCGTCTTTCGACAACTCCGTTTTGTTCTGTTGTACGTGCAATAGATGTCGATGTCAATTCCCACTTTCTCATAGAATTCACGAAGAGTTTGATTAACAAATTGATGCCTTTATCTCTTCGATTAGTCGAGCGGTGTTTCAGTAGTGAACTTGTATTTTCGTGAGAAAGGTGATGATCATTTGTGGAGCTTGATCTTTGCTTCGAAGAAAGTAGACCCAAGTCCAGCGTGAATAGTCATCAACAATTACTAAGATGTAGCGTTTGCCATTGATCGTTTGCACGCGCATCGGGCCACACAAATCCATGTGTAGAAGATGAAGCACATCTTTGAGAGCGTGTTCCACCTTTGAAGGAAAATGAGCACGAGTGCTTTTGCCTTGTTCACAAGCCGAGCAAAGGTGATCTTTAGAATACCGAAACCGTGGGAGTCCTTCAACTAGTTTGTGTCGAGCAAGGTTGGTGATGGTTTGAAAGTTTAGATGTGAGAGACGACGGTGCCATAGCCAGGATTTTGTTGATGTTGCCTTTGAAAGTAAACATATGGGAGATGAAGCAACCATGTCTTTCATAGAGATAGTGTAGAGACTAGAATTACGCGATCCGGACATAAGGTCATTTCCTTGTAGATCACGAATGAAACAAGTTTTCTCCCGGAAAGCAACCTCCAAATCTCCATCACAAAACTGACCTACTGAAAACAGATTATGACCGAGGCCTTCCACATAGTAACCCCTGCTAATTTCGATGTTCCCATTGACATAGTCTCCGTAGCCCATGATAGCTGTGAAGTGATCATTCCCGAACCTGACAGTGCCAATGAACTTTGCAATAAAGTTTGATAACAGTTTAAGATTGCCTGTCATGTGTCGGGAACATCCGCTATCAACAATCCAGATAATGATCTGTATCACCGCATTACACACGAGGCGACACGGATGGAATAGAAGTAGATTTGGAACCCGAAATGTTAGAGGGTTCCGTAGCAAGTATAGTAGATATACACACATCAATAGCTTTAGGTATCCACTTAAATCCTAGTGTGTTATATATCCATTTCTGCCATCTATAACTACTATTTGCTTTAGTCTTAGTGAATGCACTAGGTGGTACTACATTCTTAGGAGGTGAAACTGGAGCTACAGGGACAGCAGTGCGTTTCTTAGAATCTAAAGAAGGCGGTCTACCAAGCACAGACTTAGAAAGATTAGTGGGCCTAGAGGTATTCCGGTTCTTAGGATTCCTTAAACGAGAGATGATAGCTTTAGCAACACATTTGTCATGACAATCAGAATTCATACTTTTACCACAAATAACACAAGGTGCATCAGAGTGAATATCAAAAGTACTTAACGGTTTAGCATTCGTTACATCACTATTTCTATTACATTTGCCGGACGCAATATCTATAGTGGAGGCAACGTGAGTCTTATTCATAGTCCTAGGGTGTTCTTCTACTTTAGCATTCTTGATTGATCTTTTCTTAGGTCGCAACTTCCTATTCTTCGATTGAGTGCTCCTAGGCCGTGAAGTGCGGACGTTTGGAAAAGGCTCAACTATTCTGTTTCAGTAGAAGGAAGCACGTTAGCTACTTGTGATTTGGCAGTAGAGATTCTAGGTTCATGAGTACTAAGTGTTATTGGGGCTAATCTCTTAATGATGGTTGGCGGAAGTTGTTCATACTTTCCTAACATTTCTCTTAACTTGAGGATAGTGTGAATCGGATCTTGATTTTCAGACCGAACATTTCCACCAAAATGCATAACTTCTTTAGTGTGTGCAAGATAATGATCAAGTTCATTTGATGCTTCATCACGAGTCTTTTTGAGTAAATCAAATATGACACCATATTCCTTTTTAACTTTTAAAAGTTCTTGTTCATATTTTGAGATTTGACACTTAAAAGACACGTTTTGATCATCCAATTGCTCAATTTTAGGATTAGAAGATTTTGCACGCTGGCGATTTTGTTGTTGAAAAGCATGTTGTTGATCGTGAATATCTTTTGACACCAATTAAGACGACGAATTGCATTTGAAAGTTCGTTTGACAATCGTTTGTTTTCAACTTTAAGGACTCGATCTGAAGCACATTATCAGTGTTCTCAACATTTATCACAGATTCAACAATATCAGCAGAGGTATGATCAAATGCATATGACAAAGAATTCTCTAGCACAACATTATGGACATCGGCCAGATGACATCTTCCAAGAGTCGATCAACATCTTTTCTCAACAGTTTCTTTTTACGTTTAGTATTAGAAATAGATGTTTTTGTTTTCTCGAAAACGACCTTCATCACTCCAAGTTCCTTATGAAAATCCTTTTCCCAGGCTAATGCACAATTTTTCAAATTTTTAACGTTAGGTAAAAGATTTTTCTGAAAAATGTCTCTTTGTTCTCGCGCCAGAGGCGATTGAAAGTGATCAATTTTGATTTCAAAACGATATTCTATCTCATGTTGTAAAATTTTGAGGTCAACCATGAAGATGTCAAAATATCTAAGAATTTTTCGATTTTCAGGTTTTGAATTTACTTCACCGATGGAAGGTAAAGGACCATAAATTTGTGCATAATCTGGTTGGGGATTAACATTAGAAGACTCAAGTGTTTTGATGATAACCCTTGGTGTGTTAGAAGAATCCGTTGGTGTGACGAAAGTGACCGCTTTTGAATAGTTAAAAGGTTTGTTGTAAACAACTTTTTCTAATTTTGATCGACTCTCGTCTTATGCATCTAATTCCTCTTGACGATGATATTCAACAACATTCATAACAGAATTATCAACTTTATATTCTACCGAAACTTCAGGATTTGGTTTGAATGCTTTTGTTGAAAGCTTAGGTTTGTAATCGGCAAGATTCGGTCCATATCCATTTGGATTGGGTTTTAAAGTAAACTTTTCAATGGCTGTGACCGACTCGCCATGTTTGTAAACAACAGTTTTAAACTCTTTAAGTTTGTTTTGCAAGCCGATGATTTCTTCAAGATGATCATCTATTCGTTTCGTTGAATGCTTTTTGTATGCAGAGAACTGTTTTTGACAAGTTAACAACTCAGCCTTAGCTTTTTGATTTTCCAAGGTGAGAGCGTTAATTTGCTTTTTATGTTCATGTTTCAGTGTTCTATTTCAGACAACAAAGCATTCTTTGGAGCGGCTAGATCACGCATCTGTCTTTCTAAATATTTTTCGTTTTGATAAGATTTGGCAAAGGCCGCTTCAAAACCGTTTTCACGTTTTTCTTGAGTTTTGAAAAAGTTGAGTTGCTTTTGTAAACATTCAAAATCCTTGGTTAACAGTGCATTTTTGCATTTCAAGTCCTGATTAATGGCATGACATTTTTCCACTATGGTTTGTTGGTCTTGTATTAAACGAGCAAAATCCGGATGAGGCAAAAGTTCGGCGTGTTCAACGTGAGTCTCAACATGATCATTACTGAGATCCTCAAGTATAACCACCGAGTCAATTTGATTATCAAGGGAAACCGTTTGGTCATCTTGATCGTCAAATATAACTACGGGGTCTAGTTGAAAATCGTCGGAATGAGATGTGGATGGCTCATTTTGAACATTCCGAGTCTTGCCGGATCCGGATGTTGGCGGAGATAGTAGATCGAGATGAATATGGTTTGTTCGGTACCTGAGACAAGCCATCCGTGTCATACACTGGGCCTGTGTCACTCATGTGTAACTCATGCATATTAGCCATCAACATAACACCTGCATTGGCCTGCAAGTCCTCCATATCATCATCGAAGTGCATTTGCCATAAAACTCGTTCTTTGTGCGTGAGAGATCCACCGCTTCATCCTTAAGAGCCAAAAGAAGAGCCTCTTTGAAATAAGCACCGCCCCTAGTCCTTGGCTTTGGGCATGCATTAGCCAGGTGTCCCTTCTCATTGCGGTTGTAGCATCGAAGACCATTCAACCCATTCTGAGCATTTCCTTGTTCCACCACTGGAGCTCGATTGTTATTCCTACCCACAGCATTAAACCCTTGACCACCGCCCATCTGACGACCATAACCACGATTCCGAACTTCAACTCGTCCATTGTTCACAACAGCTTGATTCCTTGTATTAGATGAGGAACGAATACGGTTGTTGGATTTGTTGGTATAACGGCTAAAGGCATTAGCAATCATAGCAAATCCTTGTTGCGGTGCTTCGAACGGATCAGATTCCTCATTAGCTTCGGCTTGAGCATTGTTGGTGTTGTATGGAACCAATTGAGTTTGTTGAGATGGAGGTTGTGAAGGATCATTTGGTGTGATTGTAGCATTGGTTGAGTTCTTTGGTTGAGGAGAATAACTATTTTGAGCATATAAGGCAAGTTGTTGATTTTTCGGATGTGTCGGAGGAGCAATTTGAGCACGGAGAATCCTTTCCCTATCAACTTCCTTTTCATGAGGCTTCAAGTAATCGTACAATAATCCGTAGGTAGACTGATGCATGTTTTTCGCTTGACGGAGAAAAATGACATACTTCTCCCATTCAGGACCAAGACTACTTAGGAACTTAGTATTCACCGCAATTCTTGGCATGTGGATGTTGTGTTTATCCAAATCATTGATGATGTCCGAAAATCGGTGATGATAGGACTCGAGTGTCTCTCCCGGTTCAATCATGAAGTGTTCATAAGCCAAGTAAATTTTGGATTCCAAATCTTCCTGATTGAGTACAGATCCTTCCATAAGAAGGCGAATATGATCCCACATTTTCTTTGCAGTCTCTTGAGCATCAACACTACTGAAGAATTAGGTTTGGTAATCCTAGGAGGATATATTCCATTGCAAGCTCATCCGCTTCATAGTGTAGAAGTTCTTGAGGATTCAAGTCTGCAACAGTAGCAATGTTCGTTTGTTCATCTCTTGGTGGAATGGCATTTGGATCTCCGGGTACAATGACAGTAGGCATCTCAAATGGACCTTCCAAGATAACCTTCTTTAAGAACTTTCCATGTGGCTTCTTTAGATCACAAAACCTAAAGAACCTTATCACCCATTGATCGTAGTTTCTGGAAGTGAGCATTGGAGGTCTATCAAGTGAACCACCTCATGAATTGATTGTTGGTTGCTTAAAGTTTCAAACATCTTTGCAAACCAAGTGGGTTCCCTCATAGTGATCCTTGATGGATGTTGATTGAAGTCATTTGTGTATGGTTGAGCTTGAAGACTTGGTGGTGGTTGAACCATTTGAGGTTGTGGATTTGCCGCAAGTTGTGGAGTATGTTGTTGGTTAAATTGTTGTTGATAAATTGCTTGTTGTTGATTCCATTGTTGATGTTGTGGAGTTAGTTGTTGTTGACGTTGAGGATGAGGATAAGTGTAAGGGAAATAGTTAGAGTATGGTGGTTGTGACATGTTGATAAACTTGTGTTGATAAATATGGATCTTTGTAGTCGAATGAACCTTTGTTGATGAAGTGTCCTTAGGCGTAGAAAAGACAAGAACCAAGTAGCACTTATGCGTAAAAACACCAAAGTTACGCGTAACAATAATGAGTTACGCGTAGGATTTAGCTTACGCGTAAGTAGGAAAAAGAACTAAAGTTAGGCGTAGACAAAAGTTAGGCGTAGAAAGTTAGGCGTAGGATTTTCTTATGCGTAAGACTAGGCTTAGGCGTAAGAAAGATCTTAGGCGTAGGATTTCTACGCGTAAGCTTATGCTTATGCGTAAATTTAGGGTTTTTGCCCAAATGATCTTTTACACTATCACAGTGCAAAAGATATCCAAAGTCGACGTATTTTCAGACTTATCCAAGTAAGAAAACACGGAATAAACCACGAAAATGAAGATCAAACCAAGGAGGCACTTACGCGTAGGATTAGGGTTTTACTACGCGTAAGATTACTCGTAATTTTGATTTCGGCCAAAAGTGTTTCTAAACCATTTTTTGTGTGATAAAATAGCTTCAATAACACCAAAAGACACAAAAGTGTGAAACTTGATGAATCAAAACCTCTAAAACGGTTACGAGTAGGATGAAACCCTCGTTCAAAAACTAGATTGAAAACAACGTTCCACGCATAAAGTTCCAAACTTTTTGCCAAAAACAAGTATTTTAACACCTTAAAACGTTGAAAGTACAAGAATTTTGGATTAAAAAGTGTAAAAAACAAGTTTTTAAGCGAAGCAAAGAAGAGGTTATGTTTACGCGTAAGACCCAAAACCAAAATCTTCAAAAAAAAAGTGTACACCCAACTATTTGGCGATTGATACCACTGTTAGGTCACAAGGTTTACCACACAAGCTTATAAGAAAGATAGAGAGGCGATTGAACAAGATACCAAACACACACACACGATATAAATAATACGGTTATGCGTAGAGCATATGTGAAAGGAATAACTTGAACAACCAACCTTCAAATGAAGGTTTACATAAGGTATTTATAGGTAAGGAGCTAGGGCAACACACCTACTCCTTCCCTTTCACCTATGGGCTTGGGCCTAAGCTCATGGGCCTTCTACATAAGCTTAAGGCTAATAACAAACATAAAGGCCATAATAAGCTAACTATTACATATGAGTAACTAACACTTGAATAAGGTTTAGGAGTGATTCCAACACAACACACTATTCAACATATACAATTAACTAGGCGAGTACCCGCGCCTGGCGGCAGCGGTTCCTAGCGGCAGCGGTTCCTAGCGGCAGACAATTAACGATATGCGATGATAGAGTGGTTCGTGGTGTAGTGGTCCGGTGGTGGAGGGGTTTTGTGGTGGTGATGATGGTGGTTGATGAGATGTGTGGAAGAGGAGAGCATTTTGTATGTGTTTTTGATTGAGTTGTGATAAGAGAGTATTAAATATGCCTTTACATATGTCTTTCTCTCACATTTGACCATTCCACTTTTTCACTTTTCCACTTTTCCACTTTGACTGTTTTTCCATTTTATGTAGTATAGATACATGATATAATTCACCTCTTAACCAAAATATACAACTCTTTTAACCACAATGTACAATCTAATTAAGCTTTCAAAACATAAATCTGAAATCCAACAGCTCAAAACAAAATAACATTTGTTCGCCGGAAATTTAGTCACAGGGTACCACCCGCCGCATCGCGCGGGTACCCTGCTAGTATATATAATATAATTATATCCATACTACATATAATAGAAAAACATTCAAAGGTGAAAAGTTAAAATTTTGAATTGTTGAAATTGGTCAAATGAAAGAGAAATGCATAGTGTAATTAATACTCTTATTAAAACACCCATTATTTAAAAGTACAATAATTTATTCGCATGGTACAACCAATTAAAAGCACATATACTAAATTAAAAACAACCAATTAAAACACCCCTTACTAAAAGGTATAATAAAATTTTCATAACGTACAATTTAAAGACAACATAATCCAAAATATAAAACAATTAAACACACTAATTAATGATATTTTTAAAACACCCTAAAATGAAAAGTACATGTTACTATAAACATTATACAAATTAATAAAACACACAAAACTTCATACAAGCTAACAAGTTGATGTTACATATAGTTTTAAAAATCGGACCGGACCGAACCAACGTGTTCAACCGGGAACCAGTGTCGCCACCGGTTCGGCTAACCAATTAAAGCCATCCGAAAACGAACCAGAGAGGACCCGTTGAAACCGATACAAAGTGGTGAATCAGGTCTCATCGAGATCTATTTCTGCGGTTAATCGTCACAGGGTACCCGCCACCAAAACGCGTGAGTACCCTGCTATATACTATATATAAAGGAAAAAAAAGTAAAAAGTTGAAACTAAAAGTGGAAATGTTGAAGACATATTTCAAAAGGAAACTATTAATACACATCGAAAACCGGGTTGACCCGGGACACTTCAAACCCGACGGGTTGACACGATTTAATTTGACTTGTTTTCGACCCAACCTGTCGGATTGACTCAGTTTAAATCAGCTTGTTTTTTTGACCGGAACGGTTCAACCGGTTGAACCACCCGGGTCGAACCAGGTTTCAAATTTGACAAAATTATATGAGAAATGATGAAGTAGTTGTGGAACCCGAGACAAATTTGGAATAATGATAGACCAAGTAATTGTAGTTTTTTGTTGTTTATTTTGCTTTGACACATGTACGCTGTCATTTGTATAATGTTATTTTGAAAAATGTTGGTCTTGCACCACTTAAGGGACTAGCATATATGAATCGTTTTTTGAAAGTTAATATATATTGTATAGCCCTTTGTCCGGTATATCAATAATGTTATGTAAGTTTATTAGAATCACAAAAATTAAATAGTATTGTTATCTTTAGCGATAATTATTTGTACCCTAAATAAATAGCTTAGAACAACTTAAATGTCTATGCATTTACAAGATAATCTTATTATGGTGATATTAAATTTGTAAGATTACAAGTTTTAAAGCCACACCCCAAATAATAAACGCTACACATGTAAAAAAAATAGTCATCACTGCCTAAATTACTGACAAAACAAGAAAAGACGGTCACTCACGTTTGTTATACCTCTAAACTACAATATAATATTGTCAACTAAATAATACCGTTGCTTTTTGTAATGCTTGAATCTATTATTACTAAAATCTTAATAACTTAAAAGTTAAAACAATCCTATTAGAAATATACTCTCACACTTAGATCGACTCCACATAATTTTCTTGAAAACTGTATATTTCTGCTGCTAACCACGCATCAGAATTATAGTTATTCGAAAATGATTCTCTGGCGCTACAAATACAGTTTGTTGAAAGAAACTTATGAGTCGTCCGAATTTTGCAGAAAACTAGACACCGTTGCCGCTAAACGCGGGTACTCGTCGGGTAACTGAAAAATACATAAAATAAAGATCAATCCGATTTATATTATTAACTTTCAAGTGAGCAGAAAGTTGATAAGTTAAGAATAGGGCCAACTAATTAAGAGGTAAAAAAAAACTTTCTTGAGCATGAGCGCAAAACTATCAAACTATTACTTGATTTATCGATTGGGCGATACAAAAGTTTCAATGTATTTTCCTGCATAGCTATGGAAGCTTACTGAAGGATGCAAGTTGTTTTACATGTTTTATGTTTAAAGTGTAATTAGGCGCTAAAAATAGTTACAAGTTCGTTAGCCTCTGTATATAAACCCCTTTCCATTTCATTTGTAACATGATCAATTCAATGCAATAAGATCAAAAGTTTTCCCCCAATTCCAAATTTATCATCTCTATACGATCATAATGCGTCTTCGGTATTCTTCTCAATATCCACTCTCTAAATGAGGTATGCTAGAACCACATAATTTTTACAAAACAAAATTCATAAAATGAGATGCCATATTAATGTTTCATAAGCTTTCAAAATGGGACGGGATAAAGTAGTATTTAAAGTTAATTAGGAGGTTTTATACAATGAGTTTATGGCTTATTTGATTTCCGGCTTATGTTTTATAAGCTTATTTTCTTTAATTCATTTAAAACTTTTCGCCTTACACAAGCTTGTCATATCATAATAAGTATACAAGTCAAATCTTTATAGAATAAGCACAAAAAAGTAAGCATATAAAAAATAAAGCTGGAAACCAAATAAGTCGTTAGCCCATTATAAAGTTATACACAAACAACCCCTTAGCAGGTTTTTAAAGTAAACTAGGTCTATTTTTGTTTTAGCCCAAGCTCTTAAAATACTGGTTTGGGGTAGCGTTTCAATAAAATTTGAAAAAATGTAACATGTTTCCTTACAAGTAAGTAAGTAAGGAAAAAAAAAAAAAAAAAAAAAAGGGGGTTATATGTTCCTCCCTTTAAACGTTTTCTTTGAGTATTTCGTATGACTCTAATCGAACAAAATAAAAAAACACATTATATCATGTACAGTGTAAATAATTGTTGCATCTGGAGGGAGATCCTCTCAAGTTAGAAACTCAACTTGACTCACGTTAGAGACTTATGAGCCATTAGATGGCTCAAATCAAAATAACTTCTTTTGATTTGAACCATTAGATTAAATCCAATGGCTCACAATCATCTAACTTGACTTAAGTTGTGTTATGCAACTTGAGAGGATCTTGATCCGTTGCATCTAACCATGACATTATAGTTCAACTTTATCATCACGTTGTTTGTTTATTAAGAAGTTATGAATCTGAATCTGACTTGCACATCTGAATCTGAGGCAGAAATGTCTGAATCTGAATCAAATAATATTATTTGTTTTTATTTTAAGAAAACATATGAATATTTATTAATTCAACCAAAGGTATTAAGATGCTTCTTCTATGTCTGGTCCGCTTAGATGTTTTTACCTATGTTTCTCTCTGAACGAAAAATAAAAAACAAACACACTTAACACTTAAAAGCTCTAACTGACTAAAAGCTTTGGTCTATGAAACTTAATTTTTTTTTTTTAATTTAAAATGGTAACTATCTTACAAATTATACACCACAACTATCTCACATGATCCAAACCATTAGGTAAACTTTAACTTTAAAACATGTCGCAGAATCTAAATTCAAGCTAAAACCGTAATATGATTAAATTTTGAAAATTCAAAATATCCAAGCGTAAAACAAAGTTGGCCGGCTCGTCTCGCTGTCAACCAGTTTGAGACACTGTACCGAAATAGGGGAACCCTTGGTATAATCGGTTAACGCAAAGATTATTTAATAATTTGGTTGACATTAAATTATCTAGAAGCCGTAATATGTGTGTGTGTGTGGACGCAAAATGATGATGCAAATAACCACGATCATCTTACTGGATTCGTGGGCGTAGTTGAACCACTTAAACATGTTAAAAGTCACCAAAAAACCAAAAATGTTTTATTAAAAGATTTAGATTGTCATTTTAAGAAAAGATAAAACGTCTTTTGCAACTCAACATGCGTAAGAAAAAATAAAATGAAAGAGCAAGAAGTAATCATAGCCACACAATTTAAATGAGCCAAAAGAAACTGATAAAAAACGCATTCATTTTGGAAATATATCTAAAATGTTAAATTGTAATTTTTATCATCATTTGAATTTGAATTTAATTTCTCATTTTATCATAACCTTGTCATAGTATATATACCTTGAGTAAGGATCAAATGAGAAATAAAATTCCAATGAGAAGGATGAGAAGAAATCACAACCGCACATTTCAGATGCATCTACAAACATAGATGCATCTCCCCTTAAATTTATCACCCTCATTTAAAATATGTGGCTCTAACTATTTCTTATTCTTCTTATTTCATTTTTTTCTTTTCACTATATCTCTTCTCTACATACCTTAATATACTGTTCATAAGCAAGTTTCAATACACTCTCATAAATTAAAGGTTAATCACATAGTTTATTTATAAATTAATAGCTTTTACCCTTAAATAATATATGATGACAATAAATATTAGAAACATTGTCCAACTCATACAAAAACAAAATGAAACATTTGTTTTTACAAATTTTATTACTAAAAAGTTTCTAAAACTACGATCAAAATTAATCTAATACAGTAAAACCTCTATAAATTAATAGTGTTGGGATCTATATATTTTATTTATTTGGTAAAATATTATTAAATCGATAAATTAATAATTTATTGATTTAAGAGGTTTTACGTATGATCATTAAATTTTTCAGGTCTAATATACTTAGCTAGTTACAATATATACTTATTAGAGACGAAAAATAAATTTGAAAAACAAGTTCCCATTAACATTTTATGAATTCACATTAACATTTTATGAAAATAAAATTAACACTTTTTGTTGCAATACGAGAAGACGACGCACCAACTCTTTAGTGCAATAAAGAGATTTTAAGATAAAATCAATATAGATTTAAAGTACAAAAAACAAGTGACTATGGATCTATTTTTTACTAAACAATATTAGGATTTTAAAGTATATCTCACACACACACATATACTACATTATAAAGCATTTGGGACTTTCTATTAAAGGAATTCTTAAAATTTTAAGACCAAAAACATTATTATAAAAGGAAAAGTAGAAAATGAATGTAAAATCTGAAAATTTTAGTCTTATTAAAACCATATGTAACCGCTTTCCAATAATGATACATTTTAATGAAATTGTTTATAAGAAAAGCTCACTATAGTTAAACCACAAATTTAATGCTAAAATTTGAAAAATAAAAATGTTTACCATTGACACTATTAATAATTTAGACTATCTACTTTTGAAAAACATTTATCTACTACTTTATAATAAGAAAGTTTAAAATAAAAAACATTTGCTCGCCACAAAAATAGTTATCGGGTACCCACCGCCGCATTGCGCGGGTACCCTTCTGGTATATACATATATATAAAATTTTTAGTAATTATTAATTTATAGTTTCGTTGGGATTAATACAATGAGGTTTCAAAACAATTATTATCTTATTATTTTATCGATTGGGGTTCAGATTTGTACTGATTCAAAATTGAGACTGAACAAATTATTAATTTTATCGAAATTATTAATTTATCGAATATTAATTTATAGATGTTTTATTGTATTACAATCCTTCTGATCCTTTTAAGGATTATGTGAAGCACCAAAAACCACCGAAATCGTTTACTATTTTTCTTAAAAGTTGCTAAAAAGGTATCCTTTAGACATCGTTATCACGTATCGATACTTTTATATAAATCAAATTTTCTTATAGATTATGCATTATCGATTTTATTTATTTATTTATTATGTATTTTATAACTATCACAATATTCAAAACGAAATATTAAACAAAGTGTCTTCCGTCTATGTGAATCGACTGTTATCAAATATGTTGCAGGATTTTAAGTATCGATTAAGACATTGTGAAATATTATGTGTAATAGTAAAGAATTTTATTGAGTGAACGATTCATCTTGCCGGGAAAACATATAAAAATTTACTTACTTTCGTTTTAATTGTTTTGAATCTGCTTTTGACTTTTAAAGGTCACCACAACGTGCAACTACGTATCACACTCGTTTATCATATGTAGATCATTGCTCTTTATCGTATAGATGCTCTTAAACAACTTTGGTGGTAGTGATGAATTATTTTTTGAAACATATATACCCAACGATATAGAACTAGATTTTATAATCAGTTTAATCCCAAAATGAAACAAGTGTGGGCATTTATTGTTTGAAGTTAAAAGTACAGCCAAAAACTCAAGATAGTCAAGGGATTGATTAAATTGTTTAATTGGCATGACTTACAAAAATAAGTAATGCAGCTAAAGAGTCGATTTCCCTTTAAGTAAGTACTGTACGTTTACAATGGTATACAAATCATTAAAGGTTAAGCTAACGTTAGTGCCATCACCACCAACAAACCGCCATGTTGACAACGACGAGAAAGAGTTTATATATTCTAGCATTTGTCTTGCTATGAAGACAAAGAAGGAAGAAGCTAAATGGAGAATGTATAATTGTATACTTCTACTCATACGCATGATCAGTTAAGTTAAGCATGCAGTATATATTAGTTTTTAACCCCGTTCATATAACGGGCTGTTAAATCAGATTTTTTTTGTAAATTTACGTAGAAGATTTATATTTATATCATTACAACGCTCGTGTACATGCGAGTTATTGTATAAATTTTCGTATTAATATCGATTGCTATTGTGGAGCCAGGACTCGAGATGACATCATTCACACGCCGAGCCGAGCCAAGTCGTCGGTTTGGGATTAAAAAAATTGATTATTGGGTTTTTCACTTAGTTGACACTTAATTATTAAGGTTTGATGCATATTGTACACCTTTTTTATGTTGTCATTTGGTTTGCCACTTAAATTTTAGGGTTGCTTGCATGTTATACACCTATTTCCATTATATCAATCCTATAACCATTTACATAAGCAATCGTCCGTTTATTTGTTTAGTCCGTAATTTCTCTTTTAAACACATATATTGGTTGTTGCCGGGTTACATCTGAGAGAGTGGTTAGCGTTTAGGGTTTTAGTGTTTCAAGGAATTGACAACGAGGTTTCTTTGTTGTCTGATTCGTTAGTATAAGGTGTTTCGGTTCCTTTTTTTAGTTTGTGGATATGTGTTTGTGTTTGTTTAATCTTTGTGATAATTAGTCTAATATGTGATAATAAGTGTTGCTTTTATATGGTTTGCTACAAGTTTTGTTTTATTTGGCTGCCACGATCTTTCTATTATTTTTAGGTTGTATGATGTTAAAAGATTTTTGTTGTTTAAGCTTTGTGTATGGGTAGTACCAAAAATGTAGTTTTGGTCTGCCGAGGACTGTATGGCATAAAAGTACTTGCTTGACAATATTTTGTTTGCAATTAGAGATTAGAGAAGGTGGAATTGGGTATGTGGTTTAAAAGGTATAACTATATAGTCTACTTCCACTGTTTGGAATAAAATGAGATTGTATTTTGCAGCAGGTTTGGTATTTGGGCCAGGGTACTAGATTTGAGATTACAATGTCATAAAGCAAGTTGTGTGAAAACTAACACGAGATAGTAGGATCAGTGTTGCAAAAATCGGCATAGGAGGCTAATTAATCGCTAGGCTGGGATTAACCACCCTGATTTTCACTAATCGGCCTTATAAATCGGTTTAGTACAAAATTGGTCAACATACTGATTAATCGGATAAAAATCAGTCAAATCGGACAAAAATTGAATAAATCGGCCAACTCGGTCAATGATAGAAATGGCCAAATCAGGCATAAATCTGTCAAATCGGAATAAGTTGGCTAGATCGGCTAAATCGGGCATATAGTTTTAAAATTTTATATATATATATATTATCCAATCCGATTAATCCCCGCCTAACCGATTAATTGCTAGGCGGTACCCAGCCGCCCAACTACCGCCTAGCAGTTTTTGCAACCTTGAGTAGGACCGTGAAATGTTTGTTAGGCCAATTAGTGTGTCACTCATATTTGGTAGTAGTAGAAATGGCGGGCTTGAATGGCATATCAAGTAATCTAACCAACGTCTCGTAGATATCTAGCTTACCCGACTTCAGATTTTATATGTTGTTTGGGCATCAGAGAAAAATGGTGTTTGGACACTGACTTTATAACTTCGTTACTCAGTTGCCACGTAATCTTTGGTGTTAGCCGCATGTTTTGCAACTGTTTTTTCCAATATCAAATAATAAACAAATCTTATTTCTTTGTGACAGAGCAAGCTTACTAAATTTTCATCCAGGGCGGTTGACCTTAGTTTTGGCAAGGCAAAAATTGTAGCATAAAATGTAAATGTATTTTACAACCGATTTGATATATGACTCGGGGTACTAGATGTGGGATCTCAATGACTGTCATATGTTTTGTAGATCTCATATGATAGTATATAGGGTCTTTTCTTATATCTAGATTCATGTTTTCACGTTACCGTTGATGTTGTTGTTGTGAGAATTTTGTGCATGACGCAACCAAGCCACAACATGTGTTATCTACAAGACAAGGACATGTTATATTTTTAACGTTAATACATTAAATTCTATGAGGTAATACATGATTAGGATATATACGTGTGTTTCTGTTTATTTAAGGTTTCTAACTTCTTTTACAGACTGATATGTGGTCACGAGTGCTGTTTTTACAAACTGTGTATTTTGATCGTAATTGCTTCGCTATATCCTTTAAAGTGTGATATGTGGTCAGTTGTATAAAAGTTGTGGTAATGACTACTGCTTTTGTAAGTGCTACAAGCTATTTTTTGCATCTACAAAATAGTTGCTCCATGATTTCCTTTAAAGTGTGATATGTGGTCATGAATGCCGATTTTATACGTTTATGTATGATATCAATTGTTGATTTAATAAGTGCTATTAATTAACAAATGAAACTGATTTTTCTATTTAGAATCTGTTGGAATCACTCCTAAACCTTTATTCAAGTGTTTGTTACTCATATGTAATAGGTAGCTTATTATGGCTTTTATGTTTGTTTAAGGTCTAGCTTATGTAGAAGGCCCATAAGCTTAGGCCCATGTCCATTAAGGAAAAGGGAAGGAGTGGGAGTGTTGCCCTAGCTCCTTGCCTATAAATACTCTTGTAAAACCCTCACTTGAGGGTTGGTTGTTCATTTTATTATCTCTTTCACATACCTACGCCTAACCGTTTATTATTGTTCGTGTGTGTGTGTTTGGATAGCGTTCAACCGCTCTTCTCTTCTCTCTATCTCTTTCTAGTAAGCTTGTGTTGTAAAACTAGTGACCTAACAGTGGTATCAATCGCCAAATAGTTGGGTGAACGTATTGTTTGAAGTGTGTTTTGGTCTCACGCTTAACGTGCAATACCATAACTTTGGTTTGCTTAAAACACATTTTTACACTTTTTAATCCAAGATTCTTGTACTTTCACTGTTATAAGGTGTTAAACTCACTGTTTTTGGCAAAAGTTTCAACTTTATGCGTGGATCATTGTTTTGAGCTAGTTTTTATTCGTAGGTGTCGCCCCTACGCGTAACTTTTTAAGAGCTTTGATCATCAAGTTTCACACTTTTGTGTCATTTTGGTGTTATTGAAGCTATTTCATCTCACAAAAAATGGTTTAGAAACATCTTTGGGCATAATCAAATTTACGAGTAATCCTACGCGTAGCAAAACCCTAATACTACGCGTAAGATTTTCTTTAGTTTGATCTTCGCTGGTTTTACTCCGTTTTCTTGCTTGGATAAGCCTGAAAATACATCGACTTTGGATATCTTTTGCACCGTGATAGTGTAAAAGATCATTTGGGATAAAACCCTAAACTTACGCATAAGCATAAAGCTTACGCGTAGAAATCCTACGCATAAGATTCATCTTACCCATAAGCCTAGTCTTACGCATAAGGTAATCCTACGCCTAACTTTCTACGACTAACTTTGTGTCTACGCATAACTTTAGCATCTTTTCCCTACTTACGCGTAAGCTAAATCTACGCGTAACTAGTGATTGTTACGCGTAACTTTGGTGTTTTTACGCATAAGTTCTACTTGGTTTCTTGTGATTTCTACGCCTAAGGACACTTCATCAACAAAGGTTCATTCGACTACAAAGATCCATTTTACCAACACAAGTTTTCAACATGTCACAACCACCATACTCTAACTATTTCCCTTACACTTATTCTCAACGTCAACAACAACTAACTCCACAACATCAACAATGGAATCAACAACAAGCAATTTATCAACAACAATTTAATCAACAACATACTCCACAACTTTCTGCAATTCCACAACCTCAAATGGTTCAACCACCACCAAGTCTTCAAGTTCAACCCTACACAAATGAATTCAATCAACATCCATCAAGGAACACTATGAAGGAACCCACTTGGTTTGCAAAGATGTGTGAAGCTTTAAGCAACCAACAATCAATTCATGAGGCTGGATCACTTGATAGACCTCCAATGCTCACTCCCAGAAACTACGATCAATGGGTGATAAGGTTCTTTAGATTTTGTGATCTAAAGAAGCCACATGGAAAGTTCTTAAAGAAGGTTATCTTTGAAGGTCCATTTCAGATGCCTACTGTCATTGTACCCGCCGATCCAAATGCTAATCCACCAAGAGATAAACAATCCAACATTGCTGCTTGAACTTAAATGCAGGAACTTCTACACTATGAAGCTGATGAACTTGCAATGCAATATATCCTCTTAGGATTACCTAACCCAATTCTTCGAAGTGTTGATGCTCAAAATACTGCAAAGGAAATGTGGGAACATATTCATCTTCTTATGGAAGGATCTCAGACTCAATCGAGGATTTGGAATCCAAAATTTACTTGGCTTATGAACACTTCATGATTGAACCCGGAGAGACACTAGAGTCTTATCATCATCGTTTTTCCGACATCATCAATGATTTGGATAAACACAACATCATCATGCCAAGAATTGCGGTGAATACTAAGTTCTTGAGTAGTCTTGGTCCTTAATGGGAGAAGTATGTCATTTTTCTCCGTCAAGCTAAGAATATGCATCATTCTACATATGGATTGTTGTACGATTACTTGAAGCCTCATGAAAAGGAAGTTGATAGGGAAAGGATTCTCCGTGCTCAAATTGCTCCACCGACACATCCAGAAAATCAACAACTTGCCTTATATGCTCAAAGCAGTTATTCTCCTCAACCAGCAACTCAACCAACTGCTACAATCACACCATATGATCCTTCACCGCCTCAATCTCAACAAACTCAATTGGTTCCATACAACAACAACAATGCTCAAGCACTTGTTAGCGAAGCTAATGAGGAATCGATCCGCTCAAGCATTGCAACAAGGATTTGCTATGATTGCTAATGCCTTTAGCCGTTATACCAACAAATCCAACAACCGTATTCGCTCCTCATCTAACACAAGGAATCAAGCTGTTGTGAACAATGGACGAGTTGAAGTTCAAAATCGTGGTTATGGTCGTCCGATGGGCGGTGGTCAAGGGTTTAATGCTGTGGGTAGGAATAACAATAGAGCTAAAGTGGTGGAACAGGGAAATGCTCAAAATGGGTTGAATGGTCTTCGATGCTACAACCGCAATGAGAAGGGACATCTGGCTAATGCATGCCCAAAGCCTAGGACTAGGGCGCTGCTTATCACAAAGAGGCTCTTCTTTGGCTCTTAAGGATGAAGCGGTGGAACTCTCACGCACAAAGAACAAAGCTTTATGGAAAATGCACTCGGATGATGATATGGAGGATTTGCGTGCCAATGCAACTATTATGTTGATGGCTAATATGCATGAGTTACACATGAGTGACACAGGCCCAGTGTATGACAATGATGGCTTGTCTCAAAAATTAACAAACCATATTCATCTCTCGATCTACTATCTCCGCCAACATCGAATCCAAGCAAGGCTCGAATGTTCAAAATGAGTCGTCCACATCTAATTCGACGATTTTCAACTAGACCCCGTAGTTATATTTGACGATCAAGATGACCTTATGGTTTCCCTCAATAATCAAATTGACTCGCGGGTTATACTTGAGGATCTAAGTAATGATCATGTTGTGACTCACGTTGAACACACCGAACTTTTGCCTCATCCAGATTTTGCTCGCTTAATACAAGACCAACAAACCATAGTGGAAAAATGTCATGCCATTAATCAGGACTTGAAAAGCAAAATGCACTGTTAACCAAGGATTTTGAATGTTTACAAAAGCAACTCAACTTTTTCAAAACTCAAGAAAAACGTGAAAAAGGTTTTGAAGCAGCCTTTGCTACATCTCATCAAAATGAAAATATTTAGAGACAGATGCGTTGATCTAGCCGCCAAGAATGCTTTGTTGTCCAAATAGAACAAGCAAACATGAACATAAAAAGCAAATTAACGCCTCACCTTGGAAAATCAAAAAGCTAAGGCGAGTTGTTAACTTGTCAAAACAGCTTCTGATACAAAAAGCATTCAACTAAACGAATAGATGATCATCTTGAAGAAATCATCGGCTTGCAAAACAAACTTAAAGAGTTTAAAACTGTAGTTTACAAACATGGCGAAGTCGGTCACAGCCTATTGAAAAGTTTACTTTAAAACCCAATCCAAATGGATATGGACCAATCTTGCCGACATAAACCTAAGCTTTCAACCAAAGCATTCAAACCAAATCCACGAAGTTTCCAAAGTAATATAAAATTGATAATTACATATGATGTTGTTGAATATCATCGTCAAGAGGAATTAGATGCATAAGACGAGAGTCGATCAAAATTAGAAAAAGTTGTTTACAACAAACCTTTAACTATTCAAAAGCGGTCACTTTCGCCACACCAACGGATTCTTCTAACACACCAAGGATTATCATAAAACGTCTGAGTCTTCTAATGTTAATCCCAAACCCGATTATGCACAAACTTATGGTCCTTTACCTTCCATCAGTGAAGTAAACTCAAAACCCGAAAATCGCAAAATTCTTCGATATTTTGACCTTTTCATGGCTGACCTCAAAACTTTACAACATGAGATAGAATATCGTTCTAAAATCAAAGTTCAACATTTTCAATCGCTCTAGCGAGAACAAAGAGATATTTTTAGAAAAATCTTTTACCAAATGTTAAAAATTTGAAAAGTTGTGCATTGTCTTGGGAAAGGACTTTCATAAGGAACTTGGATTGATGAAGGTCGCTTTGAGAAAATAGAAACATCTATTTCTAACACTAAACGTAAAAAGAAATGTTGAGAAAAGATGTTGATCGACTCTTGGAAGATGTCATCTGTGCCGATGTCCATAATGTTGTGTTATTGAATTCTTTGTCATATGAATTTGATTATATCTCTCCGATATCGTTGATTCCGTGGTAAATGTTGAGAACACCGATAATGTGCTTCAGATCGAGTCCTTAAAAGTTGAAAATAAACGATTGTCAAACGAACTTTCAAATGCAATACGTCGTCTTAATTGGTGTCAAAAGATATTCACGATCAACAACTTGCTTTTCAACACAAAATCGCCCAGCTTGCGTGACAAAAACTTCGATCCAAAAATTGAGCAACCGGATGATCAAAACGTGTCTTTTAAGTGTCAAATCTCAAAATATGAACAAGAACTTGTAAAAGTTAAAAAGGAATATGGTGTCATATTTGATTTACTCAAAAGACTCGTGATGAAGCATCAAATGAACTTGATCATTATCTTGCACACACTAACAAAGTTATGCATTTTTTCGAAATATTCGGTCCAAAATCAAGATCCGATTCACACTATCTTCAAGTTAAGAGAAATGTTAGGAAAGTATGAACAACTTCCGTCTATTGTGATTAAGAGAATAGCCCGGTAACACTTAGTAATCATGAACCTAGAATTCCTACTGCCAAATCACAAGTTGCTAACGTGCTTCCTTCTACTAAACAGAATAGTTGCGTCTTTTCCAAACGTCCGCACTTCACAACCTAGGAGCACTACATCGAAGAATAGGAAGTTGCGACCTAAGAAAAGATCAATAAGGAATGCTAAAGTAGAAGAACACCGTAGGACTATGAATAAGACTTATGTTGCCTCCACTATAGATATTAAGGCCCGCAAATGTAATAGAAATAGTGATGTAACGAATGCTAAACCTTTAAGCACTTTTGATATTCAGTCCGATGCACCTTGTGTTATTTGTCGTAAAAGTATGAATTCTGATTGTCATGATAAATGTGTTGCTAAAGCTATCATCTCTCGCTTAAGGAATCCTAAGAACCGGAATACCTCTAGGCCCACTAATCTTTCTAAGTCTGTGCTTGGTAGACCGCCTCTTTAGATTCTAAGAAACGCATTCTTTGTCCCTGTAGCTCCATTTTCACCTCCTAGGAATGTAGTACCACCTAGTGCATTCACTAAGACTAAAGCAAATACTAGTTGGAGATGGCATAAATGGATATATAACACACTAGGATTTAAGTGGATACCTAAAGCTATTGATGTTTGTATATCTACTATAATCGCTCCGAACCCTCTAACATTTCGGTTCCACATCTACTTCTATTCCATCCGTGTCGCCCGGTGTAATGCAGTGATACGATCATTCTCGGATTGTTGATAGCGGATGTTCCCACACATGACGTGCAACCTTAAACTGTTATCAAACTTTATTGCAAAGTTCATTGGCACCGCCGATTTGGGAATGATCACTTCGCACCTATCATGGGCTACGGAGACTATATCAATGGGAACATCGAAATTAGCAGGGTTTATTATGTGGAAGGCCTCGGTCACAATCTGCTTTCAAGAGGTCGCTTTTGTGATGGAGATTTGGAGGTTGCTTTCTAGGAGAAAACTTGTTTCATTCGTGATCTACAAGGAAACGACCTTATGTCCGGCTCGTAATTCTAGTCTTTACACTATCTCTATGCAAGACATGGTTGCTTCTTCTCCCATCTGCTTACTTTCAAAGGCAACATCAACAAAAGCCTGGCTATGGCACCGCCGCTCTCACATCTAAACTTTCAAACCATCACCAACCTTGCTCGACACAAACTAGTTGAAGGACTCCCACGATTTCGGTATTCTAAAGATCACCTTTGCTCAGATTGTGAACAAGGAAAAAGCACTCGTGCTCATTTTCCTTCAAAGGTGGAACACGCTCTCAAGCATGTGCTTCATCTTCTTCACATGGATTTGTGTGGCCCGATCTTGCGTGCGTAAACCGATCAATGGCAAACGCTACATCTTAGTAATTGTTGATGACTATTCACGCTGGACTTGGGTCTACTTTCTTCAAGCAAAGACCAAGCTCCACAGATGATCGTCACCTTTCTCACGAAAATACAAGTTCACTACAAACACCGCTCGACAAATCGAATCGAGAGGCAATCAATTTGTTAACCAAACTCTTCGTGAATTTTATGAGAAAGTGGGAATTCAAAGATCGGACATCTATTGCACGCACACCGTAACAAAACGGAGTTGTTGAAAGATCTAAACCAACGCTAGTGGAAGCCGCAAGAACAATGTTAATCAATGCTAAACTTCCAGATTACTTATGGGCATAATGATACTCATCGATGCTATACTCAAAACCGCTCTATGATTACAAAACGCCATAACAAAACACCTTTTGAGCTTGTCCACAAATGAAAACGAATCTCAAACACTTTCATGTATTTGGATCTCTTTGCTATCCTAATAATGATCGTGATGACTTTGGAAAGCTCAAAGCCAAAGCCGACATTGGAGTCTTTATTGGATATTGTGATAATTCTAAAGGTTTCCAATCTGAATCGTCGAACAAAGGAGGTTATGGAAACGATTCATGCTCATTTTGATGAACTTACGAAATGGCTTCGAGTATAAACTTGAACCCGGTCACAACCGCTAAACTTCCCCAAACCCCATCATCACCGGTGAACAAAGCCCCACCACTCGCCAACAAATGGAAAGGTTATTTGCTCACTGCTCGCTGACGATATTGATGAACGTGCTCGTGTGTATCCGCTTCATTCCGCCGCTCAACCCGATAATACTCTTATACCTGATACACCTGCTACAACAACTACGGTTGAAGAAGCACCACCAATTGACTCCAACACAACAGTTGAACAAACCGCTTCCAACAATGATGAACCGGCTGATGATGTTTTTAATGAAGTACCCCACCGCAGATTTTGATCCAAATGCTTTTTAACCCGCTTGCTAATGAGATCGCCGCACTGATGTCGCTGAATCTTCAACAAGCCATTTGAATCCTCAAAATCGCACAATGTATACCAACATCAACCCTCCACACATAGATGGACAAAAGACCATCCTCTGGAAAACATTATTGGCAACCCCAATCAACCAGTCGTTACAAGACAACGCCTTCACCGATGGTGAACATTGCATTTATGCACTCACCGTCCGCCAATCAACCTAAAACATCAAAGACGCAATGACAAAAGACAACCGGATTGAATCCATGCAAGAAGAACTCAACCAATTCAAACGCCTTGAAGTATGGGAATTGGTTGAAAGACCAACAGGGTCTACGCCATTGGTCTCAAATGGATTTGGAAAACAAATTGATGTCAAGGGAATGTTATCCAAATAAGTCACGCCCGTGGCTAAGGGTTATCGCCGGGAAGAGGGTATTGACTTTGAAGAATCTTTTGCTCCGGCCGCCGTCTTGAGGTCGTTCGATATTTCGCGTTCGCTCATATGAATATGACGGTCTTTCGATGGATGTCAAAACCGCTTCTAAATGGACAACTTAAAGAAACGGTTTATGTCACCAACCGTATGGATTCGTTGATCCCGAAGCATTCGAACCATGTCTACAAACCTAACAAAGCTCAGATGGTCTCAAACAAGCCGCTCGGGCATGGTACGATAAGCTATCATCTTTCCTCATTGCCAATAATTTCACCAAAGGTTCGGTTGACCCAACTCTTTTCATACAATATCACGGGCACATATCTTAATTGTTCAAATTTACGTGGATGACATCATTTTTGGGTCTACACATAAAAGTACTCAATCGCTTTTGCAAAACTAATGAAGAAAAATTTTGAAATGTCCATGATGGGTGAACTTACATTCTTTCTAGGATTACAAGTTCATCAATCACCCCGTGGTATTTTCTTGAGTCAGCCCAAATATGCCCTTGAATTGTTAAACAAATTTGGAATGAAACCTGTGACACCTATGCCACACCAATGGCTCATACCAAGAAGCTAGACGCCGATTTACATGGGAAATTGGTGGACCCTACAAAATACCGTAGTATTATTGGGTCTCTCATGTATCTAACAAATAGCACGATATTGTCTTTGCCGTATATCTTTGCTCGCTATCGGTCGCGACCAACTGAAACCCACCTCTTCGAGGCTAAAAGAATCCTCCGATACATAAAGGGAACCATTAATTTGGGGATCCGGTATCCAGAAGGATTCGGTTTTGAACTAATCGCTTTTTGACGCCGACCACGCCAGGATGCTTAGACTCACGGAAAAGCACTTCTGGAGCTTTACAATTTCTTGGTGATAAACTGGTGTCTTGGCAATCGAAAAAGCAGGATTGTACATCGATTTGCCATCAACCGGCGTAATATGTAGCCATGTCGGCGTGTTGTGCTCAAGTCATTTGGATGAGAACACAACTCAAAGACTTGGTTACGTATTTGACGAGAATCCCGATGTGCGACAATCGAAGTGCCATTGCGATCTCGTGCAACTCGATTCGCCAAGACTTCGAAATCAAAGCACATCGATCTTCGATATCATTTCATCAAGGACCACGTGGAACAGGGTACTGTTGAATTATATTTTGTGGTAGTACGAATACCAATTGGCGGATCTTCTCACCAAAGCCTTGCCTCCCGCTAGGTTTAATGAGTTGGTCCACCGGATTGGTATGAGGTGTTTGACTCAAGAGGAATAGGATGACCTCCTAAACAGCCTTAAAACCGTCAAACACCAAAATCTCTTTTGTAAATATTATTTTTCAAAAACAAAATACAAAAATATAAAACCCGATAAAACAACAAAAATATTCTTCTATCTATTTTTCTTTCAACATGGCAAGTACATTTCTTCCGTCAACACTCTAATCTTTCAAAATTCAGTATTTTTCGATCAAGTGTTGAGGGGGAGAAAATAAATTCTTAATTTGCTTCAAAACATCCGTGTACTTGCATGTTACTCCACTCTGGTTGTTTCTTGTATCAATGGTGGTAAACTTTTACGGTTAATTGACACCTCTGACTAAAATTTATAACCTTTCATTATTTTCTTAAGTAGGGAGTGTCATCAAGTTTCTTTCTTAAAATCTTTGTTTGGTAACCAAAATGGAAGTTAAATGGCTTTGGATGAAAAAGGAAAAGGTGGAGGGACCAAAACTGTCAAACCTTTAAAGTTATTTTAAATAAAAACTACCACCTCATTAACTTCATCACATTTATTATCTTACCAAACATAATCCACGCATCCATAATCGCTTCAAGACAAATCCGTGTTTTAGATCATCAATTTGTAAGTGATTTCGTGTTTATAACAAGTTTTTAAGCAATGGTTTTGAATTTTTAAAAATCCAACGGTTTAATCTTGAGATATTATCATTTTTGTGTCTTTACTGGCGTAGCGTATGAACACAAATCATGAAAGGGTGTTTATGGTTAAAAGGGTTGTGTCAAAACGTTCTTAAAACTTCAATGATACTTTTTTAATCATCAAAACGCACCCAGAAACACGAATTGAGTGTATTTGAAAATTAGGGTTTATGCGTGGTTTTGGGTATTTTCAAATGTGAATGTTTTTGGTCAAAAAGATTGTTGTGTCATGTTGTTATCATGATGAATTAATGTTATCTAAGCTCTATAACAACCCAGAAACACTAATTGATGGTGAATTAGAAATTAGGGTTTAATGTTCTTGAGTTTTGGGTATTTTTGATTCTCTGCGTATTAAGTGTTAAAACTTGGTCATTTCACTCTCACAACATCTTAGACTTACCGTAAAACACTTTGGTGCATAACCTATGGCTAGAAATCATACGCGTAATTTTGAACTTTAGGGTTTTTGGCTACGCGTAAGGTTTTCTACGCCTAACTGTTTGAATGAGATTCATGCCATGATCTATGTTTTTTAATAACTATACATGTTAAGATTGATGATATGATGATTTTATTTCAGGCTTGCTACGCATAAAACTCAGAATCAAGGTCCTTGTTACTCACGATAAGGATCACCTTACGCGTAGAAAGTTATGCGTAAGAGAAATTTTACGCGTAACTATTACGCGTAAGAGTCTACAATGGGACTACTGGCAGTATCCTGTGAAGGATATGCGTGAACAAGTGACTCTACGATAAGGTTCTACTCTTACGAGTAATCCTTACGCGTAAGGTTTTATATACGCCTACGCGTAAGCTTTACGCATAAGGTTCTCCCCTTTCCTACTGGCGTAATATTTCTTACAGCGTAAGTTAGATCCTACGCGTAAGCTTCCACGCCTACGCGATATACTTATCTTGTTTACGCGATAAGCTTTACTATTCCTACGCTTAAGCCTTGATCAAACCTTCATTATGAATTGTTACGCGTGCAAACTTGTAAATAAATGAATCATAACGTCACGAATCCAATAATGTCACTAATAAACTTAAGCGTTTGATATGTTGTGAACTATAAGTGATAACATAAACTTTAAAACTTAAAGTTAGCTAACTCACAAAACATTCACGACGCGTCATTGGACTATTGGACAAACAAGTGACTTAGGACTCGTGAACAATCATTGACATTATACATTCAATAATTAGACAATAAAACCTTCGTTGACTAACATTATGTCTTTCGATATGTTGGTTCTTTTGGCTAATGTTATTTCTGATCACGACATGGCTGCTCAAATGAATGTGGATGCACCTGAGGTTCTCACAATTGCCCGATATCTTCCCTAATGGCTATCCAAGAAAGATTGTAAAGAACAATCTCAGAGTTGACTTTGAAACCCTCACATGCTAAGAATCTTCTTGCTTGATTCGTGGATATTCTTAAGAATCATCCCTACCGTAACATGCTCTCACACTCGCTACGCATCAGAGATCTACATTACAACAATTACGGAATTCAATGCAAAGGATCAAAGGTCAAAGTGCAAGTGTGTGGCGTTAAATCACAAACAAATCACCATCACACATGCGATTTACGGGCCGTTTCTTCTTCATTCCCGACATCGAGCCAACCGACTTCTATGCCACACCTATCTTGAAGAGGCGACACGCCCCAAATTCTTGATGGATATTGGCTATGATGAAGCTTCGGGAATTATCACTAAGCATTCTCATGTGGAGCTTAAGAACATTCCTCAACCGTGGAGAACCCTCTACATCATCTTTACCAAATCGGTCTCGGTCGCGTGATAGTGGCTATGAGCATCCCAAGCTCATGGAACTACAAATCTTCTGGTCATTAATCAACAAAAAAGACATCAAAATTGAATCGAGCATGGGAAGACATGATGTCATTTCACAAGAAACTTGGCTCAAAGATTCCCTATGTCAGATACACAAAACTGTTGATCGAGAGAGCACTTGGACTTCATCCTGATATTCCCAAGAGGCTCAATGACCCTAAAAATCACGACATGTTGATCAACCCATCCTATCGCGTCGAGAATCAAGGAATCGTCAACAAAGAAACAAGGTCTGTGGTTACTCCCTGATCACCTTCGACAAATGAAATCAAAAAGCTTGAAACATACAAAAGGTATCGAAGTAGCGATGACGAAGGCAAAGTTGGTCATCTCGATGAAAAAGCCTTCGGAACACCTACTCGAAGAACCGAAGAGGAAGTCTTTGGAAGTGCAGCAAGTACGAGAGTCAAAGGAAGTTCCCAAAGAGGAAACCTACTCCAAGAAGAAAGTTCCCTCCCGGAAGCATCCTATTCCTACACCCTGAACCACAAAGAAAGCTGTGGATGAAAGCTCAAGGATACACAATGAGATGAAGAGGTCCACTACTCTAAACCTGCAAAGGATGACACTCCATCAGCATTGCAAAACCTCCAAGTCCAATAGTGAACATGGAAAAGGAAGACTCACGTACTTGTGCCATATGATGAAAGCTTGGAAAGTGATGAAGAGCAACCGGATACATCATACAGAAGAAGTTCAAATTCCATTAGACTCCAACATTGTGCAAGAATTTGCAAAAGATCAAATGGGTGGCCGGAGGTCAAGTGGTGTCAGCTTCACTCTAAACCTTCTCCCCGATGCGGTTAATCAACCCGATAAGGGCCGGTGCCACCACTCTTCTGCAAAAACAACAACTTTTGGAGGATACTATTGATTATGAGTTTGAGGAACCGAAAAAGAAAAGACTAAGGAAATACTGTGAAATGAAACAAAGACTCGATGACAAGGCTAGATATGTTCAAGGAGGAAACTTCGAACCTAAGGACCCCGAGTCTCCTCATGCCTCTCATCATCGATTCATCATCTCACTCTTCACCACCACCATCAAAGAAATCAACCAAATCATCATCGGTCAAATCGTTGAAGAAGCCAACTCCATCTTGGATTTCTCAAACTAAGAACGAATCATTAAAGGCCAAAAAGAGTCGGAAAAGAAAGACATGCTCTACAGAAAGTGAATTTCATTCTTGTCGACGATAACTTATCTTCATGATGAGAATGACAAGATGAAAGTTGAAAGGGAATATGTACAGAAGCTTATGAAGGATGATCTTCAAGGGAGCATGGACGAGATGATAAAAGGATACACTCACAAGTTCATAATGGAGGTCATTCGGCCCGACAAAGGAGATGTATACCAGAACAACTTTATCCAATCTCTTACATTTAGCCAAGCAAGCCATGAAATCAACTCCGATGAATTTGAGCATCAATCCAGTTGAAACTACAATCTTCTCCGATGATGAATTAGTAAACCGGCTGGTAGCGCAAATGTCAACACGCTCTGCAGCGTTTGCCTCCCATGAAGCTAAACTGTTTGAAGCATTGCTGGAATACCAACTTCAAGTCATCATTCGAGAGAAGAGGCTATAAGGCCTAAGCGTTCAAGAGATGATGAAGACAAAGATCAAGATAAGGATAAGGAGCCTAAACGCACAAAGAAGACTGGTGAATCATCTTGATTACTCAATCCGCCTCCACCACAAAGAACTCCTCTCAACAAAGATCTCCTCCTCGCTCTTCTGCAGATAAACCTCGGGATTCTGAGACACCACCTGAGACTCATAAAACCGGTGACCACTTTGAGTATACGGGTGGTGACGATGAAGAATACCATGAGCTCCAACAACAACCCGCTCTCGACAAAAGTACAGAAACCGAATCCTCATCTAGGCCTAAAAAAGAAGAAGAAGCCCCGAGGCCGACGCCCTATCATGGCTAGATGAAGATAACATAGAGGAATTTGAATGGTTTTCTAAACTTGTTAATTCCACTCCTACCAAAGAAGGTCAAGATCCGGTAGACGTGTAATACATTGGAGCATGCAAAGATATCGCAAGAAAAAGTTCCAGTAAAGAAGATGGACGAAATCTGAAGTTGGGCGAATCAAGAATGAAGCTTTTCAACTATGGAAAGATAGCTTAGAAAGTGCCATCGAGGTCGAATATCACCTTGAAAACATTGCTCGAGCTATGTCTAACAACATGGATTGGCTCAACCCTGAAGCAAACATCGACACGGCGGGACAACCCTCCATATTACACCGATTGGTCTAAACCTCTACCAACGATTGGCCAACCGTGATCACCTAGGATCCCATTCAGATATTTCTTCAACAAAGACTTGGAATTTCTTCTTCACGGTGGCGATGGTTCAAGGAAATACGCTACATCTTTGACACTTCCATTCAAAGGAATAATACTCAAAGCGCGATAGCTATCGAGGAAAGAGCTAATCACTTGTTCTCCAACAAAGTGGAAGCATATGACCGAGATGCAATGTACGAGATTCATCATTGGCCGCGCAAAACGAAGAATCTACTCGCTTCCGTGCACGAAGTCTCAACATGCGTGTTCAAGATACTAAAAACATCGTTGCCATCAAACACGTTGATCTTTCGTCCAAATGGGACTACACTTATCTCAAGAATATTGTGGTCAAGAGACAAGAAGAAAGGGATTATGCATTCTCCGGCTGACTTTGAGAATTTGTCTATCAACGACATGAAGACATGTACCTTGCCAAAGTACGAGTCGTATGAGACAATTCTCCAAAGTACAAGCGTGAATTCATCAAGTCGGTGCTCATCTTCATCGACGCATAGTCATCAAAGAGCGTGTAGAAGATCTCCGGTGGCGGTTGAATCTTATCGACCGTGTCAACTTCACTCCACCACGCTTGATCTTCCCGACATCAACCATCTCTCACAATTACACTCATCGGCAAACCATTCGGCGTCGTTTACCGCAGTGAACTTCAAAGAAATTGCTTGATGGCGTGCGGAGATCTTCACAAGTTTGGAGATCACACTTTGAAGATGGTTAGGGGCGGATTGGCTTACCGGTTGAAGGATATACACCAAAAGATTGGGTCTCCTAAGCGATGGAATTCTCAGGATCAAAGGGATGTGAAGAGGATCATCACAATGATTGATGAACGGTTGTATAGAAGGGATCAGTTCAGAAGATTGGAAAGCTATGTTGGTGGTCGACCCAGAGAAACATCATCGGCTTTCAACGCCGATTCACACTCCTCGGCGACATCTCTGGACTACCCGGTACCCCTTGAACTACTTCTTTCATTATAAATTTGGATGTATGATTTATTATGTCTTTGGCTTGTGCACATATTACGATGTACAACCCGTTCTTGTAAATAAAGGACCCCGTGGTGCGCTTGAGTGCCACAATCCTTATAAAAGGAGCGAAAGCTTCTTACTTTTGAGTAAAACCTATCAAACCTTTCACTTTTCAAGGTTTTGCTCAAAAGAACAAGTACTTCCCTTATGATTTTCAAAACCTCAACCGTTTATATCACTTGTTGAGGGGAGTACTTGACTTAAAACTTTGTTCACAAATTGTTCACAGTGGTCATTCTTCCGCAACACTTTCGAAATGGTCATATTTATTCTCAACTTTTCAAAAATAACATTTTATATGCCATTTTTGAGGGGGAGAAAATACGTGATAAGAAATATATTGTGTTTTGCTTTATGAACTCTTGTGTGAAAAGACTTTAACCCATGAATTGACGAGATCTTAACTGTCAGTAACTCGAAAAGACTTGTCCGGGTAATAATTTCAAGCTAGTTAAGCTAGTGATGTAAACGTGTCTCGCAAAGGACTTGTCCGAGTAGAATGTACCATTCGAGAAACTCTTGGTAGACATGAACCTTGACGGGTTTGACAACCTTTCGGGGTTTGTCCACACCTTCAAGATAGTTATTAGAGCTAGTTGTCACCTAAAAGGTGACAATGCAACTCTTTAACTATGCCACGTAACCGTGTCTCGCTGGGGAATGTCTATCTTGAGTCGATCAATTCAAAAGTGCGCGCTCTTTCCTCACATGCTGCATTTCCGTTAAAACTCTAAAGCACATGTGGAGGGGGAGTATTTATGCTAAAAGATAAAACTCTCATAGTGGTTCAAACATGTTTTTCATTTACAAACCCCTTGAGAGATTTTCTTCAAAATGGTTTTATGGCAACATAGGTTAGTCATGGAGTTATAAGGTGACTAAGGTTAGGAATAACCGTCCTATGATCCGCCAGAGTCGGAGGGATCTACCCAAGGACACTACCAATAGTTAGAATTTAGAAGTCCTTAGGTATGATTATAAAAAGGAGAAATGAGAATCGGAGAAAGAAGGAGTTGAAGAATTAAAAGAAATGCAAAGAAAAGGGTGAAAAGAAATAGCCCTCCAGATTATTCAACTTAGAGGCGCACACCGGTTCAATTCATATGCTACCTGTTGTCACTAGATGACACCGTATTGAAGATTAAAAGTCATCATGGACCCGATGGAGCGCATGCACTAAACCTTCTTAGCCACTCAAGTTTCTCTCAAAAGAAGCTTGTTTCATTCTCACAGGGAACCCTACGCAAGCTATCGGCTTTCTCTTAGAGATTGCTGGTATTGAAGAAGGAGACCCTCTCCCTAGTATCCATTCAGGAAAACCAAAACGCACTATTGAGTCTAGAGCCACGAGATTCATCAAAAGATCTCTTAGGTACACTTGACATTTCATCACTTGACATTCAACAATAAGAATTTTAGTGGTACTTTATCGAGTCCTTCACATGATCTTAGCATCATCAATGTCGAGAACATTTATGAGAGGTTCACATTTGTGATCCTCGGTGATTGAATGGAAACTCCCCGCCTGCCGCGGTCAACATCAAACGGCCACGCAAAGCAGGTCGCAATGTCGCAACTCCCCGTGGATTAAGCTTAGTGGTCTCAAGCGTCTGATCGTACAACAGAGGTGATGCTTCGGTGTACCTCAAATGACTCATCTGAATCGTAGGTGTACTTCGTTACATCGTGTTATCTCACTTGTGGGACTCCGATTCAGAAACGGCCTTTGTAAGAATTAGATTCGTGTTTTCACACTATCTGCCGTGTCAACACTCTCGAAGTTCAAACTTGTAAGTGCCGGAATCCGCTTATTACTAACCGCTTTAATGTTTTCTTCTTATGGAAGCTCTGGAGCGGAATGATCGTGCAGATTCTCTCACTTGCTCACGCCAACATCATCATCTAATGGAAGTTCTATCAAAAGCAACACAAAGTCGAATGATTCTTCGTCAAATCAAAGAATCTACAAAGTTAAAGACTTAAAGAACTTCATCAAGCATCTAATTCCAACGCCAAAGAGTGTGTGAGCATGTTGAAGAATGACGTGGAGACACTGCGGCAAAATGGGCGCACTGGAGCAAACTTGATGCGTATAACAACATACTATCACTTTCATCACAAAGAACAATGATCAAAGAACAAAGTTAAAGATGACGTCAAAGCATAACTATTCAAAGAAAACTATCTCTACACCGGGAGATTGGTTGAATCAAGGCAATTCTTCTCACAAGAAAGAAGAATGTCGAAGACGCGTCAAAGCTACTATTACATCAACGCCTTCACCGTTTTTCATCACCAACACTTGAGGGGAGATTGTTGGAATCACTCCTAAACCTTTATTCAAGTGTTAGTTACTCATATGTAATAGGTAGCTTATTATGGCCTTTATGTTTGTTTAAGGTCAAGCTTATGTAGAAGGCCCATAAGGTTAGGCCCATGTCCATTGGGAAAAGGAAGGAGTAGGAGTGTTGCCCTAGCTCCTTGCCTATAAATACTCTTGTAAAACCCTTACTTGAGGGTTGGTTGTTCATTTTATTCTCTCTTTCACATACCTACGCCTAACCGTTTATTATTGTTCGTGTGTGTGTGTTTGGATAGCGTTCAACCGCCTCTCTTCTCCTCTCTATCTCTTTCTAGTAAGCTTGTGTTGTAAAACTAGTGACCTAACAGAATCTTATTTTTTAATATGAACGCTAGTACTTTATTATATTAAATGTTAGTCTAGGTTAATTCAGTTTTCTGCAAATTTCTTGGAACAATTAGCTAGTCTTAGTTTTGGCGTGTCAAAAACTTTCTTGATACAATTATTAATAGATTGTTCACTTTTATATTCAGATCATACAAGAATTGCCCGATGAACATAATAATGCTTGGAGTGAGGAGGATGGAAGAAATCGATATGAAGGTTCTGTATAACGCTTGAATGTGGAAATTGATTATCAAGGTGATCTATCAGCCAAGTGTGCATTGGGACTGATAACAAATGTGTTCATCCCTACTTGGTGTGGATAATTGGTTATGTTACATCCATCCCTAAATCTTCCCCGATTAGCTGACATATGATTTGCAGGAGTCAGCATGTAGTGCACAATGAAGGTGATTTGAATAAAATAGTGGAAGAAGTGTTAATGTATGACTCAAAGGGGATCAAGCTTTACAAGTCACTAGCAACTAGATACCTAAGAAATTCGATTTACCCATCAAAGATGATCCATTTTCTTCCATAAATGACAAGGATTTGGTCCAAAGTCGATGTCATTATGGAAGAAAATATGATCTTCTTTCTTTGGTAAACCAAATAACCGCTAGAGTATTTAAGTGCAAGTGACCTATACACCTCGATCCCCTACGAATCATACATTTCCAATTCTCCTGGCGTTTTGTTCAAACCGCCTTCTCCAAAGAGTCCAATCTGACGGGCTTTGGGTGATTGAGATATTGGTGTCCCAGATAAATTGAACCGTTTTGCAAAACCACTTCGATAGTTGAGCCCAAACGTTTTGAACACACGTCTTGGTTGTAGCATAGGTGCAGGCTTTATTTTTAACGGTAATAATTTACATCATCCAACATTAGTCTAAAGTAATGCCGTTGCCACATATTTCATACGATGTTTTTGTAAATCTAATTTAGGCATGAGCTCGCTATGTTTTAGTCCTTAATTTAGAAAAATCAGAAGCCTTAAATGCAACCGTGATTTATGTCCAATATGATATCTGAGCCGAACTATAAATATTCTTGGTGCAATTATTAATACATTGTTCTGTAATCAAATTTCATACTAGCTAATATGTGTAACTTACGACATAATAATGTTCTAAAGAGAAGTTATGGAAGAAATCTATATAAATTTATGTATGACATTTGAAGGAGGGTTTTTGTTATGAAGTGAATGGATTTGTTAATGTATGCTATTTATTGCTTTTGTTTCATTTTAATGCTACCACCAATACTTTAAAGCATCAACCATTAGTCTAAATTAATATAGTTTTCCATAAATTTCAGACGTTGTTTTCGTATATGTAATTCAGATAATACTTGCTTAGCTATGATGATTCACTTACCTGATGTGTCTTAATTTTGGCATGGCAAATACTGGAAGACATAAAATGCAACCGTGTTTTGTAGCAAATACAATTTCTGAGTCAAGGCATAATCAGAGAACTCAGAGAAGTTGAGGCGAATACCTTCATTCCCATTTGAGCCCCTAATTTGAAGTTTAACAACTTTAAGTCTCCAAGAGCGTGTAAATGAATATGCACAACAACAACCAAATACCACAATATAGAGAGAGTAGAGAGATAGAGAAAGACATCACCATATAGTAGTTTGGGATGGGGGTTTAAATTATCAAGACGCATAAAATCCTTCGTGACACTCCAATTATACTAATCCTACCCTAAGTAAGTATAATCCTTATGGTGGATTACAAACCCTTACAATAACACTCCACCGATAGGCACTAAGATCGGCACTCACAAAAAAGAGCTACTCCCAACAGTATTCCGCCCATGGAAACCACTCTAAAATAATCTGGGATTCAATTCCACAGCAGGACCTATTAAGAACATTAAAAGAACTTGCCCTACACAAGTATCAAAACCCCTAAATCTATGTAATAATCTAGACTTTCACCAATCACCCAAGGCTTGATCGCCAAGATACAATAATTTGTACACCCTTTGCTTATCCACAACCCAGACAATACTTTACAAATGATTACGAGTTTGAAAGTGTTAGGTATAACCTAACCAAGCTTAATGACTCAACCACTAGAAAGGGTATAGATAAGAAGACTCTTGATATAACACACAAAAGTGGATTAAGTTCTTGTTTTTCTATCTTGCGGATTAAGTGTTCTTTCAATAAATGATAGAGAAGAAGTTGGAACATAATAAGATAGTAGACTTAGAAGGATTAGAGAGAAGAAGGGAGAGGAAAGAATGTTTGGCAAGATGTGAAGAAACAAATACACATGAGGGGGTATTTATAAAAGACCCAAGCATCGGGACCGTACCTTCGCATGCCGGCTTCGGCCGGCCACAGCCGCTAGCCAGAAAGCCCGTCCAAATTGCTATTCGCTTACAAATTCCCCACTCTTGTTAAACCCCCAAGTGTGCTTCACCTTTAACCTTTCCAAGTTCATCTAATACTTAAAGTATGATAAGGTTAACCAACTCATTTAGCCAAGTATTAGATGTGTTAAAAATATTTAATGAAGTGGTGTAACTAGATAGTTCAAGGTTTAGTCCAATATGAATAAGAAATGTTAAAGAACTGTTGGATATTGGATGTTAGAAAGAATAACTTGCCTCCCAAATTTGAATTTCAAAATTCAAATTCAAAATATATGTGTTGTATGTTATGAAAGGGATGAGTGTGTAAGAGGATGTGTCATAGAATGAGTTGTAAAGATGAATATTTGAATTTCAAGTTCAAAACTATAGTTGTAATGAGTGGAAGAGTATGTAAGCTAGATGTGTATAAAGGTGATTTGGACATCCAAGTTCACATAAAATGTAGTTAAGATTGTCTCTTGTAAAGAAAAAAGACACATAACACACCGATGGAATTATATTTGAGTTGATAAGACAAAATACATGAAAGCATTAAGATCGACTGAAAGACCGCTTAAAGACAAAGAAAGACAAGTGGGACCTACTTGTTAAAGTTAAGTATTTATTATTTAGTCCCTCAGAGTATTTTAGTAACCCTAGACTCTCAGGTTTGCATAAGAGAGTCGGTAGGGGATTAGGTTTTTGTGGTGTCAAGATGTGAACACCAACAGCGTATGCGTGGCAATATGCTAGTAGGCATACAAGGTATGGTATTGTACAAGTAGCGGACTGTAGTGGGTGCTTGGTTAGTAGAATAGTGCTTAGTCGATTAGTATTGTAAGTACTTTGGTAGAGATGATGGAACCTGCTAACCTTAATCAAGAACACACTCCATGTTTTCTTATTCCGTTGTGCACCTTATTTATCGTTGTTATTATTATTCCTATTGGGCTTAAACGATCTTTAACAACAATTCAAATTCAAATTTGTTTGTGAGAGGATGTGAGATAAGGGTGTTAGGGAAGCTACATCAAAATGAAGAGTATGGAATGAAAGTGTAGGAAAGTGGATGAGGCAGCCACCTAGATGTTTTGTAGCTCGGAGATACGGAGGATTAAAATATTATAATGCAAAATGTAAAAGCGGTAGAGAGAATGTCTAGTGAATGTGAACAGAGCCAGTGCGGCGTGGCTAACTCCAATTTCACATGATTAAAAGAATGGAGTGTGTGGTAAAAATGGATTACAATCTTGTTCGAGGCAGCGTGTTGATGTTGTATGTTTTGCAAGGTAGAATAATCAATAGTTTACAGAGGAAGAAGAGAATGTGTTGGAAGGAAACATGGAGGCTAAGGGTAATTATGTGTTAGTTTTGTATTGGTGGAAATCATTTGGTTGTGGGAATGTAAGAGACAATGAGAATGATTTGTAGATGTGTGTCCCCGACCTAGGAGACATCACCATGTATAAAATAAACATTGGTCAAGAGAATGTGCCTGAGAATTAAACACATATAAAGGATTTTCATATTTAAAGAATTCAAACTCAAGTATTCAAATTTGATAATCCTTTTTATTAAACCACAAATAGTGTATTCACTAATTACCTTGATGCAAGAAAGATAAATGCTTTGCATCATACGTAAAGCAATAACCCATAAAGGGAAAGTTGCATTTATGCAAAGTGACCTTGGCTTTTAATTGACCAATAAGGGAGTAAACCCGTTATGTGATTAGTAAAGACATACGTAAGGATTACGGTCACTTGAATACTTTCATTTGAAGTTCTAGTGAAAGTATGAATCTCCTAGGTTTTTGAAAAACATTTTTTCATCAAGCTAATGGCATTCAAAAAAACATGTTTTCGATGACGCTTTGTAAAACGCGTAATTTGTTAGTTTGGCATCTCTAAGTCTAAATCTTAATGTGATTTAACCTTTACATCTTATATATCATGTACAAACCTGTATTGAAAGATCCACTTTAGTCAGGTATGAAAATAAAATAAATGAGATAAGGGTCGACCTTTTCAATTTAAACAAAAAGCATGAACAAAGGAAGTGTCTCTCACTTCCATCGCCCTTTTTCAACCTCCTAAGGGTAACTCCCCATTGGCATGGGCATCTTAAAACAAGGTTTTAAAAGTTCAAGGAACCGTAATGGAGGGGAGATTTGTTGGGATATGAAAGTGTCAAGATATCAAAGTAATCAAGATATCAAAGTACCGTAAGTTGCAAAGTACCGAAGAAGTTAAAGACTCAAAGTGCTGTTAAAGACAAAGTCAAAGTACTGCAATATGAAGTCAAAGTAATCGCAAGAACAAAAGAATCATATATTCGCTATGGAAAGAATTGTATTCTATGTTTAGATTACTTGTCATACAAGGTTATCAATTGTAAACCGACTAGGATATCCTTGAGCCTATAAAAGGACTCCTAGATTGGCATTAGAGATATGACTTACTATTTTAGAATTAGAGTTTTAGAGAAAAGTTCGATTATCTTAGAGTTGTATTAGAGTATCCGCATAATAAGCAGATTTAGAGTTTATAATAAAAGGTTATTCTTTTTTGCTTTGTTAAGTAAATTCAAGCACTTAATAAAGATTACTTAGTGTTTCTTTGTTAATAACTTAGGATTTATCCGAGGTTATTAAACCTTAACAAGCTAGTTAAGTTAGTTTGATTAAAGTATATCGTTCCAACAAGTGGTATCGTGAGCTTGTGTGGAAACTCGACTAGGAAGAAACCCTACTTCAACTATATTCAAGATGTCGACCAAGTCGCTCCACCACCCTCCATCACCTCACTGTAATTCCAATAATCAAGAAGGGAGAATATGATCTCTCGGTGCATGAAGATGAGGCAAGACATTGCCATCACGCATCATGCTCTTTGGAATGTTATTGTGAATGGGAATGAAGTTGTAGCAGACCCCATTGATATTCCCGGACAACCAAAGGCACCTAAACCCAGTATTACCAAGAAGAACCTTAAGGAATCAAGAGAAGGCACTCAATATTCTCTTATCCGCCATTCCAGATGGTCATCTTCTCAAATTTCATGATGCTAAAGATGCTAAGCAACTCGCTGCCTCAAGACCAGATTTGAGGGAATGAAGCCTCTAAAAAGATGCACGTAAATTTGCTAAAGCAACAGCTTTGAAACTTTCACAGCTTGGTGAAAGAGAGAGTCTTGATGTCGCATATGATAGGTTTCATAATCTTCTCAACATGTTGGAGCTATACAAGGCAGAAGTATCAGTTGAAGATGCTAACTTGAAGTTTCTATGGAGTTTGCCATCATCATGGCATGTGATTGCTACAATGATCAGAGGACAACAAGGTTTTGATGTCATGGACTTTGATGATCTATATCATCAACTTAAGGTGTATGAGCATGAGATGAGTGGTCAAACAAGTTCTAAGTCTCACAATATTGCTTTTCTATCATCTCGAGAAGAAGGCCAAGACTTCCAAAAGTACGCTTCTCCTCAAAGTATCGCTTTCAAAGTATCACTGCCTATACACCCCTCATATGTTCAACAGGTCCCACCAACTACCACTATGGCCTCAGATGAAGTTATGTGCTCCTTTGCACAACAAGCTAGTTTATTGCCACTTATGAAGAAGATCTAGCACAGATTGAAGAAGATGCACTTGAAGAAATTGATATCATGTGGCAAGTTGCTATGATCACTGCAAGAATCAAAAAGTACATGAAGAAGACAAGCAAAAGCATTGATTTCAAACCCAAACAGGGCATAACTTTTGACAAATCTAAAATCGAATGCTTCAATTGTCAAAAGACGGGTCACTTTGCAAGAGAGTGCAGGTTTGCTAAGTATCAAGCAAACAGACATCCGAGAAGCCAAAACTTGAGCTTAAGGAAATTCCCATTACTGAAACAAAGGCTTTGGTTGTTCAAGAGAAGTTATCGGTTGACTGAGTGAAGAGTTTGATGATGAACCCGTGACTTATCAGATGGTAGCAAAGGGAAGATGCAAATGAAGACACAAATGGAAGCATTGACCGAGTAATCGCTTTGATGAAGTATCCGAACATGCCGCTTTGGAATCGATGATGGCTTTGGAGGATTTGACCGAGCAAGGAAAGTGAAGATGATCCTGCTCAACTCGCATTGGTGGCTACTTCACCAAATCAATCTCCTATCTCTGAGGTATGCTCAAATTGCTATGATTTTTATCATAAATTGCTTAGCGGTTATGTGATTGAGAGAGATAATTGTGTTAAGGCTAGGGTCGAGGTAGCGTGTTATCAAATAACCTTAGAATCTATGGAAGCCAAAATTTTAGCACATGATACTAATGAAGTAGCTTTAATGAAAAATATGCACAACAGATTACCGCTAAAGCTTAGTGAATGGAAATTAAACTGTAAAATTGCCGAAATTGAGAAATTAACTAAGGAAAGAGATGATTTGTTAGCTAAGTTTGTTGCTTGGGGTGAAGCCGGTTTGTCACATGTTTCTTATGTTCAAAACAAAGAAAGAGCTTATCTTAAAACTGGATTAGGTTTTGGTATGGATTTTAGTAAGATAGAAGAAAACCAATCTAGTAATCACGATGAAGGTGAGTATGAGGATATAACCACTAGTGATGAAGAACTCATTAATTATGTAGATACATCTAGTAATGATGGTTCATTAAGTGACTCACCTCCCGCATATAAGAAAGCTAATGATTATCATGTCGTTCCACATCCTACCGCATTCATCAACCCCTTAGGCCCCGATGTTTCTCGCTTTGGAATAGACAGCCTAGAGTTTAGGAAAAGCTAGTTGCTAAATCTAGGTCCGAAACACCCAAAGAAACTGTTGAAAACGGTGTTCAAAATCAAGCAAGACCTTTAAATCAAAGTATCAGCTCACAAGCAAGCACTTCTTCAAAATCTTTTCAAAACAAGATCGCTAAACCTTTTGGGATAATTTTGGTCAAAACAAGTTTAATCACTCACCAAGAAGGCAAAATAATTTTGGGCATAGACATAGGAGATGTCACTTTGACAAGATGGGTCAAAACCGTGTTTTGTGTGTTTTAGTCCTACTCATCTAATTAAGGATTGTGAACATCACTCAGTATACCTTAGAAAATTTCCAAAGAATAGATCGCTACAACCGTAAACCTAGAGAGTACAAACCAGCTTTGGACTAATTCAAATAGGGTTAATCACGTAAACTTCACATCGATCATAGATACCCACAATCGAGAAGACCTTCAAGATCTCACAAGACTTTCCAGTATCTTCCGCCCAAGATTTCACAAAGTACCGCCGAGACAAGGTAATCGATAAACCTGCTTGGAATAGGTATTCTAGGAGATCTCACTATCAACCTAGAATGTATCACAATTCATATAGGGATCTAGATCACAGGAACCACCTGTTAAAACCGAATGGGTAAAAGGGAAAGTACCGGTAAGGGACAACACAAGACGCTCAACAAAAAGTGAATCGATGTTTGTGTGACACAAGAAAATGCTAATAAACCGTGAAAGAGATTTATGTTGAAAACCGTAAAGTTTTGAAAATCCACATGCTAAAAATCAAAAGATAATTTTGGATCATCATTTGAAAGATAGTGGGAATTACATTCTCAAAGAATTTGAGTTTGTAACTCCACAAGGGGAACACAAGTCAATAATGGCTTGGGTTCCTAAAAGTTTCTAACTCTTTTCTTTGTGTGCGTGGCAACCCTAAGAGGAGCTTAAAGATCATCTTATTGTGGATAGTGGTTGCTCTGGAAGTATCACTGGAGACAAAGAGATCCCGTCGATTTTAGGAAGATTAGTGGAGGAAAAGTTGCATTTGGGAATGATCCCAATGGAGGAAGGATTACTGGGAAAGGAACAATTAAAGCCGGAAGAATCGATTTTGAAAATGTCAGATATGTGAAGGAGCTTAAGTTCAACTTGTTGTCAGTCTCTCAAATTTGTGATAAAAGCATCCCGTGTTATTCAACTCGACAATGAATGTCTCATTCTTTCCTCCGACTTTAAACCCGTTGATGATGACTTGGTAGTACTTAGAGTACCAAGGACAAATGATGTGTATAGTTTAGACATGAAGAGTCTACATTCATATGGTACAGCCACATGTTTGGTGGCTAAAGCAACATCTCAAGAGGCACATCAATGGCATAGAAGATTGGGCCATGTTAATTTCAAGAATATCAACAAACGGTCAAAGGCAATTTAGTTAGAGGTCTACCTTCAAAGACTTACAAGAATGATCAATCATGTTTGGCATGCAAGAAGGGTAAACAACACAAAGCTTCCCGCAAGAAGCTTGAGGAGAGAACTATTAGAGAACCATTGAGTCGTACATATGGATTTATTTGGACCTCGCTCTCGTGGCAAGTTTAAATAAGAAAAAGTACTGCTTGGTTGTTACCGATGATTGTAGTAGATTCAGTTGGGTTTTCTTTTTGGGTTTTAAAGATGATACTTTTGATGCTATCCGCATAATCGATTATTGCTCTTGAAAACCAATTGAGACTCAAGGTTAGAGGTATTAGATGTGACAATGGAACTGAATTCAAGAACAAACTTATGGATGAATTTTGTGCAAACAAAGGCATAAAAAGGGAGTTTAGTAATGCAAGAACACCACAAATGTAATGGTGTTGCGTAAAGGAAGAATAGGACTTTGATTGAAGCAAAGAAGAACAATGTTAGCAGATTCTCACCTACCTATTCAGCTCCGCGTAGTCGTAGTACGCTTGTTATGTACTTACAGAGTCTCACCACTAAACCACGATGAAGACACCCTATGAATTGCCGATGGGCACTAAACCCAACATTCGCTTTATGAAACCTTTGGTTGCCCTCTTACTATTTTAAACACTATTGATAATCTGGGAAGTTTGATGGCAAGTCAGAAGAAGGATACTTATTGGGTTATTGCACTAACAAAGAAGGCTTTAGAGTATACAACAAAGTTACTAAGAAGGTTCAAGATTGTCTTCATGTTGAGTTTTTAGAAGATCAAGACAATGAGAAAGGTAAAGGTCCCGATTGGATGTTTGATCTTGAGATTTTATCTCCTTCAATGAATTATGTTCCCGTGAGAGAAGAAAATCAACCTATGCACAATGAAGAAGATATCCAATATGTTGTTCATAATGTTCATATTAGACCCGATGTCGTTCCCGCTAAAGATTCTCGTAAGTTCAAACCAAAGTACTGTTCCTAAGCAAAGTATCGCTTTCTTCAAAACAAAGTATCGTTGCACCACAATCCTCATTATCTCACGAGGATCAATCTATTCAAGAGGAACTTAATCAGATGCTTCTTCAAGATGTTTTAGCACATTCTTACACCGATGAACAAAGGAGAGCTTATGAAGAGGCAAAGAAGAAGAACAAGATCGCAGAGTTCTCTTACAAGACTTTGACAAGATTTTGAACAAAGTATCGCCGCACTCAGCTGACAAGATCTTTAGATGATCTAGATGATCATACCATGCCTGGATTAGAAGATACCGATGATGAATTTGAAGATGAAGGTATTTTCCCAAATTCCAATGAAGGTGCCGATGTTACTAATTTAGATGATAATTATGAAGTTCCACAGCCTCCAAACTTAAGAACTCATAAGGATCATCCTTCTGATCAAATCATTGGTCCTTCTACTGAGTGCCTGACTAGACACAAAGCTAAGGGTTTCACAAAACCTCACAATGCTTTACTTAGCTTTATGTATAAACAAAACAAAGTGAATCATAAGGACCATCAAACCTGCTTATTTACTTGTTTCATCTCTCAAGAGGAACCCAAGAATATTGCTCAAGCTTTGACTAAAGAAATCTGGGTTGAAGCTATGCAGGAAGAACTTCTTCAATTTAAACTTCAAGAAGTTTGGGGTTTATGTGATCTTCCGTGATGGGAAGAGAGTTATTGGAACCGTGTGGGTTTTAGAGTTAAAAGAGATGAAAGAGGCAATGTTATCAAAAACAAGGCAAGGTTAGTTGCTCATGGTTATAGACAGGAGGAAGGGGTAGATTATGATGAGGTATTTGCTCCTGTAGCAAGAATAGAAGCTATTCGAATATTTCTTGCCTTTGCTTCTTATATGGGCTTTCAAGTTTACCGATGGATGTTAAAAGTGCCTTTTTATATGGCAAGATTACAGAGGAAGTTTATGTCAAACAACCTCCCGGTTTTGAAGATCCTAAACATCCAAACAAAGTCTACAAGGTTGTTAAGGCTCTTTATGGCCTTCATCACGCACCTAGAGCTTGGTATGAGAGACTCTCCACATTCTTATTGCAACATGGATATAGAAGGGGAGCTATTGACAAGACTTTGTTTATCAAGAGAGACAAGAAAGATATCATGTTAGTTCAAGTTTATGTTGATGATATCATCTTTGGGGCTACCAAACAGCCCATGGTTAAGGAGTTTGAGCAAATGATGCGTAAAGAATTTCAAATGAGTTCAATGGGAGAGTTGACTTTCTTTTTAGGACTTCGTGTTAAGCACCAAAGGAAGGTATTTTTATCACCAAGACAAGTATGTTAATGACATACTTAAGAAATTCAATTTTGATGATATGAAGGCTGTTACTACACCTATTAAATCTATCAATTCATTGGGCAAAGATGAAGATGGACAACCCGTTGAAGTCAAGCTTTATAGATCAATGATTGGCTCTCTTATGTATCTTAATCGCATCTAGGCCCGATATCATGTTTGCAGCTTTGTCTATGTGCAAGATATCAAGTCTCACCAAGATCTCTCACATGAATGCGCTTAAAAGAGTTTTCTCGTTATTTGAAACAACAACCTAAGTTGGGGTTGTGGTATCCTAAAGAGTCACCTTTTCACTTAGAAGCTTTTTCAGATAGTGACTATGCCGGTGATAACTATGATAGAAGATCCACAACCGTGGATGTCAATATCTTGAAGAAGGCTAGTCTCCGGCAATGCAAAAGCGTACAATTGCAGAACATCATCTAATGAACCGCTGAATATGTAGCAGCCGCAGTTGTTGTGGTCAAGTTTTGTGGATGCATAATCAACTCTTGGACTATGGGTTCAATTTCAAAAATACTCCTATCAATATTGATAATGAGAGTACAATTTGTATTGTTAAGAATCCTGTGTATCATTCCAAGACAAAGCATATTCAGATTAGGCATCACTTTATCCGAGATTGTTATGAGCATAGGCTCATCAATGTAGTTAAGGTTCACACGGATGACAATGTAGCCGATTTACTCACAAAAGGTTTTGATGTGTCACGATTCAATCACTTGGTCGTGAGCATTGGAATTATTAACTACTAAGCTTGTTTAAGGGAGGACTATAAGGTGTTAGTATAGTCCCGTATTGCTTGAGGGAGGATGTTTGTTGATACTTAGTTTATATGAAGAAATTTTGGCAAAGTAATCGCTTTTTCTTGAAAGTACCGCTTGGAAAGTACCGCGAAAGTAATCGCTTATGTGGAAAGTACCGCTTGTCGATAAAGTAATCGCTCCAACGGTAATATTGATGGGTAATTGATAATAACGGTAACTTTGTTATTATAGGCTGTGATTTTTCAAATCCCACCTATAAATAACTACTTTCCGATTTTCCTCTCATATTATTACTTTACATCTTTTCCATACTTATCTCCCAATCACCATCTCTTTATTCTTCGATAAAATCTTTATTGTGCTCACTTATTCAACAATGGCTAATCGCTTAACTGCTTCAAAGCACAATATGGTGGCTAATTTGGACAAGACTGAGGCTTAATATAGCTTTTATGATATTGTTGATTATCTTATTGGGTCGCCTATTAGTTATGCTCTTTTAGTTGAACCAGATGTTATTGAACCATGGATTCAAGAATTTTGGGCTAATGCTAGAGATAACATGGAGGAGGATGAATAGTATATTAGATCTACAGCTGTCGGACGGACTATCAAGATTACGTAAGCCTCTATTCGAGAAGATTTATTATTTGGAGAGGAAGATGGGGCTATTCGATTTGACAAGCAACCGATTTGGGATACTTTTAGGAATCTTGGTTATGAAGGATCTTTAATGTAACAAACATTCAAGAAAGCATTATTCTCGTCCTCAATGGAAGTTTTGATTCATGTATCGCTTCATTGCATAAGTTCTAAAAGTACTTCTTGGGAGCATTTTGGGTCTAATATAGCATCTGCAGTGGTTGGACTAGCTACTGACAGAGTGTTTAATTTTTCAAACCTTATTTTGGATGGGATGCTATCACATATATCCTCCGGGTCAAAATGGCTGATGTACCCAAGGTTTGTACAGGTTTTCTTAAACAAGCAATTGGTCGATGTTCCAAAACCCGCTTTGTTACCTGTTATTGTGCAACAAGCCAAAATCTTTACATTTATGGCTAGGAGAAGTGCTTTGTTCAGAGGTGGAGATATTCCATTAACTTCTATAATGATGGAAGTTGTTCGCCGCACGTAATGAAGCCGAGAGGATGAAGAAAGTGAAGGTCCTGATTCTGCTTTTCCAAGATCCGCTTCACAAAGTGTCGCTCACAAGGTACCGTGATCCAAAGTACCGCTCTATTGAAGGTACCGATCTTTACATGTGGTAATCGCTTCTCCAAGCCCCGAGGTTCAAGCAGAGATTGAAAGAACACCTACTCCATCTCCACAACATTCTCGCTCCTCGCTTCGTAAGAACATTCACATCTTCAAGGTGATGATCATACTATTCCTCGTGAAGGTTTGACTTTAGATAATTATGCTTTGACAAGGGAGCTAGTTAGGTTGAATAAGACTGTTGAGTCTCAAGCTAAAGCACTTAGGAAGTTGAGACGTAGGTATGTTTGGTTGAGGAATTTTATTAAACCCTATATTCAAGGTTTCAATTTATGGGTTAAAGAGGAAAACAAACGCCGTAAACAACTTCGAAAGGAATTCAAACGAAAGAAGGTTCCTAAATCATCTTCTCACAACTTGGGGAGGAATTTAGAAAAGGAAAATTTGAAAGAAGATGTTACAAACAAGAAAGAATCTGTAAGTATCAAACAAGATTATTTCAGATTCGAGGAACAAGAAGAAGTGCAAGTTCAAAGTAATCATTCAAAGTAAACAAATCAACATCAAGGTATCGATGTTCAAGGTAATCGATGTTCAAGGTACCAACATCAAAGTACCGATTTTCATGATACATCTAGGCAAGAAGTAATAACTCCAAGGGTATTGAATTTTGAAGAAGAAGCCGGTCCTTCTACATTTGTTATAGAAGAAGAGGAGGAAGCCACATTCATACCTATTCATTCCGCTAGTGATGATGAAGTAATTGCTACAATATTAGATTTATCACAACCAAGAGGAGGGGTTACTATTAGAGATGTACAAGAAGAAGAACAACCAAGAGCTTCTCAACCACCAATTGATCCTAAAGACAAAGGGAAAGGTATTCTCGTTGAAACAAAGAAAAAGAAACTCACTTTGGCAGAACTTAGAGCAATTGAAGTTGCTAGGAATGAAGCCGCAGCTAGAAAAGTTCAAGAAGAGTTAGATGCTAAAGATAGAAAAGAACAAGAAGCTCAAGAAGGCTCAATAGAAAAGCAACCAAGAGGTGCAAGATGAATTAGATGTCAAACTATCATGAACCTTTACGTCCCCTACACCTGTAGATTTATGCCAAGAAGACCTAATTTAGCTAAGGACAAGAATGCTATGATGGCTTATCTGAAAAGTCAAGGGTATAAAGGATTACATAAGTTTAATTATCTTGAGATGAAAAGATTATATGATGTTGCTAGGGAGGATTATAAGAAGAATGTTGCGTGCATCAAAGATTTTAGAGAAGAAGCTACCCGGACCAAACCGAAAGGAAGAAAAGTTTAAAGAGAAAAAGAAAACCTGGGTTACGATGTCTTTTCAAAGAAAGAAAAGGTAGAATTAAGATCTGAGACTAGTGATGAATTGAAGAATTATCTCAGAGTGGTAGATTTTGATTATACAAAGGAAGATGATGACATGAAGATGAACAGATCAAAGATCAGTGTTTTTAAAGTTGTGAAATCCAAGAATGAAGATTACATGATTTTTCATAAAGAAGATGAAAGTTTCAAAGTTTTCAAAAGGTTATGGGATTTATCTGATATTATAGATAGAGTAGACCTATTCTACTTATATCATGTTGTGAAGGCTTACTTTGAAAATAATCCATTGGAAGGGATTGGTTTGGTTTTACATGGTGATCTTATAACTATATGGGAAACCGATGAAGAGAGCATCGATGATATCCGGAAGAATCAAGAAAGCCGGAAATAGTTTGCGGAGATTCTTTGAAGAATCTGGAGTTCATGTTTTGGAGCCGGAAAATGGAACAATGATACACATGTTTGCAGAAAGAAGATATCCTCTCACACTTGAGCTCATGAGAAGAATGCTAGAGCATGGATTGGAAGTAGAAGAGGATAATGAAACCGCTTGCATGGTTATCAACTTGTTTATAAACCGACTACCATTGCCGAGGATGATCAATAACCGGTATGAATTTTATTTGAATAAATACTTTTGATATATCAAGACTTTTATTCAAAGTATCACGATCGACAAGACTTTCATCAAAGTAATCGCTTGTTTAACTAAACCGCTTAAATAAATTTTAGAAGAAACCTCTTTTGCTAAGTAATAAATATTTTGAACTAAAGGTTGAATAAATGGTTTTTGTGATGATAACATCAATAGGTTATCAATCCACCATGGTTACAAAAGGATTGACTAATCCATGAGCAAACGGCTCTGGTAAAGATATATCAAATCCGTTTAGTTGACAACTTGCTAATAAGTTGATGGTATTCAACTCACCATATCAGAGAATGTGAAGAGTTGGCTAGCCCACAAGAAAATGGCTTGTGGTAAAGGCTGTGGAAAACCATTATTGGTAATTAGTTCACCATTAGATAAAAGAACTAACTAGTCCGTATGGGTACAACTTTTGGTAAAGACAAAACAAATCTGTTGATAGCCGGTGGTTTGCTAAAAATCATATGGTTATCAATGTACCATGGTCTTACACACCAAAACATTTGGCTACTCCAGAGATAATGGCTTTGGTAAAGAGTTCTAAATCCATTAATTTTTCAATGATTCACTTGAAAGTGATGAGAATAGTATGCAACTTAAACTGAATTAAATGTATAAATTGTCATATGTTGTGTGTTGTCGAAAAAGATGGAGCTTGCCGGATGTCGCCAGAAAGAGAACAATTCTAAGAGATACTTTGACAAGAACAGATGTTACAGAGATAAAAGCTTAAAGACTAAGAAACAATCCATCTTTAAAAGATGAAGTCAGTTAAAGATATATTCACAAAGGAACTTGAAGTCAAGCAAGTAGAATTCAAGTTAGGGAGGATTGTTGGGATATGAAAGTGTCAAGATATCAAAGATCAAGATACCGTCAAGTTGCAAAGTAATCGAAGAAGTTAAAGACTCAAAGTATCGTTAAAGACAAAGTCAAAGTATCGCAATATGAAGTCAAAGTAACCGCAAGAACAAAAGAACTCAAGTATATTCGCTTATGGAAAGAATTGTATTCTATGTTTAGATTACTTGTCATACAAGGTTATCAATTGTAAACCGACTAGGATATCCTTGAGCCTATAAAAGGACTCCTAGATTGGCATTAGAGATATGACTTACGATTTTAGAATTAGAGTTTTAGAGAAAAGTTCGATTATCTTAGATTTGTATTAGAGTATCTCGCATAATAAGCGATTTAGAGTTTATAATAAAAGGTTATTCTTCTTAGCTTTGTTAAGTAAATTCCGCGTACTTAATAAAGATTACTCAACGTTTCTTTGTTAATAACTTAGGATTTATCCGAGGTTATTAAACCTTAACAAGCTAGTTAAGTTAGTTTGATTAAAGTATATCGATCCAACAAGTGGTATAAGAGCTTGTGTGGAAACTCGACAGAAGAAACCTTACTTCAACTATATTCAAGATGTCGACCGAAGTCGCTCCACCACCTCAATCACCTCACTCGTAATTCCAATAATCAAGAAGGAGAATATGACCTCTCGTGTATGAAGATGAGGCAAGACATTGCCATCACGCTCATGCTCTTTGGAATGTTATTGTGAATGGGAATGAAGTTGTAGCGCATTGATATTCCTCGACAACCAAAGGCACCTAAACCTCGATACCAAAGAACCTTAAGGAATCAAGAGAAGGCACTCAATATTCTCTTATCCGCCATTCCGCATGGTCATCTTCTCAAATTTCATGATGCAAAAGATGCTAAGTAAACTCCTCGGGCTCGCCTCAAGACCGATTTGGAGGAATGAAGCCTTTAAAAAGATGCACGAAATTTGCTAAAGCACAGCTTGAAACTTTCACAGTGAAGAGAGAGTCTTGATGTCGCGATATGATAGGTTTCGTAATCTTCTCAACATGTTGAGCTATACAAGGCGTAGTATCAGTTTTGAAGATGCTAACTTGAAGTTTCTTAGGAGTTTGCCATCATCATGGCATGTGATTGCTACAATGATCAGAGGACAACAAGGTTTGATGTCATGGACTTTGATGATCTATATCATCAACTTAAGGTGTATGAGCATGAGATGAGTGGTCATACAAGTTCTAAGTCTCACAAGATTGCTTTTCTATCATCTCGAGAAGAAGGCCGCATTTCCAAAAGTACCGCTTCTCCTCAAAGTACAAGCTTCTCAAAGTAATCATTGCCTATACACACCCCCTCATATGTTCAACAGGTCCCACCAACTACCACTATGGCCTCGGATGAAGTTATGTGCTCCTTCTTTGCACAACAAGCTAGTTTACCTGTCACTTATGAAGAAGATCTAGCACAGATTGAAGAAGATGCACTTGAAGAAATTGATATCAGGTGGCAAGTTGCTATGATCACCGCAAGAATCAAAAAGTACATGAAGAAGACAGGCAAAAGCATTGATTTCAAACCCAAACAGGGTATAACTTTTGACAAATCTAAAATCGAATGCTTCAATTGTCAAAAGACTGGTCACTTTGCAAGAGAGTGCAGTTTGCTAAGTATCAAGCAAACAGCCATCCGAGAAGCCAAAACTTGAGCTTAAGGAAATTCCCATTACTGAAACAAAGGCTTTGGTTGTTCAAGAGAAGTTATCGGGTTGACCGGAGTGAAGAGTTTGATGATGAACCCGTGACTTACATCAGATGGTAGCAAAGGGAAGATGCAGTTGAAGACACAAGTGGAAGCATTGGACCGAGTACCGCTTTTGATGAAGTATCCAACATGCCGCTTGGAATCTGATGATGGCTTTGGAAGATTTGACCGAGCAAGGAAAGTGAAGATGATCCTGTTCAACTCGCATTGGTGGCTACTTCACCAAATCAATCTCCTATCTCCGAGGTATGCTCAAATTGCTATGATTTTTATCATAAATTACTTAGCAGTTATGCGATTGAGAGAGATAATTGTGTTAAGGCTAGGCTCGAGGTAGCAGTTATCAAATAACCTTAGAATCTATGGAAGCCAAAATTTTAGCACATGAAACTAATGAAGTAGCTTGGGATGAAAAATATGCACAAACAGATTACCAGTTAAAGCTTAGTGAATGGAAATTAAACCGTAAAATTGCTGAAATTGAGAAATTAACTAAGGAAAGAGATGATTTGTTAGCTAAGTTTGTTGCTTGGGGTGAAGCCGGTTTGTCACATGTTTCTTATGTTCAAAAACAGAAAGAGCTTATCTTAAAACTGATTAGGTTTTGGTATGGATTTTAGTAAGATAGAAGAAAACCAATCTAGTAATCAGGATGAAGGTGAGTATGAGGAATTCGAAGTCGAAACAAACCCCGGTTCAGTCGTCTCAAAACAGAAGGAAATCTTGTTTTTGGAAATTGGAAGATATTGAAGAAGAAAAGATTGCGTTTTCGAGAGGGAAGAATTCGAAGTTTACTAAGTCAGTAACAACCGCCTGGATCCAAAAAGGGGACGAAAAAAGATGAGTTAATTTTAGGAAGTATTCGACCAAAGAAGCTATTTGGTGAACAATCTGTTAGTGTTAAGAAGCCATTGAAGCCAGGTAGGGTGATCCCGAGCCGCTATAACCAAGTAATCGTAATTGTCGATGAAAAGAGGTCGTTTACCGATAACGATGATAGGAAGTCATTGACCGAGGCTCGAGTAAAGAAGAAATGGGAAATTCCAAGTGAGATAGTGGTTCCAAAAAGATTGGATCTTGATGATAATGAGAATGAGAGTGAGGGATCAATTGATGTGGCGATGCCTGTAGCGTTACCAAGGATTAGAGCGGTACGAGTTGTGGATGAGACGGGTCGAGATTCAGTCCGCTAAGAGGGTGGCTCAGTTGGTTGGAAAGAAGTCTTATTTTGCTCAAGAGGATGAGGAAACAGTTTGTCAAACATTAAGTTTTAAAAACAGTAAAAGGAAAATAGAAAAAGAGGAAGACAAGGGTATTTTAGTCATTCGATGTTGATCAGGGACCAAACGCGCAGCAAAAGTTTCAAAATGAGGACCACCATTGCACTTTCGAAACCTTAGGGACTCAACCTGCAATTTAGCCAAACCTTAGGGACCAAAAATGCAATTTACTCTATAACTTGCCTTCCTTTATTCTTGTTTTTTAATAACTTGTTTTGCAGTTAATGATTCTCTCTTATTTTAACCTCAAATTTTAGTTTCTTTTAAAGTTTACCTTATAATTAGAAACACTTATGTTATTTTACTGATGAAGCTTAATATTTGTAAACCTTTTCTACAATATGACACACATGAAAATAAATCAAGCCGTAACTTGTGCTACATGCGATCCAAATCTCTAGATCCGCCATTAGACCAAGCGTTAAGAGCTCTGTCTCTAAGACGAAAATATCTAGAGTTCTAAGGTTCGAATCCTAGGGAGAAAATTAATCTCTTTGTGACTGTAAAGGTTCATTTATGATGACTTGAGGCTATCTAAAAAGACAGTCATTTTAAGATTAGTTAGCTCGTAATATTGAGTTAGAAAACTCAAATAAAAGAAAAAGGGCTAATTCCCAAAAGGGGACAAAAAGTTGGGCATTGGTCACTTTGAGGTACAAAAATAAAGCCTCTTCTCAATTTGGTCATATGCGAATGTGCGACTCCACCCAAATAGTGACACGTGTCCACCAAAATATTAGACAACAAGTACTCTTTTAATTCCCAAGAGGGGACAACAGGTACAGTGACAACCAATACCTCGTTTGACTTTGTTATACAAATGTGCGAATCCAAGTGAATGCTTAACGGTGAATGTGCGAATGTGCGAATGCAACATAACTTTATGGGGAATGCACACATGTAAGGAATCAAATCTTAAGAAAATCTATCTTTTGGTTTATTGGGAATGAGCAAAATTTATCATTTGACTTTGTTATTTTTAAAACACACACACATTAAACTTCAGTAACACACATCAAAACTATTGAAACACATCTTCTTAAACACACATCTTCTTAAACACACCGATCATCTTCTTAAACACACCCCGCTAAACTCTTAAACACACACATTGATCATCTTCAACCCCTGATCATCAACAAAATTTTGAAACAAAGAATAATTTCTGCTAATCCATCGTCATCTAATCCAACACGACCATTTCATGTAAGTTTTATTTTCATTTTCAATTTAGTGTAATTTATTAGGGGTTTTACTGCATTAGTTTAATTTTTGTTACTATTTTGATTTTCAATTAGGTGGTAAATGCTCGGTCACGATATCTAACTAGGTTATCCCTTCGACAAAGATATCGGATAGGTTGGGTTGTGGAGGATAATTCATTTAACCTATTTAGAGTACCGTGTTCTGACCCCGGTTAAATATTAGAACAATTGAGCATGATAATCATGTTCTTAATTTCCCCGGCTCCAACACCAAAGGAATGTTGAGAATCAAGATTTGATACACCCTTTATTTTTGATGTGGGGACACAGCTTTAGAGATGGGTATGAAGGAATTTTGCCTTATCACCGATTTCGATTCAAGAAAATATCTTTAGACCATTTGCATGATGCTCAATCGAAGTTTTTGAAGCGTGTGTTCCCCGGTTATGGGTATTTGAAGGGTGACTTACCTATTGAGGATGTTGGAGAGTCGATTTCATGCACATAACCGCTGAGGATGCTTGTCCGTGTTTGCCTTCTCTTAGCAAATGACTATGTTTTCATGGGTCAAGAGCTAAGGCATGTGATGACCTCGTAAATAGTTGTTTTAGCTGACAATTTTGATGCATGGAACTCCTTTCCTTGGGGGCAGCATATGTGGTTCGAATTTCATGATCGGATCTATAATCTTGTTTCTAAGAACCGAACCAAGTACATGGAATGTTATGCAAGACATGGAGAGGCCTTCCAAGCAGTGTATAACTTGTTTGGATTTGCTTTTGCTCCTCAAGGTTAGTATACTTTGGTTTCAAATTATATATAATTCAACAATGTTTATATATAAGTGAATGCGTTTGTTAGTATACTTTTGATTTAGTGATTTAGAATGCTCTTTGAAACAAGAAAAATTCCTTTCAATAGTGGCTAAGCTGTGTTTACTTTTTGTATTTTTAAATTGCCATTATTAGTCCAAATCAGTTGCAATTTTGGATTTTGAGAATTTGGTTGGTGTTTTTTATCAATATATTTTTAGATTATTTTTTGATAATTTTCTAAATCGATTTAGAAGTGGTCAAAGTAGGTCTGCTTTTACAAAAAGTGCCCTGCTTCAAAGTAGGCTGTTTACATTGATAATTTTCTAAATCTCTTTGCCAGGCTTGTGCTTTTGTCGCTTTTTAATTTGGATAATAGAATCTGTTTGGGAGTTTGCATAAGCTTGAATTTATGATTTGATTAGGAAAATTTCATTTTGCTCATCAAGGAGTTTTTGCTCATTGGTTTAGTTGAGTTATAGGTTAGTTGTGTGGTTAAAAGTGTCATACATAGTCATACTTAAGTATATTCAAGTCTCAGAAAGCATAAAATTGTATCTGTGTTCATTTTAAGTCAAAATCATTTTCCATTTTGATATCACCTTGCGGTGATTTTTAGTATGCAATATATAAGTGCAAGGTAGTTTAATTTAGCTTGATTTGGTCTCATTTTATCTTATAACATCATTTATAATCATAGAGAAGCATTTCAAGTTCAGATAAGTCAAAATAGAAGGATTTGTAAAAAGTCAATTGTAGTCCTAAATATGTTTTTCTCAGCTTTCACCAGCCTTTTAAATCCATTTTAGTTGACAAAAAAAATATTAAAAATTAAAAATCACAATTTCACCATCTCTTTTTACTTTTCACAAAAGGAAAAAAATCATAAAAATTTGTATCTTAATCTGTGGATGGGTGAAAGTGGGTGGTTCAGACTTGTTGTTCATCTTAGGTCCATTTTAACTGAAATTTGGGATACAAGCTCCTTGGTTGGTTGTGGATTTCATGATCAATTTAGTTTATTTTTAGGAATTTTATAAGCTGCCTTAAGCTAGGCTCAAAGATACCACTGTAGGGCCGTTTGGCATTAAAAGTTATAAACCTGTTATGTGCTTTATTTCCCTCTAGCTTGTGCTCATTAGGACCATATTAGTTATAGTAACTTATAGTGCATTTGAAATCGGTGTTTTTCTCGATTGCATTTGTTATTTTTTTGTTTTGTGTGTGACTTTGATTCATCACTCTTGTATGGTTTGTGTGGAAAGCATTTTTGATTGCATTTAAAATCTGGTTTTTTTCAAGGTTTCGCATTATTTCATCACATTGTGGTTGTTTTTCTGATTGCTCATTTATGTTTATTATCATTCCATGGTTTTTTTAAGTTATTATCAAATTTCCTAAGTCAAAAGTCATATTTTAAAATGTGTTGCAATCTAACATAATGTTTGTTTATATTACAGATTTTTGTTCTTGAAAGCTTTCCCAACTCAAGGTTGTGGTGGGACAAAGATGATACCGCTGTTCCCCGGGGTGTTGCTTGGGGTAATGTCACGCTTTTCACAAAGTGATTATGTCAAGCTTTTTGTTACCAAACCACCACCACAAAAATGGTTCCAACTCGCCGCGAACAAGGTTCAACTTGTGGATGAGCAGTTAGAGTATTTCAACAGTCAACACGCCTCCTGTAAGACTTATAATCCCGTTAAACGGGATAAGATTAAGTCAAGGGTTTCCCGAAAATATTTTCGTGAAGAGGTTTGCACGGAGGTTCACGTCCGCGACCGAGGTTCGTGAGTCGGGTTGTGGAGGAGCATGCTGTTGAAGAAAGCGATAGTGATGAAGGAGTTGATTGCCTCAAACACGTGACCAAAAGACAACTTTACGAGAGGATGATTGCTATGGAAGCTTGCTTAATACTGTGATAGCTGCATTAGAGGGTGCTAAGCATCCGGCTAATGATCCAGTTGGTGTTGTTGATGAAGGAGTTGGTGTTGTTGATGAAGGAGTTGATGTTAACCTTCCAGCTAATGAAGGAATTGACCGTCCAAATTAATGTTGTTGATGATTCACATGTTAACCTTCCACCAAAGAGGCAGTTGAGAAGGAAGCTTAGTATTGTCATTGAACTATTTGGTGATCTCCCTGAGCCAAAAAAAGTGGCGGAAAATGTTCAACATTCAAAGGTGTGTGTTGAGCAGAAACAAAGCGTTCTATGGAAGATGTTTCCAAGATAACAACAAAGTCGATGTGGAGCAGAAGCAAAGCGTACCTATGGAAGAGTTTTCCAAGATAACAATAAAGTTGATGTTGAGCAGGAAGCAAAGCGTATGAAGATTTGGTATTTAAAGACATATTTGTTACACCATGACAGTAACTATTGAATCATTTTTGTACCATTTGCATAAGTTTAGACCATCATATATATAATTAAATTTATTTATTGTTTCAGGAGTCAACAAAGGATTTGGAAGATTTGATTGATTTTTCTTCTCTTCCGGATAATATGGTATGCACATTTCTGTTCCGGATAATATTATTATTTAATATCATTTGCATTGTGTATGCTGATATGTATAATTTTGTATCTAAGTTTCGTGATTTCAATGGTTTAGATCCGCAGGTTGATGTTGGTGTAACACATGTTGATGCGGAACAAAATTTGGTATGGAAATGTTATGAATTATGTCTTAAGTTTGATTATTAATTGTATAACACTGACCATGAAAATGGTTTTCAGGATTTGAATGGTTTGATCGATCAGTAGATGGATGTTGGTGGCACGATAACTCGAATTAATGTGGTATGCAATTTCTATTTATTAAGTTTCATGATTAACGGATAAAAGTGTTTTTATATCATTTTCAGGATTTGAATGGTTTGATCGATGAGCAGATGGATGGTGATTTCACGGATAACTCAGGAGTTGTGGTATGCAAGTTTTAGTAACTAGTTCAATTTATATTTCTTAAATTTCATCATTAATCGTATTAAACACTTTTGCATCTCATTTTCAGGATTTGAACGCGTTGTTTGATGAGGCGATGGATGATGATGTTGTAACCGTAAGGGTTCCGCTTGAACGAGAGAGAAAGAAGAGCCGCCACGCGTCTTCTCCATACACGCTCCACCACCTACCACACCAAGAAGGGCCGAAGTGTCGCCCTTGATCTAGGATCTATAATCAAAGATACGTCCCTTGTTGGTCCCGATGGAAGTGAGATAAAAGTCGAACCATGGAAAGAGGTACTTATACTTAATTAGTATTCAAGGGCCGTAAGTGTCATCCTAGATTTATTCTCTTGTTTCAATTGATTTATGTAACGGGTCAAAATGGATAAAAGAATTTTCGTGACAAAAGAAGGCTTTTTTTATTTCGTTTGGTACCACTTTACAATCAGGACAAAACAATTTATGTAACGGGTCAAAATTGACATAGAAGGCTTTTTTAGCACTCCTAATTTCCTTTAGAACATGTTGGTTCAGACTCAATATTACATTCTTTGTTAACAAGATGATTATTTCCTTATTCAAGCCCTTGTTAGTATGATTATTTGGGACTTTTTGGTTTAAGTTTGTAGTTTTCCTAGTGACAGCTTCAATTGAAGCCTAATCTTAAGATTCTTATGGAATTGACCCTTAATTCCTATGACTTTAGGCTTAGTATTTTTGTTATTACCCACGCCAATAGGTCAGATGTTTCTTTATTTTGGTCGCATATAGGACATGCAAACCTTTTAACAGATGTGTAGTATTAATCTTGTGAGTGGATGTAAATAGGAGTTTTTCATCATTTCGCAGAACCTAATCATCCTGAAGGTTCCCCAGCCACCGAATCAATTGTCATTCAGAAATTAACATGTTGTTACGCTCAAGGAAGGACATGAAATTGCTTACCTTGGTCGATGCGAGCTATGCAATACATTTTGGGCGCTTTAGTGTGCAAGGACGGCAACAGAAAGGTCGGTTGTCCGATTTGGTATGTAATTATTACCTACTTATTATCCGTGAAACCGTTTAAATTCCATCTCTCATCTCGCTAATGTAGTTTTCTTCAGATACTTGTGATATTGCAGCACATTGATGTATGGGTATTGTATATGTGGCAATTTAGACCTAAGATGCCGATTGGGTGATGGTCGGACCATATTTCAACACACGTCCTTCTTCGTAGAGATATACCAATGTATTATGCAAACGGTATTACCTATGGTGTGCCTTGGGTAGCCCCAAATGTTGAAAAGGTACCAAGATCAAGAACCTTATCATCACTATGCTGTAGATGCTTGTGGTAACCCTTATGATTGATTGGTATGCTGATTTATATGTTATGAGCTTGCTAGATGTGCATTTTTTTATTTAGAAATCACCCAACTATAAACCTTGTAAATGCTTGTCTAAAAATACCTTGTAACAAGGTTGTCTAACGAGTCAAAATCTGGTAGTTAGATGGGCATGAAGATTAACCTGAATAGCATAGATTAAATGTTGATTAAGGGTTCTGATATTTTTTAAAGGGTTTTGTTTCAATTAATGGACATGAAGATTAATCAATACCATAGTATTAAAGAGAAAAAGTGATTTTAAGAGCTATTAGCTTATTGAAAAGGGCTATTGTATTAGACCATATATGGCCCAAGATCGATCGCACATCTGCTTCATTAGAGTTTGATGATATGTGTCACTTAATGTCACACCCCGCCGGAGGCGGAAACGCGAGGTGTAACATAATCAATATGCATAGCAAGAGATATAGTACAATACCATAATTTAAATTTAAAGAAATATTGTAACATTACAACAAGGTTCTAGCCAACCTTGGCAATTGAAACATAAAGTTTGACTTCCAAAAGATAACATTTTGCTACGGGACGACTCGGATAACTTGTGACGACTCCTTTATTTAAAATCTTCATAATATAAGCTAAACAACGATCACCTGAAATGCATGAGAAAAACGGGTCAACTATGAAAATAGTTGGCGTACAATGTGTTTTATGAAAACTATAATTAGAAAGTTTGCCTGGCAAGTCTCCTATGAACTCACCATGTTACAAGACCCGCCCATACAAGACTTGTAACATATAAGTTCACATACACTCCCATAGTTCAAGTAGTATGCCCGGTAATTAATACACATTGGGTCATAATAGTCCATGATAAATAATGCCTAATATATAATAGATCACCGGGCTCCGAACAAGGGAGACTTTGTGTTGCTCCTGTCGACAAGGAGACTTAGTATTGCTCTAATGGAGACTTAGTATTGCTCAGAGTGAGACTTGCACAAGCACAGCCTATTATATTTTATCAATTCAGGGTTGCTTCGAACAAGGGAGACTTTAAGACTTAGCACATAAGGCAGATTATAGGTCTATGCATACTAAGGGATTAGGAACAAGTCATAAGGTCATAATAAGTCAAAGGGTTCAAGATATATCAAATAGTCCAAATAAATTTATAATTTAGAACAAAAATATAGTTTAAGATTTAATTTCATGCATTTCACCCCAAATAAATAAAACGGTAAAAAGGGGGACTGTGAACTCACCTTGGCAAAAGCAGTCTAAAGAAGCAGTCAAAATAGAATTATTGGATGGCACCGACACGCGACCTAGATTAGTATGGCAAATTTAGTCTTTATTCATGATTATGACTCGACAAGGTTTAATAAAGGTTTTGTTGTTGCTTGTGTGACAATGATTAATGTTTAATATAATTTTTGTAAATTTTGGCTCTTGGAAGTGCATAAGTACATAATAAGAAAATGTCAATGACGAAATAATCTTCGGTTCGGTGGCAACCGAAAGACGACGTACGGAAAATAATTACTCATAATGTTAGACGTTAACTAATTATAACCAAAAGTTATTAAAAGTATATACCTTTATATATGATCAATATTTAATTGGTGAAGTATAATAATATCATAGTCTAAGTGATGGTTTTGTTAAAAGAGTTTATATTTAAATACTTTCATTTATTTATAAATGTAAGTTTTTGAGCATGACTCGGGTATAGCTTTATTTGTCCGAGGTGATCATTGTCAAAGTTTTATAAAATTTTTACCAAGTTAATAACTCAAATTAATAATTACGAGTTTATCTATATATAGGAGTATAGGACAAGTCCATTTGTGTCCTACAAAATATATGTTTACATTTTGATTTAGAATTGAAATGAGTAATACAAAATATTGATTTATAGTTTTTAGGTGTAAAAACTCATTTTATCTTAACAAGTAGATTTTCAAGTTTTGTTTATTGTTTAGATTTTTAATATTTGCTACACCTTATGTTACTTCATGTCACGAGGTTTTATACAACTGATTTTATACATTTCATATGTGCACTTATTTTAACCAAGATCCTGTTGGGCCTAGTATGGGGCTTGCATCGAAATGGGCTTTGGCCCATCGATCACACAACTAACTTTCTCGACTTGGGATCGGGTGTGGCCCAACAAGACAATAGTTGGCGCAAAGTAAACCGTGATAATTTGGTAGTAACAAGCAAGCATGGTATTTTCAAAGTGTGATAAACATGTTTGGTCGCAAAGATTCAAACCACATGCACTAAACCGTATGACATGACTATCTAAACAAAACTTTTACACTCCTTTTGGGTTGACAGAAAACTCGAATATCATATCAAGTGTTGCCAAGACTCAAGACCAATTAACACTAGCTTAAACCTTGATGTCAAATGCATTCTTGGTATTTATTTGTTAGTTTCGACGCAATGTCTCCAAGTCAAAATACTAAATCCCGCGACATGTCACAAAACCAATGCACCTCAAGCACGGACCTTAGACCTCAAACCAAACAAGCTAAAAAAATATACACTTCCAATTTTGAGCCATTTGTAGTCTCGGTTTTAAATTTATATATATATATATATATATATATATATATATATATATATATATATATATATATATATATATATATATATATATATTTTTTTTTGTTTCTAAGCTAAGACCACAACAACAACATCAAGCCAAACCCAAATTAACATTTACCAATTAAATTTATTCTAATAATTACTATATTGAAGCATGGACAAATACATAAATCGGTTATAATAAAATGGTTTAAGAAACACAAAAAAAAAAAGAAAACAATTGTTCTTACATTAGTAACAAAGAGGGTCGAACACAAAAACTCTAATTGGAGGAGACCCGCCTCGAAATAATGCCAATTAACTTCTGGAATAGCTTCCTTTTTCACCCAAGAATAAAACCCTCAATCAATTTCAAAAAGCCCTTTGATTTACCAAACCCTAATTTTTGTGAAGGTGATGATGAGAAACTGAAAGTTTGGGGCTTTGTAACTCGACTAGAGATATAGAAGTATATTGGGAAGGAGCTTGGTTATCTTTCTTCTCTTGGTCTTGGTTTGAAGCCACCCGGCTATCTTCCAAAAGCTAAGAACATCTTGGAATTTTGGCTCAAGCTAAATATGTGTGGAGATATGATTCCCTTGGACGATTTTGTTTCTGATTCCCTTGGATTCGTACGTGATGTAGCAAGAGTATCAAAGAGAGGATTGTGAAGCAAAACTTTCATGAATATGGTAAGAGAGATGAGGATATGGAGGTTTAGGCATGTTGGATTATCTATTTTGGGAGATTCGATTTGCTAGGGTGGTACAAGTCTAGAGGTTGAAGATGGGATTTGATATCTTTTCTCTTGCCTGGTTCTTGGTTTTGTCGTGAATGGGAGAGAAAGACAAAGAGTTTATATCTCACTTTTTATTAAAAGTTTTACCTTTAAGAGTAAATTACATATGAACGTGTGTGGGGAAAGAAAAAAAAGGGTGTATTTTTGTTATTATTATTATTTAGTGTATTATATGTACCCCGTACTGTATAATTTGTTTCGTACAGGATAACGTTAAATTTTGTAGAACATTTTTCGGGTATCCGTATCTTTTAAATTTTATATTTTTGGAAACGTCTTGACGAGTGGATTAATATGGTATTATTATTACTTTGACATTAGAAAATAAATTTCGTGCCAATTTTATTATGGTGTCGGTACGCGTGTGGTGCCGGGACATTGGAAAACAGGAGATAACTTCTCGTTTTTGAGTTATAATGATCAGAAAATAAATAACTCGCATATTCTGATATAAATAATAGCCGGAAAATTGACGGATTGTCACAGTCTGCCAACCTTAAAAAGAATCTCGTCCTCGAGATTCAGTCCGTCTATACTACAGGCGTACATTCTCATGGTTCAAACGTTCTCATTCTCGAGCTTTTCCTTCAAAAGACTCTTAGTTGGTGAACTTTCACAACTTGTCGACCTGACCGGTCATTTGTTTAAGTTGTGTAGTGATGAGTGTCTAAATACTCATCATTTTTGTACAAAATAAACTGCAAAATCATCTGAAAACACTTAGAAACACATCAAAATGATCAAAATATCACAAATCAGAGTTTTATGTGTTTTAAATGCAAAAATATCAAAATCAGATGAAAAACATATCAATTTTGCAAAAATTGCGCTTCAGCCCCCAAGTTTCAAAAATTGTCAAAAACAAATGTCCCCGAGCACATAATTTCAAAAGTAAAGTCACCAAAGGTCCTTTTTAAATCATAACTTGTCAAATTTAGTCCTTTGGTGAAAAATATAAAAAGTTTGAGAAAATTACAAGTTTAGTTCTTCAACTTTGAAAATTGGCGTAAATGGCCCCGAAAATTGCAAAATGGCAATTTTGGTCCTTATACTTTTGAAGGTTGTCACTTATGGTCCCTTGGAATAACTTTTCAAATTGGCAACTTTGGCCCTTGATATTTTAGAATTTACACCAAGGTCCCTCCAATATTAACTCCTTTAAACCATTTTGACCCCTGCCCTATCTTGGACCCCTCACATCACGCAATTGTGACCCCCCTTGGATTATTATATCCCCTGGTCAAATTCCAACACCGCCAAAGTCCACCATCTCAACGCTTTCACTGCAACTAGCTTTTCCCCCATCCCCCTCCTCTCCAATCACTCAAACCTGTTCCCTCACCCCCAACTAGCTTCCAAACATCATTTATTGCTTCCCTAACCCCTCACTCAACCCTCAATTGGCAGACAACCATTTTGGCGCCAAAAACCTATTTAAACGGTTGAGATTAATTTGAGCAATCCAAGGGCTGAGAATTGGTGGGATTTCTTCAGAAGAGAGAGAGGATAAGATTGGATATAAAAAAGAAGCAATGGAAGCATGCACACCAGAGTAGTTTTTAGTTTTAAAAATTTCCTTATGTCGTTTTTATTATTAATGTATTAGTTTAATCTTAAAGCTGTAAGTTTTTGTTTCCAAGTGTTAAACTCAAGTTATTATTGCAGTATAATCAAGTTTTAATCAGTGATTCCAAGGTTTTATATAATTTCATCTTATTGTGTTAACTGTTGAAAATTTTAGTTTCCATCTCATAACTTCAAGCTTCATATAGCTTATTTTCAAGTTTATGTAAGCTTATATAAGCTTTTCATAGCTTTTTATAAGCTTATAGTCAAGTTCCAATTCATTTTGTAACTGAGTCAACAAAAGTCAACTGGATGTTCAAATGGCAATGGAGTTGAAAATGGGCCTGATGCAAAGTTGGAAAGTGGGTTGATTCAGATGCCTATGGGTTGATATTTAGGTAGTTGTTCTCGTTTAACTTGCTTCAAACCATAGTGGTTAAGGACCCTTGGTAAGTGAATTTTAAGTTCATTTGCATAATCGGGTTCAGTGCAAGATTTAGTTGTTTAAATTTGTTGATTTAGTCGTATTTATAGTATTTAAACTTAATTGGATCAAGATCATGGGTTAATTCAAGTTTAGATTAGTTTTGAGTCTTAGTTAGTAGTGTAAAGGGGTGTTTGGTTTATCGTTTTATCGATCTCGAAGCATAGGTAGTAGTTTAGCTCTATTGGTTCATGTGTATTAAGAACATTTGAGCTCATTCAAGTCTAGGTTGGGTCTGCAAGAAAACCACGTAAGTCAAAAATTAACAAAACTCGCTTCATTACACCGCTTCACTGCTGTGAGTTTTGGGTTTGCAAAACTCTTGTTTTGTGTTTGGAACTGTTAAACATAGGTTGCTTTAATCTCATTTCAATCATTAACATCAATATCAGTCTACAAATCAAGTTTAAAACTCAAATAAGTCAAAGTTTCATTGTTTCTTCAAAAGTCAATTTGCTAAAAATCAGTTTTGAGCTAACTACAAGGAATTTTCTTGGCTTCATCTTTAAGCCAAATTTAGTGAGATTTGATGTTTTAGAAACTTCAACTGGTACCCTTACTTATCTGCATTTTTGTGGAATTTAGTCATTTTTCCACAAGCTTCAAATAAGCTTGTGAGCTTGGACCTAAGTCCCCTGCTCCACTGTCTGTATATACGAGCTTTTTCTCGCTTATTGCAATTGTGCACAGAGCTCAATAGAGCTTGGCGAATCGATTTTTGGTTTGCATGCTCACCCGTGTCCTTTCCAAATTCCAATTGGTAGTTTTCAGTTTGAGCTTATTCTTAAGCTTGTGCATTAGCTCAAAGTTGCTCCCTTTAACTGATTTTCTGCAATAAGCTCATGTAATCAATCTGATCTAGCTTGTGATTCAGAGGGTTTAGCTTGTTGAAACTCATTGCATTTTGGTCATTGTAGCATATTTAAGCTTCTGTAAACAGTTGGTTCCTTTTGGTGAGCTTTTAGCTTATCAAAGCGCTTATTCATAAGCACTTTCCATAGCAGTTCTTAATTTCTCCACATAAGTGCTTGTTTTTCCAATTTTCTCAGATTCCTAGTATTAATTTAGACTTTTCCTGAAATTTTCAGATTTTTCTAAGTTGTTTTGCTATTTTTCTTTATTTAATCTAGTTTTTAAGTATTTTTAAATAGCTTTTAATACAAATAAATTAGAAAAAGCTTAAAAAAATATGTTTTCAATTCTTATAGATTAAGATAAATATAAATAGCCTAAAAAGTATTTTTCCATATTTTTCTTAGTTTAAAAAGTATTTTTTAGAATTTTAATTAGTTTTAAATAGTAATTAATTAGTAATAAATATATAAAAAGTCAAAAAATATATTTTCTGTTTTAAAATTAGTTTTATCATATTTTAGATTTTTCTAAGTCTTAATTTTATTTTTCTAGTCTTATTTCATATTTTCTTTTATTTTAGAGTATTATTAAATAGTTTAAATTAGTTTTTAATTAATAATAATTAATTAATTAGTTATAAAAATAATTTTCTTTTTCTAAAAAGTTTCTTTTATCATTAGGTTTGTAAAAATGTATTTTTCATATTTTTAGGACTTTTATTTCTTAGATTTCACTTTTTATTTTTGCACGTTTACGTATTTTTATTTTAAACGTAAGTTTTTAGTTTTAATTTTTAAACGTTCATCATTTTAAATATAGTGATAGCGTTTATTTAATAGATTTTATCTTTTTAATTTCCTTTAATTTGCATTTAAGCCGTTTTAATTTGTTGGCTTTTCCTGTAGTTATCATAATTCACAATCTCCTTTCGGTCCAAATCTCCCGATCACTATACGTTTGATAATCCATTGCATAGCTCGCTGGTACATAACGACCCGGGAGACCCCTGACTCCTCGATCTTCATTGATTTCGTGCTTAAGCAGCTTTTAAGTCGGGTTACGGTCCGCCATTCACAAGTGGCGGGCTTGTGTGATTTAGCTTGACTGTTTGGCACGCATCAAATTTCTGGCGCCGCTGCCGGGAGCTGTGCGATAATCTTACGCCTAGCGATTAGTGATTTGGATATTCACTCTTTGTTCATACCATCCATCTGTATATGTTTATATTTTTCTTATCCAAAACCCAAAAATATTCTTCTCATTCCTCTTATTCGTTGATTCTATTTCTCTTACCCTCTTTTGTCGTTTAATTCTATTCTTCAGATCCTCTCAACCATTTAATTCTATTTCTTTAACCTTCTAAATGTTTAATTTCATGGCGACGCATCGACATCCTCGTTGTTCCACTGCAAAAGCCGTATGGAAGAGGATCAGCTCGATTGTCAGAATCCGGATTGTTTATGCAAGCGACGTGGAAGGATGGGTGCAAGCAAATATTGTTATTGGTGCGAATTATCTGATAACTCTCTCGATGATTCTCCAAGTTTTTCCGATCATCCGCCACAACCCGATGAACCCAACCGTAACCGAGACCATAACGGAAGTGGTGGAAATTGCTAGCTCTCAGAGCACACCACTTGTCCCACCTCCTGATTTTTCTGAATGTTCTTCGAGACTTGATAATCATTCGGATCACCATGTTGGTTTTGTTGATTCTTTGAATAAACTGATTCATCTTCATAACTCTCAAATGCAATCGTTTATTCCTTGTGTCGGTTGTGGTGATCCTCTCTTTGGTTCACCTCGCTTGGTGTACGTGTGTACAATGTGGTAATGATATCCATAACGGAGTTGTTTGTTTTGTGGTTCGAGGAATTCATTTGATTATGATCCTAATCATAACTCATTTAACGACTCCTCAAACTTTTCCAATTACCCACCACAACCCGACTTATCATCATATGACCAACATATTCTGTTGTGAATTTTGTGGAGGTCCTCACCAAGGATTTGAGTGTCAATCCGGAAACACGCTTGTCTATGAACGCTTTTCCGGTGATGCTCGAACTTTGGATATAACCAAAATCCATATGATTCACTGTCCAGATCAACAGCTTTTACATAGAGTATCTGTGGAGGTCCCCATTTCAGCTCTGATTGTCAAATAGGGAACCCAGTTCCTTGTAACAATCATGACTCTTACATGTTTGACAAATTCCAACCTCCACAAAGACTATACGGTTCAAACTCCACTGAAAGCCGTTATCTCAAGAAATCTCCCAAGATTTTGAAACCGCTATGAAAACACTTGAGGATATGATGAGTAACTTTAAGAATCAAGTGAGTGGTGAAAAGACCATGGGAGAATTGCTTGTCGAAGAGCGAGAGGCCCGCCAATCAAGGGAAGAATTATTAGCCCTAGAGCATGCAGCTCTAAGGCGTTCCCAATTTCTTAAGGCAGCTCTTTATGATGATGACGAGGAGGGTTTTTATCCTTTTAGAAATAATATTTCTCAACCTCCTCAGTCAGTTGATATTCCAGCAGTTGAGATTCCATCTCAAACAACTGCTATCACACCCGAGATTCACACTCACTCTCTTATTATGGGGGACGAGCTTCTCGACACTGTTCCTAAAAGGAATCGGACGAATTCATAAAGTCTAGTGTTGAGGACCTTGTCCCAATCCCAAGAGAGTCACAGGTAATTCTTGATCATGTGTGTGACATCCTCCTCCTCTTGTCTTCCAAAATGATCATGTTGAGATGTTCTCCGATTCTGATGATGATGATTCGTTATCTTGTGGAGACATCATTTATGTGGAAGATTCACCTTCTGAGCTTGTTAGCTTAGAAGAAGAAAATGATGAAGTTACTCGACACCGAATCAAAGATGAAGCTCTTCGAGCAACATTATTGAATGTCAGCCTTCTCATTTCTAAAATCGAGGCTTTCAAAGAGAAACCTATTTCATCTCCTATCCCCATTAAGGATAGTGACATTCTTTCCGATGATTCTATTCCTGAAATGAAAGCCTTCGCTTTTGATAATATGGAGAGAAGATTAGTGGCAGTACACTTTTCATTTTCATAATTCTCTCCCCGACATGAATCATTTACATTGGAGGAGTTCACCGTGAACCCACTCATATCAATTCTGAATATGATTCATTCACCTTCAAGGAGTTCTCTGATGAACTCACTCATATCATATATCCACCAGAGTATGATAACTTCTACTTTGATCTAGACACACCCGTGATATGTCTAGACCAATTGAGCTTAAATGATGAGATTCATGCTATTATGAATTCTCCTTCTGATGATGATGAGTTAATCATGATGTTCATCATGATTTTCTATCTCTTCTTCACCTATCCCGTGGCTTCTCCTGTTCTTCACTCCTTCAGGAATGAAGACACTATCTTGACCCCGCATTTTCGCTATCATTTGTGAGCCGGGTCTTTCTATGTATATCTCATCGGTGTGGAACTTTCACGTACTTCAATGTTTATCCAAACATCTTGAATGAAAGTCCGATGGAGATTGTTTCTTCCACCTTACTTCCCCATGAACAAATTAATTCGGGGTCGAGTCAAGCTAGCGACTCGGTAATCAAAAACAGTAGCACGCCATATGGGTTTTCACCCATATTTCTGACTTCTTTCTATTTTCTACCACCCTAGTGTGGGGGGGTTGCCCCACATGTTTAAAAAAAAAAAAAAAAAAAAAAAAAAAAAAATCATTTCTAAATAATGGCCGTAGTATTTCCCTTTTACGTTCTAGGTTTCGGCATAACCGCCGGTACTTTGAATATTGAGGGCAATATTCATTTCTAAGTGTGGGGGGGAATTCTCACGAATTTTATCATATAATTATACCAATTCCCCCGTTTTTTGGCCAAATTTTTTTTAGAGTAAGTGTTCTACACTTACTCAATGGTTATCACCGCCATGTCTGTAAGACTAAAGGATTGGCTAATCCAGGAGCAAACGGCTCTTGGTAAAGATTTCTCAAATCCGCTTATATGGCTTGCAATTTGCCCAAAATTGTATGGTATTCAGCTCACCATATCCCTAAAAGTGAAGAGTTGGCTAGCCCGCAAGTTTATGGCTTGTGGTAAAGGCAGTGGAAAAACCATAATTGGTAATCAGCTCACCAAAGATAATATTGATAATTTATCTAAGAATTGGCTAGTCCGAGGGTACGGCTTCCGGTAAAGACAAAATCAAATCCGTTGAAAGTCGGTGGTTTGCTCAAAATCACATGGTTATCGGTGTACCATGGTTCTTACTTGAACTATAACATTTGGCTACTCCGTAAGTAATGGCTTCTGTAAAGAGATTAAAATCCATTATGTTTTTCAAATCATTGCTAGGGACTAGCAATATCTCAGTGTGGGGGATTGATGAGTGTCTAAATACTCATCATTGTTGTACAAAATAAACCGCAAAATCATCCTAAAACACTAAACACATCAAAATGATCAAAATATCACAAATTAGAGTTTTATGTGTTTTAAATGCAAAAATATCAAAATCAGATGAAAAACGTATCAAATTTGCAAAAATTGCGCCAAATTCCCCAAGTTTCAAAATTGTCAAAAACAGTCCCTGAGCACATAATTTCAAAAGTAAAGTCACCAAAGGTCCTTTTAAATCATAACTTGTCAAATTTAGTCCTTTGGTGAAAAATATAAAAGTTTGAGAAAATTACAAGTTTAGTCCTTCAACTTTGAAAATTGGCGAAATGGCCCTCTGGAAAATTGCAAAATGGCAATTTTGGTCCTTATACTTTTGAAGGTTGTCACTTATGGTCCCTTGGAATAACTTTTCAAATTGGCAGCCTTGGCCCTTGATATTTTAGAATTTACACCAAGGTCCCTCCAATATTAACTCCTTTAAACCAATTTTGGACCCCTGCCCTATCTTTGGACCCCTGTCAATATGCAATTGTGACCCCCCCTTGGATTATTATATCCTGGTCAAATTCCAACACCCGCCAAAGTCCACCATCTCAACTGCTTTACCTGCAACTAGCTTTCCCCCCATCCCCCCTCCTCTCCAATCACTCAAACCTGTTCCCTCACCCCCAACTAGCTTCCAAACATCATTTATTGCTTCCCTAACCCCTCACTCAACCCTCAATTGGCAGACAACCATTTTGGCGCCAAAAACCTATTTAAACGGTTGAGATTAATTTGAGCAATCCAAGGGCTGAGAATTGGTGGGATTTCTTCAGAAGAGAGAGAGGATAAGATTGGATATAAAAAAGAAGCAATGGAAGCATGCACACCAGAGTAGTTTTTAGTTTTAAAAATTTCCTTATGTCGTTTTTATTATTAATGTATTAGTTTAATCTTAAAGCTGTAAGTTTTTGTTTCCAAGTGTTAAACTCAAGTTATTATTGCAGTATAATCAAGTTTTAATCAGTGATTTCAAGGTTTTATATAATTTCATCTTATTGTGTTAACTGTTGAAAATTTTAGTTTCCATCTCATAACTTCAAGCTTCATATAGCTTATTTTCAAGTTTATGTAAGCTTATATAAGCTTTTCATAGCTTTTCATAAGCTTATAGTCAAGTTCCAATTCATTTTGTAAATCGAAATAACAAAAGTCAACCTGGATGTTCAAATGGCAATGGAGTTGAAAATGGGCGATGCGCTTGGAAAAGGGGTTGATTCAGATGCCTATGGGTTGATATTTAGGGTAGTTGTTCTCTGTTTAACTTGCTTCAAACCATAGTGGTTAAGGACCCTTGGTAAGTGAATTTTAAGTTCATTTGCATAATCGGGTTGTGCAGTATTTAGTTGTTTAAATTTGTTGATTTAGTCGTATTTATAGTATTTAAACTTAATTGGATCAGTATCATGGGTTAATTCAGTGTTTAGATTAGTTTTGAGTCTTAGTTAGTAGTGTAAAGGGGTGTTTGGTTTACTGTTTTATCTGATCTCAGAAGCATAGGTAGTAGTTTAGCTCTATTGGTTCATGTGTATTAAGAACATTTGAGCTCATTCAAGTCTAGGTTTGGGTCTGCAAAACCACATAAGTCAAAAATTAACAAAACTGTCTACACTCAAGCCATCGTTGTGAGTTTTGGGTTTGCAAAACTCTTGTTTTGTGTTTGGAATCGTTAAACATAGGTTGCTTTAATCTCATTTCAATCATTAACATCAATATCAGTCTACAAATCAAGTTTAAAACTCAAATAAGTCAAAGTTTCATTGTTTCTTCAAAAGTCAATTTGCTAAAATCTCAGTTTTGAGCTAACTACAAGGAATTTTCTTGGCTTCATCTTTAAGCCAAATTTAGTGAGATTTGATGTTTTAGAAACTTCAACTGGTACCCTTACTTATCTGCATTTTTGTGGAATTTAGTCATTTTTCCACAAGCTTCAAATAAGCTTGTGAACTTGGACCTAAGTCCCCTGCTCCACTGTCTGTATATACTGAGCTTTTTTCTCAGTTATTGCAGCTGGTGCACAGAGCTCAATAGAGCTTGGCAGAATCTGATTTTTGGTTTGCATGCTCTCACCCAGGTCCTTTCCAAATTCCAATTGGTAGTTTTCAGTTTGAGCTTATTCTTAAGCTTGTGCATTAGCTCAAAGTTGCTTCCTTTAACTGATTTTCTGCAATAAGCTCATGTAATCAATCTGATCTAGCTTGTGATTCAGAGGGTTTAGCTTGTTGAAACTCATTGCATTTTGGTCATTGTAGCATATTTAAGCTTCTGTAAACAGTTGGTTCCTTTTGGTGAGCTTTTAGCTTATCAAAGCGCTTATTCATAAGCACTTTCCATAGCAGTTCTTAATTTCTCCACATAAGTGCTTGTTTTTCCAATTTTCTCAGATTCCTAGTATTAATTTAGACTTTTCCTGAAATTTTCAGATTTTTCTAAGTTGTTTTGCTATTTTTCTTTATTTAATCTAGTTTTTAAGTATTTTTAAATAGCTTTTAATACAAATAAATTAGAAAAAGCTTAAAAAAATATGTTTTCAATTCTTATAGATTAAGATAAATATAAATAGCCTAAAAAGTATTTTTCCATATTTTTCTTAGTTTAAAAAGTATTTTTTAGAATTTTAATTAGTTTTAAATAGTAATTAATTAGTAATAAATATATAAAAAGTCAAAAAAATATATTTTCTGTTTTAAAATTAGTTTTATCATATTTTAGATTTTTCTAAGTCTTAATTTTATTTTTCTAGTATTATTTCATATTTTCTTTTATTTTAGAGTATTATTAAATAGTTTAAATTAGTTTTTAATTAATAATAATTAATTAATTAGTTATAAAAATAATTTTCTTTTTCTAAAAAGTTTCTTTTATCATTAGGTTTGTAAAAATGTATTTTTCATATTTTTAGGACTTTTATTTCTTAGATTTCACTTTTTATTTTTGCACGTTTACGTATTTTTATTTTAAACGTAAGTTTTTAGTTTTAATTTTTAAACGTTCATCATTTTAAATATAGTGATAGCGTTTATTTAATAGATTTTATCTTTTTAATTTCCTTTAATTTGCATTTAAGCCGTTTTAATTTGTTGGCTTTTCCTGTAGTTATCATAATTCACAATCTCCTTTTCCGTCCAAATCTCCCGATCACTATTCGTTTGATAATCCATTGCATAGCTCGCTGGGACATAACGACCCGGGGAGACCCTGTACTCCTCAGATCTTCATTGATTTCGTGCTTAAGCAGTTTTAAGCTGGTTACGGTCCGCCATTCACAAGTAGCGGGCTTGTGTGATTTAGCTTGACTGTTTGGCACGCATCATGTAGGTTGAGTAACAACTTGAATTTTAACTTGATTTTCGCAACTCATCAAACAAGAACTGTCACTAGATCAAGCTAGGAAACAAGTTGTCAGAAAGAGATGGCTTCTCATAAATGTAAGAGTCCTTATGAAAGTTTGGCCTGTTAGAAATTGTTTAAACCAATCAAATCAACTAATAGTGGGGTGCTCAGATTAGTGAGAAGGCAACAATTAAACTAAGGCTCATGATGCAAGGTTCTACACTAATCAATGCCATGAATTAGAACCAGAAGATACTGAAATAGAGTGGGTAATCAAAAGAATGTACCCGTCACGGTGCTTGTGTCTTAGCGAGCTTCCTTGGTGATCCTCATGTCGCTTTCGCCCATTGTCGTTTGTTTTTGCTAGTTCTCCAGACCTTATCACGTCATTAGTTAAGCGGTATGCCATTCCCACAGCAGCTTGCAGGGTAGTTGGCTTGGATGAGGTGACATCTCTCCCGATCTCGGAATCAAACCCCAAATGTATCGATCAATCAGCCTTCTCCATAGTAGACCATGTGGGGAACCATCCTGGTTAGTTCGTGAAAGCGAATTGTGTACTTGTCAACTTCTACTCCTACCATCAAATGGTTCCAAAATTCCGCTTCCAGTTTCTGACTTCATCCTTCCCGCAGTACTCTCAGCTTAGTAGCTTCTTGAATTCTTCCCAAGATAATCCATTTGCAGCTTCTCTCCCTCTGGTCTGCAGCTGGTTGTTCCACCGGTCAGTGCTGTTTCGACCCCTAAGCAGTGCCTCAGAGAACTCAACCTTATCTCCCTCAAAGACATTTAGTGATGCTAAGTTTCAACTCCACATTCTCAAACCATGATAGCAGGCCAATGGCACCCTCGGTGCCATGAAATTCCTTTGGCCTGCATGACATGAAGGTCTTATAGCTACATCCGTGGCCATTGGTCGAGGTACCAGCTCCCTCATTGGCTCGTCCTGCATCAATGTGTGCGACAATCTGAGTGAGTAGATCCGCCAATCCAGAAAGACTGCCTCTTTGGGGCTTCATTGTTGATGCTTCCTGAACGGGTGTTCCTTGTAGTCATGATTCTACAATGGCCAAAACATTTGGTTGTGTGAGTCATGGCGAATGATGTGTGGGACGGCGACAGGTAGCAAGTGTAGTGTGATGGGAACAAGAACGTGCTTAGTCTATCAGGTCATAATATATAGCAAGAAGGAGGCATATATAAAATGTATATAAAGTATAGTGAACAATTAAACATGGCATGCATACTCATGCGACTAATGCATTCCTGTGATCAGACTCTTTAAGACTCGACCAAACATGATCCGAGGCTACTAATCCCATCATCATATGATTCCTCCTGAATTATGCATAGGTGTACAGGCTATGCATAAATTAGGAGTAACGATGCAATGCTGGTTCTAGTCGACTCGAATGATGTTAAGTGTTTTAAGAAAATTTTATTTTTGGTTATAGTTGCGATTTTTATTTTAGAAAAATCGGCATTCACTATAACCTGTCTCTGATACCAATCTGTCACACCCCGCCGGAGGCGGAAACACGAGGTGTAACATAATCAATATGCATAGCAAGAGATATAGTACAATACCATAATTTAAATTTAAAGAAATATTGTAACATTACAACAAGGTTCTAGCCAACCTTGGCAATTGAAACATAAAGTTTGACTTCCAAAAGATAACATTTTGCTACGGGACGACTCGGATAACTTGTGACGATTCCTTTATTTAAAATCTTCATAATATAAGCTAAACAACGATCACCTGAAATGCATGAGAAAAACGGGTCAACTATGAAAATAGTTGGTGAGTACACAGGTTTTATGAAAACTATAATTAGAAAGTATGCCTGGCAAGTGTCCTATGAACTCACCATGTTACAAGACCCGCCCATACAAGACTTGTAACATATAAGTTCACATACACTCCCATAGTTCAAGTAGTATGCCCGGTAATTAATACACATTGGGTCATAATAGTCCATGATAAATAATGCCTAATATATAATAGATCACGCCTGCTCCCAACAAGGGAGACTTTGTGTTGCTCCTGCCGACAAGGAGACTTAGTATTGCTCTAATGGAGACTTAGTATTGCTCAGAGGGAGACTTGCACAATACACAGCTATTATATTTTATCAATTCAGGGTTGCTTCGAACAAGGGAGACTTTAAGACTTAGCACATAAGGCAGATTATAGGTCTATGCATACTAAGGGATCAGGAACAAGTCATAAGGTCATAATAAGTCAAAGGGTTCAAGATATATCAAATAGTCCAAATAAATTTATAATTTAGAACAAAAATATAGTTTAAGATTTAATTTCATGCATTTCACCCCAAATAAATAAAACGGTAAAAGTGGGGATGTGAACTCACCTTGGCAAAAGCAGTCTAAAGAAGCAGTCAAAATAGAATTATTGGATGGCACCGACACGCGACCTAGATTAGTATGGCAAATTTATTCTTTATTCATGATTATGACTCGACAAGGTTTAATAAAGGTTTTGTTGTTGCTTGTGTGACAATGATTAATGTTTAATATAATTTTTGTAAATTTTGGCTCTTGGAAGTGCATAAGTACATAATAAGAAAATGTCAATGACGAAAGAATCTTCGGTTCGGTGGCAACCGAAAGACGACGTACGGAAAATAATTACTCATAATATTAGACGTTAACTAATTATAACCAAAAGTTATTAAAAGTATATACCTTTATATATGATCAATATTTAATTGGTGATAAAAGTATAATAATATCATAGTCTAAGTAATGGTTTTGTTAAAAGAGTTTATATTTAAATACTTTCGTTTATTTATAAATGTAAGTTTTTGAGCATGACTCGGGTATAGCTTTATTTGTCCGAGGTGATCATTGTCAAAGTTTTATAAAATTTTTACCAAGTTAATAACTCAAATTAATAATTACGAGTTTATCTATATATAGGAGTATAGGACAAGTCCATTTGTGTCCTACAAAATATATGTTTACATTTTGATTTAGAATTGAAATGAGTAATACAAAATATTGATTTATAGTTTTTAGGTGTAAAAACTCATTTTATCTTAACAAGTAGATTTTCAAGTTTTGTTTATTGTTTAGATTTTTAATATTTGCTACACCTTATGTTACTTCATGTCACGAGGTTTTATACAACTGATTTTATACATTTCATATGTGCACTTATTTTAACCAGTATCCTGTTGGGCCTAGTATGGGGGCTTGCATCGGAAATGGGCTTTGGCCCATCGATCACACAACTAACTTTCTGACTTGGGATCGGGCTGTGGCCCAACAAGACAATAGTTGGCAGCAGTAAACTGTGATAATTTGGTAGTAACAAGCAAGCATGGTATTTTCAAAGTGTGATAAACATGTTTGGTCGCAAAGATTCAAACCACATGCACTAAACCGTATGACATGACTATCTAAACAAAACTTTTACACTCCTTTTGGGTTGACAGAAAACTCGAATATCATATCAAGTGTTGCCAAGACTCAAGACCAATTAACACTAGCTTAAACCTTGATGTCAAATGCATTCTTGGTATTTATTTGTTAGTTTCGACGCAATGTCTCCAAGTCAAAATACTAAATCCCGCGACATGTCACAAACCAATGCACCCTCAAGCACGGACCTTAGACCTCAAACCAAACAAGCTAAAAAAATATACACTTCCAATTTTGAGCCATTTGTAGTCTCGGTTTTAAATTTATATATATATATATATATATATATATATATATATATATATATATATATATATATATATATATATATATATATATATATATATATATATATATATATATATATATATATATATATATATATATATATATATATATATATATATTTTGTTTCGGCAGTACCACAACAACAACATCAAGCCAAACCCAAATTAACATTTACCAATTAAATTTATTCTAATAATTACTATATTGAAGCATGGACAAATACATAAATCGGTTATAATAAAATGGTTTAAGAAACACAAAAAAAAAAAAAAACAATTGTTCTTACATTAGTAACAAAGAGGGTCGAACACAAAAACTCTAATTGGAGGAGACCCGGTTCGAAATACGCCAATTAACTTCTGGAATAGCTTCCTTTTTCACCCAAGAATAAAACCCTCAATCAATTTCAAAAAGCCCTTTGATTTACCAAACCCTAATTTTTGTGAAGGTGATGATGAGAAACTGAGTTTGGGGCTTTTGTAACTCGACTAGAGATATAGAAGTATATTGGGGAGGAGCTTGGTTATCTTTCTTCTCTTGGTCTTGGTTTGAAGCCAAATTCGGCTATCTTCCAAAAGCTAAGAACATCTTGGACTTTTGGCTCAAGCTAAATATGTGTGAAGATATGATTCCCTTGGACGATTTTGCTTTGATTTCCCTTGGATTCGTACGTGATGTAGCAAGAGTATCAAAGAGAGGATTGTGAAGCAAAACTTTCATGAATATGGTAAGAGAGATGAGGATATGGAGGTTTAGGCATGTTGGATTATCTATTTTGGGAGATTCGATTTGCTAGGGTGGTACAAGTCTAGAGGTTGAAGATGGGATTTGATATCTTTTCTCTTGCCTGGTTCTTGGTTTTGTCGTGAATGGGAGAGAAAGACAAAGAGTTTATATCTCACTTTTTATTAAAATTTTTACCTTTAAGAGTAAATTACATATGAACGTGTGTGGGGAAAGAAAACAAAGGGTGTATTTTTGTTATTATTATTATTTAGTGTATTATATGTACCCCGTACTGTATAATTTGTTTCGTACAGGATAACGTTAAATTTTGTAGAACATTTTTCGGGTATCCGTATCTTTTAAATTTTATATTTTTGGAAACGTCTTGACGAGTGGATTAATATGGTATTATTATTACTTTGACATTAGAAAATAAATTTCGTGCCAATTTTATTATGGTGTCGGTACGCGTGTGGTGCCGGGACATTGGAAAACAGGAGATAACTTCTCGTTTTTGAGTTATAATGATCAGAAAATAAATAACTCGCATATTCTGATATAAATAATAGCCGGAAAATTGACGGATTGTCACATTTAACCGTATGCTCCTCATCCCACATACTGTCCACCGGCCCACTGTCCCCAAGCCTATCTGTCATCTGCTCAACGCGCCCAATGATTCATGTCCAACTAAACCGTGCCCATGTACCGGCGGCATGGCCCAATTTTTAGCTTAAGTGAAAAGGAAACACACTTAATCAGTGTCTAAACTCTAAACATTTTTTTTTCACATGTTGTTCTACACGCTATACTAGTTGAGTTAGTATAAGTTTGTATTATTTTTTAGAAACTATGAACAATATTCTGTTACACACACGCAGTTCATGGGATGAAACGATCCAATAGGATAACAACGGCTCCCGTTTTGCGCAAGGAATAAGTGTCATTGAGTCATTGTTTAAGTATTAGGATAAATGTCATTGAGTCATTGTTTAAGATATGTGTTGGAGTCGTAATAGGATAAGTGTTTGAGTCAATATGAGATTACCCCATTACTAGCATATCCTTTTATGTCAATAATGAAAGTTTCAAGTTTTTCGTCTGTTTGATTGATTAGAACGAGTTTGCAGTTTTTTCAAACTAAATTCATATCTGCTTTCGTTTGTCATTGTTTTTAGAACGAGTTTGCTTTTAATACACCTTTCATATTGTAGGTTTACATTCCCGTGAATGAGCCAGATATTCACTGGGCTTTGGCGGTGCTAGACATACGATCAGGTGTTGTTACCATATGTGACAGCCTTGGTGGTCCAGATGAAGAAGGCCGTCCATGGTGGGATACTTGGAGGCAGACTTTTTCAAGGGATATTCCCATTTATCTTGAAGATAGTCAGGTGATGGCCGATAAAAACATTGATCCACGTACTTATTCAATAACCTTTCGGTATGCAAAAGATGTGCCATTACAAGGTGGCTATTATGGAGATTGTGGTATTTGGCTATGCATTTTTTTGTACCGTTTGACAAACGGTCTTCCATTGATGGTCGATGATCCTGTTGACTTTGCTCTAGCATATCGTGAGCAATTGATATCTTTCTATTGGAAATACAAGAAGGTAGAATCAATAGAACCAGTCAAACCAACAGATGGTTTACATCTAATTTAGGTGTTGTACGTGAAAAACTATTAGATGCTGTAATAGCTTTAGGTGTTGTAGTAGTTTAGATCATTTGTAAACATTTATGGTCTCAGATGTCTACACTTTAGGTGTTGTAGTAGTTTAGATCTTTTGTAACAGTTTAGGTGTTGCTTATCTTTAGTTGAACTTGGGTGAACTTGGTGAACTTATATCTTTTGTAACAGTTTAGCATCATGTTTTCTCCTAGATGACAAATAAGTGGTTTGGGTGAACTTGGTAGCATCATGTTTTCTACTAGTTGACTTGAAGCACATTGCTATTTTACCAACTTGAGCCACCTTTTTAGTTAAATCCTTTAACATAACCCAAATTGACCCATGCTATTATACCAACTTGAGCCATCTATGTAACTTGCTCGGCTCGAAATTGCCCACTCTAAAGTACTATGCATTGCCATCTGTTATATTAGCTGGTTGCTTTCAAAGTCTTTTTCGTGGTATGGATTTCTCTGTTGTAAATTCTATGTAACTGGCTCGACAACGTTTGGGACCGTTCCTCCTATTTTGTTTGCTTACTTTTGATCTTATTGTTAATAATAAGGCACCCTTTTCTTAGTTTTCAATTTTCAAAATCAGTTTTATGTTTTTCAATCTCTATTGTAATGTTACTTTTTAATTAATGAAAGCATCTCCTTTTTATTTAACTGTTACAAGTTTTTTTTGTGCATTCAGAGAATTTAAATCTCCAAACAAGTGTGGATTAAATTGCATTTCAGCCTTTCATCAAAAGAGTTTTAAGTTCTGAACTAAACTGTGTTAAAAGAGTGTTTTGGTCAAAAAGAAAAGTGGTCAAAAATTTGGAAGTCCTACTGCAGCTCAAAATAAGCACCAAACAGGCACTAAGCTGTGTCTCAATTTTTCATTAGCTATTTAGTTAAGATTTTCTAATGATAAAAATTTTTAAAAAATAAAAATGGTGAGTTAGCTAGCTTTTTAATCATCTGTCAAGAGGATAAAATTCAAAAATGGTTTACCATGTCTCGTTGATGGGTTAAAGTGGGTATATTGGGTGAATTTCTGTTTCTGGCATACTCTAATACTTACCAAGCCCTATTTTCATCTTATTTATAAGATGTAGATAGCCTATTAGGGTGTTCATTGGGGGCAAAGTGAGCTGTGTTGCACCCAGATATCGAACCCACTTTTCGCTCGCTATACAACAAGTAAAAGTATATCCCCAAAACAATAAATGCAAAACAGAAATATGATAGAATACCTAAAAAAAAATATCGAAAATAAAATCGAGCTACAACAAGATATGATAAACTAAGCACCATATTTGTTCATAGATTAATTGTTGATTACATGAACGCCGCCACTATATATTAGCAGCATCTCGAGTACACAAAACTGAACCCAACAATTATAAATCCACACAACATAATTACTGCTTTCCTTAAACAAATACTGAATAAACAGGAAGGCGATTGTTCATAAACCCTAATCCAACTTACCATATACATAAACCCTAATCCAACTTACCAAAACACAAAACACAAAACACATCTACCCAAAGAAACTATCCGTCTGACAGATCTTCATTGATCTCCATCAAGGTAACATGTTCTCCCTGTTGTTCGATCCCATCACGTATCAAGCCCAATGTTCCTTCAAGAGATTGCAAGATATCACGCTCCACGATTTGCATCTTGCCAAGACAACCTAGTGCATTCACCCCCTGTTCATGAAACGGTCCCAAATGGACCACCTCAGTCTCTGTACGATCGCTTCTCAGTATTTTCTCCCTAAGCTGACCAACCAGTACCTCCAACCTCATCAGAAGATTGCGCTGCTCCACCAACTCGCCCCCTGAAAAGTAGCTTGAAACATGTCGCAATGTTTTCAGATCCAGCTGCTGCCTTGAGTTCATCTAGATTGGGAGTGGCCATTATTGTTGAAAAAAGCAGATCTAGAAATTAGGTGAGATTAGTTGAGCGTAATATAATTAAGAGCGTGGGTAATGGTACCCTTATACATATCCAAAAATCATTTAAAGGGTAAAACCCGTGATCGAAAAGAATGATTACAAAACATAACCGAAAACGCATGCATGAAAAATGTAAAGGAAACACAATAGAGAGTTCTAACACTATGAACTGAAACAACAATACAAATTTTTCACAGGCCCCTATACTGTGATAATGAACCCCCTACACATCTTTAAATATTACAATCGGGAACGCTTTTAGACAGAAACGTACCACGCAAAGAAAATAAACTTATGGGACTTGAAGTTAAACTTAAAAACAAAAAATACGTATTTCGTTTAATAACCGTTCGCAACGTAAAATTTACAGTTACAAAAAAAATTATCCCAAAAAAAAAAAAAAAAAAAAAAAAAAAAAAAAAAAAAAAAAAACTACAATATATACTTTCTTAATAATAACATCTAGATTAGATATAATCCATGAAACAAAACAAACAAATTAATACAAACAACAAACGAAACAAACAAATAATACAATAATACAAATAAGAACACAAATGATAAGTAAACTTCGACACAACTAATATAACTGGGTGATCCAAGTTTGAGAGTTGTTAGAGTCGTAACCATCGTCGTAAAGATAGTCACGCATAACCTTCAAATCTCTCTCATCCCACTCTTTGTACAAAGCATCGAATTCTCTCTTCCGACGTTCTTCTTCTTCCTCCTTTCAGCTTGCTCCCTTCGAGCAGCTTCCTCCATCTCCAACAACACTTCTTCATCTTGGAGGATAAGTCGCTTCTTCGGCTTCCTCCTTAAGATCAGATTCTCTTATTGCTATCTCCCTTTCTGCTTCCTCCTTAAGAGCATCTATCTCCATTTCTCTTAAAATTTCATCTTCATCAACTTGTTGGCGAAGTCTTTTGTTCCGAAATTGTTGGCTGAAGTCTTTTTTAGACATTTTTGAGAAAATTTTGTGTTTTTGTTTGTTAGTGTTTGTTTGTGTGTTACTTGTTAGTGTGCATTCAATATTTATAGGGGATTTTTTTTCGAAACATGTGTACCCGGTACCATTTCAATTAAACCTCTTGTATATTTTTCTACAATCACGGTGCCTTAAGTAAAAAAATGTGCGATTGTGCGATTTGAACGAACGTGCGAACTAACTAATTAAATTTGGGTAGGTTTTGAAATTTATTGCCCCTGACCATGTAAATTAATGTGGTGCAGGTGAGAGTACATGGGCATTTAAGGTAAAAAAACGTGCGAATGTGCGATTTGAACAAACGTGCGAAGTAAATAATTTTATTATACCCCATTCTAATATGCATAAAATTTGGACATATACAATCAAATTCTATTAGAAAAAAATTCGTGTAGACTAAAAAAAATGACAACATAACTCAAGCGTTCATTAATCGTATTATTTGTTTCTTCACTACAAGCACAGAATTTGGAAAACAAACACTTCATTGAATGGAAAAAAAATTAAACCTTCATAATACAACGAGATCGCTCAAGATAAAAATACTAAAACTAAACCATGATGGTATGATTTGGTTCATTAAGAAGAATTAGGGATTCTTTATATGGGCCAATGAAAAATGAACCACCATTCGCTTCAATACCTATGTCTTGAAACAATTCGAAGCTCGGTCGCATAACTTGTAGCGAGTGAGCTATCTCTTGGTCGATCTTAGTTTCAACAATTGGATCATCATCCTTAGTAAACCCAACTAATTTTACCACATTCTCTATTGGGAATGGGATGGTGAATAGCACTCTACACGATGATACAATACCACCATCAATTTCTAACACCCATGCACACATAACTTTGTACCCATCTGCTAGGAAACTTCCTGAAATTACGATAGAGTTCCAGACCGGGATATATGGAATGGAGGCCCAACCATGCGTCTTATCTCTTCTGGTATGCCGCCTATTTCGGTAAATTGGTGACTAACCAAATCAAATGAAACTATCATATACGCTTGTACAAAATACCATCATTGAAAAGAAATTTTTCATAACCAAGCCAGAAAATTTTACCAGCCACTACTGCTTGGCTAGACCTTTTTATTCTAATCCCTTCTCGAGGCAAACGGTCATTTTCAATATGGTTCCAGCGTCTCGAACTGAAGGTATACACCGACACGTACCATGGCCCTTCACCGTATAACATGTAATTAATTTTAAAATTGTTAGGTCTAAATTGTCGACGCACACCAAAACCGATGACCATTTTTGGGGAATCAGGTTGATTCAAGAAACTAGGGGCTAATACCCCTATAGATCGCGAATTGATGGGTTCCAAATAACAACCATCATATTTGAACCATGTGAAAAGCACCAGACACCTTCAGAAGTAGCAATTGGCTTAAGAGTTGTAAGATTAATAGTTGTATCTAGGTGCGTGAAAGCTAAACTTCCATTAACTGAAAACATAAAACATACATTACCTTGCATATATGTTAAATTAAAACAACACATATCTCAGACACGAACGCCGTAGCTACGTATGAAGTTGGAAAAGTCTATTGAAGACCTCCATCTCTTTGACACAGTACGAAATTGTAGTAATGACTTAACTGGAAGTCTATTCATGATATCAAGTTGCAGGTCGAATGGTATGTTGTCCGACATTTTATTTTAATGAGAAGGGATAAATTACTGAATGATTTTGAATAAGCTTAAAGAGTGACAAAGTAAGCCTTAAATAGAGGGATAAAATCGTGTAGTATAATATTTGGACCTAACGATAATTTTTAACTGAAATTAAAATACACAAATAATGGAGGTAGGTTTTGAAATTTATTGCCCCTGACCATGTAAATTAATGTGGTGCAAGTGAGAGTACATGGGCATTTAATTAAAAAAAATGTGCGAATGTGCGATTTGAACAAACGTGCGAACTAAATAATTATATTTGGGTAGGTTGAAATTTATTGCCCCTGACCATGTAAATTAATGGGTAGGTTGAAATTTATTGCACGACCATGTAAATTAATGTGGTGCAGGTAAAGTACATGGGCATTTAAGGTAAAAGTTGTGCGAATGTGCGATTTGAACAAACGTGCGAACCAAATAATTATATTTGGGTAGGTTGAAATTTATTGCCCCTGACCATGTAATTTAATGTGGTGCAGGTGAAAGTACACGTAAATTAATGTGGTGCAAGTGAGAGTACATGGGCATTTAAGTAAAAAAATGTGCGAATGTGCGATTTGAACAAACGTGCGAACTAAATAATAAGCATACAATTTGGACATATACAATGACATTCCCTTAGAAAAAAATTCGTGTATACTAATAATAAGCATACAATTCGTATATATATATATGGTAAACTAAGTGTATTTTTGGTTTGCCAAGATTTAAGTATATTTTTGGTAGGTTTTGAAATTTATTATAAAATTTGGAAATTCTAATATTTATCATACACATTCTAAAATGCATAAAATTTAGACATATACAATCACAGTGCCCCTATAAAAAAAATCGTGTAGTATAATATTTGGACCTAACGATAAACCACTTCAATTTAACCTTGTACCTGGTACCATTTCAATTAAACCTCTTGTATAATTTTTAAATGAAATTAAAATACACAAATAAAGTGGGTAGGTTTTGAAATTTATTGCCCCTGACCATGTAAATTAATGTGGTGCAGGTGAGAGTACATGGGCATTTAAGGTAAATAATGTGCGAATGTGCGATTTGAACAAACGTGCGAACCAAATAATTATATTTGGGTAGGTTGAAATTTATTGCCCCTGACCATGTAAATTAATGTGGTGCAGGTGAAAGTACATGTAAATTAATGTAGTGCAAGTGAGAGTACATGGGCATTTAAGTAAAAAAATGTGCGAATGTGCGATTTGAACAAGCGCATGAACTAAATAATACGTATACAAATTGGACATATACAATGACATTCCATTAGAAAAAAATTCGTGTATACTAAAAAAAAATGAATGGTAAACTAAGTGTATTTTTGGTTTGCCAAGATTTAACCTTTGGTGTATCACTTCCAAAAAATATTACGTGCACACAACTTGTTGCTCTAGCCAAGAAAAAGTTCAACATTGGTGAAGAGTATGATATTGGGATTTCTTACCATGTTGGAAATAATTGTGTCCAGATAGTCGACGATGATGATATGGCTTTTTTGTACATCAAGTTTTGAAAGGGAAGTCTACCGTGTTGCATAATTTGTATATTAAGAAGAGTAAAAAAGGCTTAAAGGTAAATCCTTCTTCTTCTAATACTTTTGAATTTGATCTTAATGCACTTCCTGAAGGATACGACGAATTTGGTGATAAAATTGACAACACATATAATCAACCAAATAAAGAAACTTTCGAAAATAACGTAACCTATTTTCTACTCCCCAAATCATGCATGGAAAAATAACACATTCACCTATATGCCTACTCCCACCGATCATCCAACACCAAATATTATAACACCAAAAGTAGGGGTCGCACAAAATTGCTCACGTTTTCTAAAAGAGGGTGTTGAATTTGATAATAAAGAATTATGCATGTATGCAATCGGTGAAAAAGCTCTTTTAGAAGGTTTTCAGTTTAAAACACGAAAATCTGATTCATATAGGTATGATGTAATTTGTATACATAACAATTGCAATTGGAAGATAATTTCATCTAAGATAGATGACAGTATAAGATGGAAATTAGGAAAAGTAAATGACATTCACACTTGTCCGAGAACACAATTCTATCCTAATCACATAAATGCAACCGCAAAATTGTTGGGTCATTTGTTGATACCAAAGATGGGAGATCACAGTCGGATATATAAGCCAAAGGACATAGTAAACGACATCAACCTTCAGTACAACATCGACATTTCTTACAAAAAGGCATGGGGAGGAAGAAATATAGCATTGGAGACGTTTTCGGTGACCAAAAATTCCTTTTCACAATTACCGTATTATTGTTATAATTTAAAGTTGAAAAACCCCAGTTGGGTAACACACATTGAGACTGATGATGAAGACCGTTTTGAGATGCTTTTTATAGGCTTTGGTGTTGCGGTAATAATTTATTACTGTCTATTTTATTTAAATAAAAAATTTATATTCATTATATTATTATTTGTGAAACTAATACTTTGTTTAACTAAACTAGATTCGAGTTTCTTGACCATTTGCGACCACTAATAGTAATTGATGCGGCTCATCTTAAAGGTACATACCTAGGTACAAATATGCTCGCCGTTGGAATGGATGGAAATAATCAAATTGTTCCTCTCTGCGACCGTGTATCTCCAGGGTGAGACTGGGAGATCGTGGACATGGTTTTGACCACTTGAAGGAATGCATCGGTGAAGTTGCAGATTTGGCTATAATATCTGATAGATATTTAGGAATACAACAAGCTTGTCAAACGGTTTTCCCCGATGCATTTCATGGTTTTTGTTGTAGGCATTTGATGTTAAATTGCAATTTCGGACAAGGTAGAAAGATTAAGGCATTCTTATATTGAAGACTTGCAAATGTTACACAACCGACGAGTTTGCAGAAGCATTCTCACAAATTGAACGAAAAAATGAGGAAGCTTACAACAAACGGGGGAGGCTGGCCTTACTAATTGGTCAAGGGCACATTGCACAGGACATCGTTACAATTATATGACTTTGAACAGTGCAGAATCATCAACATTTAACAAAAGATGTTCAAGAGTTTCCGATTTCAATGCTAATGGAATACTATAGAGGGCTTCTACAAAGATGGTTTTGTGAGAAACGCCAAAAAGTATCAAGGTATATACTAAATGATTTTTATATTATTAAACTATATATTTTTTATTTTATAGATGTCTTATTATTATAGTTATTGTTAATTATTATTATTATGTCAAACGCCTCCGGTGACCTTAGCGACTGGGCTAGTGCAAAGTGAAGGACGTAACGTTTAAGAGTGCTAATTGACAGTGAATCCTAAAAGGATATACAGGTAGATGATCAGTCGAAGAAAACATATTGTAAGGCTAGATTATGATACATGCACATGCCTAAATGGCAACTTTCTGGTTTGCCATGTTCATGCTGTAGCCATTTGTTAGAGCTCAAGGATTGACAAGTTGTAATCATTTGGCTAAAGGTTGGTTCAAAACAACCAATCTAAAAGCTACATATCAAGGGTTGGTATATCCGTTGGAGAAACTCCGAGTTGGGAGCTTCCAACAGGTTTGCAGGTTGTAAAGCCACCAAATATGGATAAGCGGCAAGCGGGAAGACCGAAAACAAGATCGGATTAGATCTCAAGGTGAGAGCCAGAAGAAAATACAGCGACGGTGCGGTGCACGTGGTCACACCGAGGAGTTTGTAATGCGCCACTGCCTAGCTAGAAAAAAGGTAACTAATACGTCTAACCCGATTATATTATTTGTCATTGGTTTATTGAACAATGTATTAGCTTGATAATATTGTTTTATAAATTACAGGCAAAGAAATCTACAGATGAGCGCTCCCAAAGCAATCACGGCCATCACAAAACACACCGAAGCTCACAGGATTACAACCATCAATGTCACAAGGCTACGAGCATGTTAACTTGGCTGACCCATGATTGAAGTGAAGTCCAGGAACAAGAGACAATCAATGTCACAAGGCTACCAGTTGTTTGTTGGAATGAAGTTGTGTTGTACTTGCAAGAATGTAGTTTTAAGTATGAGACCTCTCTTTCTGTATAACTGATAAGGTCAAAGTGCCAATGGCACACATTTGGACAAGTATTGTAGACAAAGTAAGCAATAAGTCTTAATGGACTAAGTTTTTCAACATACATTACAACAATACATTGTCCAGACAGTTTTTCAACATACATGACAACCATACACACAAGTCAGCCTGCACAGGCCACAAAGATGTTCACCCTGGAAAAACTCGTGGAATTATTTTCAAAAATACAAATTGTGGACTAAAAAAAGTCACAAATAATTCAACACATATATCCTGCTGGAGAATAAAACGGATCAATGACTCTCGATATGCAAGTGCGCCCGTGTTGATTATCACATGCAAAGGAATTCCATAAGCCAACCTGTATACAGAACAATACAGCAATATTAAGATTCTATTAGCCATAAGATGACACTTCTGTACATTGAGTGACACAACCGTTACACAAACCATCAATGTTTTCACCATTACAGTTTTTCGACCTTTGACATGAAAATTGTTTTACCCATTTGACCCATTAGACAAACCGGTTCCTAAGCCATTTCCTAAGCCATATAAGCCCGTTTCTAGCCATTTTTGAGTGCCCCAAGCCACAACACCACTTTCCTTTATACTTTATATTAGCCAACTACTACTTTCTATATGCCAAATCCATATCCCAGTAATCTTTGTACAACCAGTTTCCTATTTTTATGCTAAAGCTGAATTATAATACAACATCTCAATTATTTGTGCTAAAGCTGACAGAATCAATACCAAAGCTGGTTATACAAAATGCAGTCATGATGATAGAGCTGATTTTTGACTAAAATAGTGACTCAAAACAGTTTCATTTCAATATCCATAACTCACCAAACAATTTTATCCTCCACTATATAAGGCCATAATCTCCAGTGTTCCATTTCATCACCATATATTTAACAAAAAGAAATAAATGATCAATGAGTTCAAAACATTCCTCCATTCTGACCTCTGCTGAGGAGGTTTGGCCCACTAAATTCAATTGAGCCACCTTTTGAAATTGAGTATCCAAAGTTTGGCCAGCTCAAAAAATGAAGCAACTAGTGTAACCTAACCCCCAAACAAATTGCAATGAAAGCTTTGATGAAAGGAAAGTTCTTGGCCTTCCAAGCAAGAAATTTGTGAAGAAAATGGTATCAAACCATATGGTTGAAGATGCCAAAGCTAAGCTTTGATGAAAGGGAAGGAAAAAAAAACGATCTGCTTTAAGAAAGGGGAGCGAAGCCAAGGGAAGGGAAGGGGAGTTTTTGGTTACATATGATGTATGTATGTTGGTTTAAGTATCACTTAAACCAAATTTAATGAAACTCTTGTAACCATGTTGATCAATGAATGGTTTTAGATTAGAAAAGTCACTTAGGCATTTAATATGTTGTTACAGAGATCCATTTTAGTTCAAGATACAAACCAGTGAATTAGACAAAATTAAACTGATATAAAATGTGGATTTCAAGATACAAACCAGTCAATTAGTTCAAGATACAAACCATTTTAGTTCAAGATACAAACAAGTCAATTAGTTCAAGATACCCTTTTGACCCATTACACAACCCATCCATGTTTTCACCTTTACATTCTACCCAAATGAACCACAATCTAAGCCAGTTTCCTTAACATTTTGAGTGCCCCAAGGCCACAACTACTACTTTTCCTTTATACTTATATTAGCCAACTACTACTTTTCCTTGAATACTTACAATATAACTCTAAATATATGCCAAAATCCATATCCCAATAATCTTTGTACAACCAGTTTCCTATTTTTATGCTAAAGCTGAATTACAATAGAACAATCTAAATTATTTGTGCTAAAGTTTACAGAATCAATACCCAAAGCCGTGGATACAAAATGCACCATGATGACAGAGCTAATTTTTGACTAAAATGTGGATTTCACTATAAAAAGTCACTATAAACTTGTATATGCTGTAAGAGCTTCCACTTCTTTACATAAGGACAGCAATACG
>OU343221.1:281017228-281108041 GCA_910596185.1 Chrysanthemum makinoi
TCGGGTTTGGTTTAAGGCAACAAAAATGCTATTTTTTAATGCCTTCGGCACTTATATCTTTTGATACGCCTGGGCTCGAGCCCAAGGCTAATTTAGCTATTAGAGTTTTATCTTGTCTTATAAATACTCTTTGTAAGATTTTAGTTCATCATTCAATCAAGTTTAAGATCAATAATTCTCTAGTTCTTCTCTTCTAATTCTTAAGGAGCTAGCACACGCTAGAAGTGGTGCCTTATCCCGATACAACCCCTAACTGGGTCGTATCATCTTTTGTTTTGTAATTTCAACTAGCTTTTTAGAAATCATATACGTTGGGTTGTATATTACAAGTGAAATACAAATACCTTATAAAAATTTAATTAACTATATCCTGCCAAGGCATAAATTAAGTATGTTGTTGTTGTATAGAGAAGACTCATGCAAATTGTATTAAAGCACACGACATTTTATACATTATTTAGTTTTTAAAAATATGATTATTTTGTTGAAGTTATAACATAAAAGAAAGTATGTAAAAACCTATAACGTTAAATATACACTTAAGAAACCTATCATATTAATCATATTAATATTACATATACATAAATTATATATATAAAAGAAAAAGAAAAAATAAAAAATAAATGTATAGATCCTAACGATGATTGTGAAAGTTCTAATCTCTAAAAAATTGAAACATTATAACTTTAACTTGGAACACATTCATGTTATCTTGGAAATGAGAGGTAAAAGTATTGTATACAAATTTTTTTACTACATATTTTTTATTAATAATTAATAGGAATAGGAAACATTTTTAACTACATATTTAATTATAATTAATAGAAGTAGGAAACTTTGTAGTAGCCCCATATGATAGACCCACTCTCACTCATCCTCACCTCCATGTACCTTTTCCTATTGCCAGTTCTTCCTTTTCTTCATCTCCATTTATTCCGATGAAGAAAACCACCACAAAACAATTTTGGCAACAAAGTGTTCTCTAATTGTTAATCACACATAATGTCGAGGGCACTCGAATGATTTATCTGAGGGCACCAGACTTTTTTCCGACCAAAATAACTTTTTTTCCTATATATTTTGTGTGTCCACCGGAGCTTTGTTGGGGGCAACGCCCCCCGCTACTTACTAAGTTGCTCCGCCCCTGATTGGTCTTCAAACCGCGCCTAATTCACGCATTTGGTCTACTTTTTCCCACAAATCGCACTTTAAGTCCCAATATTCTTCGTTAATTGTGCACCCGATCCTTTTGGGCTAACGACATTTAGCCTTTCTCGTTAGCTGCAAGGGCAACTTCGTCTTTTACCTGTTTAAAAAACTTCCCTCCATTTTTTGTTATTGCAACTTCGGCTACCACCTGAAACTTCCATCCATCTACATAAAGATAATCACTCTATATTCAAATTTCACAAGTCGTGTACTCCGCTGAATCTGATTTGGAATCAGATTAATTTGTAACTTAACTATTATGATTATATTAGGATTCGTAAACTGCTTATTTCATTGTTGTTTTTGATTTTGTTCAATATATTCATGTTTATGTTGTTTTTTCAGAGGTAAATAAACTTATTATTCAAACACTCCCTAAACTGCAAATGCATAAATTGCATTGGAAATAGTTAATGGAAAGGAAAAGAACTTTGCTGTCAAATGAACTTTGATAAGAAGGAAAGAAACATTGTGGAGGCACACTTCTTATTGACATATTATATCTCTTAGTAATGCAACCATTGATAGACTACATTTCTTTTTCATAATACAGACTTGTGTAGACGGAATTATGAGCAAGCATCATCATCATCAATGAAGCAATACTATTCCTCCATCGTAATACATAAGCCCTAAGAATTTCCAGATATTTCCATGTCAATCTCATATAAAGCAGCTTCATCTGCACTTTACATAAGATGAGATAGAAAGCTACCAGACATCATCTTCTCAGGGTTGTATACCCATGGGAAAATAAAAGTAACCCATTTGCCATATATACTATAATGGGTTACAGGAAGCCTTCTTTATGGAATATGAAGAATGCATATCCAGGGTACCATTTTGCTAACCTATCTTGGGTAGACAACCTTCCTAAGATGGCTAGCCATAGAATGAATGCAAGACTTAGAATGCAGTGGTTATACCAAACAGTCATGTTCCAGTTCACCCTTTCCTTATTTTCTCGTATTTCTTTCCGTACTTTGTTGAAGGATAATATTGTTAGATGCCTCTCACTAATCTTCCACATAACTTCATCCTTTCTATCAATACTTATTTTAGACACATTAAGAATATTTATATCAGCCACTTCACTCCCCAGTTTGCATGCCATTGCCAAACACTTTGATAAACCATATTTGCCACTTTTACATTGCTATTCATATCAGTTTTGGACACCATTTCCATATCAATCCAACTACTAATAGGCCCTGAATCATTCCATTTATCATGCCACATGAATGTGTCCTTCCCATCACCAAGATTACAAACAATATACTATCTAATCTTCCCCCAAATAGCTAGCATTTGTTTCCATCTATAGCTTATACAAGATCAGAATGACTACTCACACCATAATATAACCTGCATAAGGATGACATCAACAATGATTTGAACTCTACCATTTCAGCTGCAAACCTTGGACTATATTTTTCTATTGTAAGACTATCTTGTAAACCGATGTAGCTAGAACCTCACAACAGTCACATGATCCAAATGACAATCACAATGGTGACTTTGAATACACCTTCATCCTAGTCACAAATGCCAAAAATCACAGGTTAAACAAGCATTACCATTACAAATACTTGCGTTTCTCCTACAACCCTCAACAACCAAAAACCTTACAAGTTCCAAATATCAAGAACCCCTAAACCCTAATCTAAAGAAAGTAACTGATTGAAAAACACCAAAAGCATAAAACATAAATAAGCAAAAATAGATACATAATTAGCATTTCATTCACATCATTAACCACAGTCATGGTCCTTACATAAAGCATAACACACATACCCTAAACTATACATAGAAGTTCCATAAACCCAAAAGCCAAAAACCAAAGAACGCCCAACAAAGAAACGACTAACATAAATGAAGGCATAAATTTGTAAACTTCGCCTTTTCAGTAGCAGAACAGCCTGCCTTCTCTTCATCAAGCTGTCCAGCCTCTCCATATCCTCTTCCGACACCTTTTTCAAAGCATCAACAATTTTTCCTTTAAGACCGACACGTCACATCGGCTCCAATTTCAATCATAAGACCTTTGAGCTTAATGCGTTCTTCCACCTATTCGCAAACCTTATTAACCTCACACTCATAAGCGAGATCTGCAACACGCTCCCTATCAAAATGAACGAACATCTGATATACCAAAATATCCAAGTTAGCAGTCACCGCTAACCTCTGACACACAGTCATTCGAGAAGCCATTAATGTATTGCAAAGTTTTTTAGGTTTTCTAATTCAAAAAGAAGAAAAAGTATGCCAAAATAGTGAGGGGTAACTCCTTTAAATACAAAAGGATTGATATGGAAAAACCCAGACACGCAGTCGCGACTTTTCATATAGGCCATCATTAGAAGCCACCCACAAATAGCCCGAGACTGACCATCTCGATGGAAAACAAATAGACGGCTTGTCATAATTACTCACCGTCTAACTGCGTTAAATGCGGGGTGTTTTATTTAACGTTTAAAATTAAGTTGGTAATTTTTTTTGTTGGGTTTCAAATTAAGTTGGTAAATATTTTTGTTAGAAAAGTTTTTTTTATAAGTTTTGAATTAGAGGTATTGGTAATGGTAATGGAAGAGAGGTTGAAGAAGAGTGTTTGAATTAGAGGATTTGATATTTGCTAACTTCAGGGACAAGCAGTGTAACTAAGAAAATGACGAAACAATGAAGTTACCTTTGCAGCTAACGAAAAAACTAACAATTGTTAACCAAAAAGGACCAGACGTAGTTTTTAGAGACTAAAAGTGCGATTTTTGAGAAAGAAAAAACCAAATGCGTGAATTAAGCACGGTTTGAAGACTAACGGTGTAATTTACTCTAAAGTTAAATAATCACATATTTTATACTATTTGGTATAGTTGAAGAAGATAGAAATTTTGAGTTTGGAACTTATCTGTGACGTCTAATATCTTGATGTATTAATGCAAGTATCATGCACTCACCGCCAAAAGAGGTTTTCTCCGTGCAGAGCCATCTTTGAAATCTTTGAAGCCGGGTGAAAACTCATAGTAAGATCTTTAAAAACTAATGTTATATAAAAAGTGTGCTCGTTTTATAAGAAATAATGCAACATAGTAACTTAGACGTTTTGCATATGGCAATTTAAGATGTATTATCGCATACTTGTTTTTTTTTTTTAGAAAAGTATGTGTACACATATGTATATAATTGTTCACGGAACAAAATTTGAGAATAAATTTTTTGGGGCCCTATGTGATCGCCGACCCTCAAGGTGTCTTATTTTTGTGAAATGCACATTGCTCAAAAAATTTATCTTACAAGTCGTCTATAATTATAGTGAAATGCATCTGGTGCTGATGAGTCGCCACTGTGCACACAAATTTTCATATTGATATTTTTGATACATTGTTTATAACCTTACAAAGTTTTTGTATATCCATATTGGCTTTTTAAAGTTAAATAATGACATATTTTATAATAACTTAAGATATCATGTGGATTTTTCATTTGTTTGTACCCTAAAGTTGGTGACTTCGTGGTGGTTCTTTTATCAATTATGTGATGTGATATATAAGAACCATTAAAAAAATATATACCAAACTGATACACAAAATTTCATGTCGAATGTCGTGTAACTTGTTATTAGAATATTTCTTATAAACGTCACAGATGATTTCGTATTTAGATAAATATTATGTGTCTCTCAAACAAACAAGGAGGTATTTTTCTGGATGAGGTCATTTGTTCTAGAAATCATTTAATTAAACTCGATGAGGTCAACATATTGTTGACAATCGGATATCTTCTCGAAGTGATCGATGTTGAGTGGTCTATTGTCGTTGAATGTGTAGTAATATTATTTGATACTCGATGAATACAATATATGAATTCTATTAAATTCACATAAACTTGAAAGTTGAGATTTGAGAATATGATTATACCTCTAACCTCTTTGTCTCGCGTTATCAGGCTAATCGGCAAGTGATTCTGAAATTGCGAAGGTCTGCCTAATTAATCTAATGATAAAGTAATAGGCTAAGTAAAATAGAAAGCGTGTGCAAACAATAAGTATGACTATGGTGAATATATACTAGGTATATAAGCACTTATTTCAAATCCAAAAGTTAATCGTATTCTGACAATTTTATGCCTGAACAATTAGACATCCAACCCGTAATCACAACGACCCAATTGCAAGAGCGGAGCTCTGCCAACTGAGCGAGAAGCATGTGAATAAAGTACGTAGTGATTCACGCGGTTCTTAATTTTTTTTTCAAACGATTGTAATTTATAAAATTTCTCAACCAATTTCATTTTTTAAAATTCGTTTTCCATTCTTTATCTCATTCTCTGGGTTTTGTCCTTCCGAAACGTGCCTTAAGAAAATTTTTTCTAACTAAAATAGAGATATAGTAAGAAGTACAGTAAGATAAATGGCTGATCAACTCGCAACATATATAACTTGTCATGTAAATTTGAATAAGAGAAAATTATATATATATATATGTATATATATATATATATATATATATATATATATATATATATATATATATATATATATATTATATATTGTAAAAAATCCGTGAGAAGTAAATTAAAATAAGTGGTGAAAGTGACCAAAACCACGTGATTTGAGATGCAAACGACTTGCATTAGAAGTATTTCTATTCATATAGATGCAACATCTTGAGTTTCGAAAGTTAATTTGATGTATAGATGGTGCAAATTGATTTTCATGATTTCGGCACGTGCAGAGGATCAAAAAACAAGAGAAATTATGAAATGCATCTAATATTCATATATGCATATGATTAAAAGCTAGAAAACACACTATGGTGCGTTATAATGCATCTAAGATTACATGGATGCATCTAATTTAGGTCGGTGCATCTCGAATTTGCGATTATAGTTCTTCTTATTTTAAGTAATCTTCTTATTTGATCCTAACTTTATATATATAGGGAATATATTAGCTACAATTTATTGTAGCCAATTAGCTACAATTTTGTGTTAAAACTGTGGGTCCTTGTTTATTTTTGTGGGTCCCTGATTCTCTTTTGTGGGTCCCTGATTTATTGTTTGTGTATTTTTTTGAAGGATTGTAGCTAATTAGCTACAGGTAAAATCGTTTCAGCCAGCTATCCCATATATATATATATATATATATATATATATATATATATATATATATATATATGGGATAGCTGCTTAAGCCACAATTTTGTAGCCAATTGGCTACAATTTTTGTAGCCAATTGGCTACAATCCTTCATAAAAAATACACTAACAATCATTCAGGACCCACATAAAGAATCAGACCCACAAAATAATCGGACCCACATTTTTAGCATAAAATTGTAGCCAATTAGCTACAATTAATTGTAGCTAATATATTCCCTATATATATATATATATATATATATATATATATATATATATATATATATATATATAGATAGTATATATATATATATATATATATATATATATGGTAGGGTTAAAATGAAAAGTTTCTTATAATGAAAAAAATGAGAAGGCATGTGGAGGTGACATGTGTCACCTTTGCCACATCACCATGCCATGTCATGTGACATGTGTCTACCCCCACCCCTCCCCTCCCCCCCCAAAATTTATTACTGCATTACAAGAGTTTATAAAAATTACTTCATCACAATTATAATTGTGATACAGTAATTTATAACCTTAATGCACTAAAATCATGATTATGATGTGCGTAAATTTTATAACCGTGATGTAGTAGCTTATAACCTTAATGCACTAATAAGTTTTGGTGCATCTTTATTATAAGTTAATAGTTCAGTGCATCAACTATGATGCACTAAAATCAAGGTTATAACCTTAAATGCACTAACATCATGATTGTGATGCAATAACTTTATAACTGTGATGCAGTCATTTATAACCTTAATGCACTAAAATCATAATTGTGACGCAGTAACTTATAACCTTAATGCACTAATAAGTCTTGGTGCATCTTTATTATTACTTATTGCATCATAGTTAATAGTTAAGTGCATCAACTATGATGCACTAAAATCAATGTTATAACATTAATGCACTAAAATCATGATTGTGATGCAGTAACTTTATAACTGTGATGCAGTAACTTTATAACTGTGATGCAGTAATTTATAACTGTGATGCAGTAAAAAAATTTGGCGGGAAATTTTTTGGCGGGAAAAAAAAATTTTGCCCTAAAAAAAATTTTTTTTTGGCGGGAATTTTTTTTTTCGGGGTGGGGGGGCGGGGGTGGGTGGGGGGGGGGGTGGGGTATGGTGATTTAAGCATAATGATGTTGCAAGAAATGTATTGACACGCCAATTCACCTCCACATCAAGCTTTCTCATTCTTTTCATTTTAAGAAACTTTTCGTAATAACCCAAACCTCTATATATATATATATATATATATATATATAAATATATATATATATATATATATATATATATATATGTAGAATGAGGTTCATGTAAGATATTGTTAAAATGAAGTAAATAAGCCATACAAATGATGACACATGGGAAAATATGTATTTGTTTTTAAATAAAATTGTAAAAGAAACTAAAGGGTAAAATTGGTAGTTGACTCTTCCTTCACACTAGCTTGCATATATAATCTAGAACGTATCTTTCTTTATACCAGATCTCAAAAAAGTTCCTATCCAAAAAATTAAAGCCATTAGTAATGTTACGTCTTTCATCGTAATTATATGACGCCACCTATAAGATGATCTTGTTTTTATGAGCCATCACCGTCCATGGTTGTCGTCATCATCTTGCGACTTTAAAAGTGAGATTCGAATCGAATCAGACGTTTGCCTTCATGGTTAACTTTTCCGATTTTCTAGCAAGCATCATTGTTCGTAGTTTTTCTAATTAAAGGATGCAATTAAAGTGGCACATGTGTATCAATTTTTTTTGTTGGTTGACGTGCATCAGTATTTGCAAGCAGTTGTATATCAATCACTAATCTTATATGTTGCATTCAATAAAACTTTTATTTGTGTATTAGTTATTTGTAAGTAGATACGTGTGAATGATTTACTTATGGTTTTTGGTTCCCGATATATGTATCTGTCAATAATTCTTTCATTCTTCAAATGTATCAATGTTTCAAATACTAAAATATACTACTATGCATAAAATATATATACTATAAATTGAATAGATGTATCAAATACTAAAAGTGTTTAAGAAATCTTAAGCGTGTATAACGAGAAATGAGTATGAAGTTGCAAAGCATTTATAGATCTAATTTTGTTTGGATGAATGAAAAGCCCTGGTGTATTAAAACTTAATTGACTAATATACCCTCATGATTTATTTAATATATTGAAACACCCCTCCACAAATTCAGCCATGAAGTGACACATGTCGTGTTCACATTGCTTCCTATACTTCCTATTTTAAGACACTAACTTACTTTATAACCACCCTCTATATATATATATATATATATATATATATATATATATATATATATATATATTGCGTTCATTAGGAAATGACAAACTTTAAATAAAATAAAAACAATGAGAACCAATATATATGTGACAAGTGGCATTTTTAATTAAATAAGAAAAGAGTTATCTAATTACTATTACTATGAGAAAATTACCATTAAAAGGGCACTTTTGGAAATTTACTTCCTTTATTTATCTCTATTCTCAGAACACTACAAACAAGGAACACTCATTCATAAATATTTTATTCTCTCTAGAAAAAACCCTCCCAAAGAAACCGTAAACACAAAGAGAGCCGCCGCCTCCCGCCTTCTTCTCCGGCCGTTAGCTTTGACCGGTGTTCCGGAGGTTTCCATCCATTCACTCTTTTCTCAACACACCTCATTACCGGTAGGAGATTTAACCGCAATCATCGATATTCATTTTGGTTTCTTGGTGCTTCTTCGTCTTCTCGGAACACACACACCCCACCGCCACCGTCGTCCCTTCCCATTTATTTCTTTCTGCCGATTCGGATTCAAAGGCTACTGTTGTCGTCAACATGTTTAACCGTCTATGCCGCTTCCGTATTTAAATGCGTCTCCATTACAGAAATCCGCCGTTGTCGTGTTCAATGGTCTCCTCGTTGTTGATACATGTTAATGGTGATACTGTGTTCATGGTTAATTGGTGATATATATACGAGTTTGTGATTTGTGTTTCAAATGTATCACCCTCCTCCGTATATATAGATTGATAAAGTATCATGTGGTGATTTGCTAATAGTTTGCGTATTTTTTGGGTTTTTTGTTTGTTAGTCGTTTGCCAAATTGATGACTGATGAGTACCACTTATTCTAATTTTGTCAATTTTTATAATTCTATAAATAATGTTTCTTTTATTTGAACAAAATATAAATAATGTTTCAGTATAGTGACATAATATAAATTAAGTCATAGACTCCGAAGTGTGCATCAGTTGTTGTATCCACATTTTTTTTAAATTTCATGCGTATTAAAATGACTAACATGCGTATCATGAATCACATAAAAGAGTTATAAATTCATGTCCAAAGTCGTTAACCAATACATAAAACCGTAAAAGAAACTTTATATAATTAATGTGCATCACTAAATTTCAAAAAAAATAAAAAATAAAATAAAAAAATGACATATGTGTATCACAAAAGCAAATTATGAATATTTTATTATAAGAATTAAAATGGCTATGTCATACTATAAAAATTAAAATGGTAACCTGAGAAACACCCAAACTGATTCATGTATTTAAAATAAAAGAAATATTTTAATATGTACCACTCGTATTATGTTAAAGAAAGTCAAATAAAAGAAATATTTTATCAGTGCTTCTTTAAAAAAAAATTCAAAACAATAGAAGAACTAATATTATGTTTGAGAAAGTAAAATAATGAATTTAATTAAAAAGAAGAAAGAAAACATAACCGCCAGGTGCGTGAGGTATGGCTAAAATGGGCTACAAAAGATGCCATTTATTTTATCTTATTTACGAGAATGCCATCACATTTATTAGTTTTCTATAAGATCATCAATGGTACATCCAACTGTCCACAACTGTCCCTATTGTTTTTATTTTAAGGTGGTCACCATTACTAAAACGCTTCCTATATATGATATATATATATATATATATATATATATATATATATATATATATATATATATATATGATATATATATATATATATATATATTAATATATGTAACGGATCCAGTAAGCAAGAAAAACTAAAATAAGAAAAATAAAGAAGAATTTCTAAATCCACATTTCAAATAGGAGGAATAAGAAATTTTGGGAGATGCATTTATTTTTGTAGGTGCATCTGAAATGAGTGTTTAAGTGGTTTCTTCTTATCCTTCTCATTTTAATTTTTCTTATTATTGATCCTAACTTCTCTTCTCTATATATATATATATATATATATATATATATATATATATATATATATATATATATATATATATATATATATATATATATATATATATATATATATATATATATATTCGTATAATTAGTCTACAAAATTGTTTGATATTTTAGTGGGTCACATTCATATATTTTATCAATTGTATATTTCGTCCATTTGTATGAATATTAATATAGTTTTAATTATAGTCATATCATTTCCTTGCTCAAAAAAAAAAAAGTCATATCGTTTCGTTGAAATACGTCTTTTTCTTCTAGAGACTAAAGTTACCGGCCACGAAATTAAGAACGAAACTAAATGTCGGTAACTAAAATTCAAACGCACATGATTAATAATATATAAATCAGTAACTATCACAAGTACAATTTTTATTTACCTAGTTGAAGATGAAAGGTAAGTAATTAAATGCACGCGCGACATGAGTCATGCCAAGTTACTTTATTAATAGTAAAACCGATTAACTGTTTACATCATTATATTAACACAGCCAGCCAATAAAGTTAGGACGTGCATAATTTGTTGTTCATTAACGATAGCTTGTAAATGATAGAACGTAAATGATTAACGTATAATAAACGATACGTGTTGCAACAGATTATTATGAATTATGTCAAGAAAAAAAGCGTAGTACGTTAGCTCATATCTTCTACGTTAATGTTAATCGAGTCATTGATTGGCTATTACTAGACTTCATTTTCTTGTATCTGTGTTTGTTTGAATGTTAAAGGCCACCTTGATGCTTACTGTGTGTACCTTGCTTATTGGTGAGGTCTATTTGTTAAATATGTTTGTTTTAAAACAGTAACTAAGTATCTCATATCATACACACAAGAAATAAATTTCATAATGTGCTAATCAAGACTTAAACTTACAAATATTTGGTTAAAAAATATTCTCACACATGAGTTACCATATTAAGACACAAGCCTTTGCTCCATTTGTAATCATGTTATATTTCATTATTTTACAACATAATTTTACTCGACTCATATCGAATACACGAATCAATCCCTAAGATCTGAAAGTGAACTCTAAATATCCATTTTCGCTTGTGATTTATAAGTTAAACAACTCAAACTGCAACTAAAACAATAATCATTAGACGTTCAAAAAAAAAAAAAAAAAAATTTAAATAATAATAATTATTATAATATCAAAAATAAAAATGTTTTATAGTTTATAGGTTGGTTAAGTAGTTTGTTGAAATTAAAAGATTGATCTGTAGGTTTGTAAAAGCTGACATCAAAATAGCAAAGCATATACTTTTTTCTTTGTTTAGCACTTAAAAATTAATTAGTGTTTTTACTGTTTACAAAAATAATTAGTGTTGTACTGTTGTTATTGTTGAAGTGCATTTGTAGGTACTAAATTGGGCATGTTGAATTACTATTATGGGTAGCTTTGAGGAAATAGGTTTCGAAATCCTAACTCTTGCCTAAAGGAAATAAGTACCGCTTATCAACAAAGGTAGCTTTGGGACAAGTATTTATGGAATAGTCGGTCTAACACTCAAAAGGGGGGCACAAGGTCGGTGTTTTACGTCTATTAGACTATCTTTATCAATAATTTATTACAAACCAATCTCTTAATAAAATATTATTTTCTCTTTCCTCCACCTACACATCCAATACATACAACCAATCTATAATTTTTTTACCATTTATCAACAAGACAACTTAACACACAATCAATACATACAAATAAAAAAAAGAAGAAAAGCAAAAAAGACATAGCCACTTAATTAGTGCCATGTGGCAAATGATGGGTTGGCAATCTAGTTTGCCATGCAACCAGATTGCTAGATAAATTGTATACAAATAATATAAAACTATTATTTTGACATATATTTTGTTTAGGTTAGGTTGGCAATCTTGCAAATAAAGATAGTCTTAAACCTTGTAAAAAATTTGCATTCGGCTAGTTTCTAAAAATAGAAATTTGCTTGAATAGCAAAGACACCAGCACATCTTTGAACATCATGAGATAGAGTTCAAGAATGGCGTCAATCTTATTACTTCTTGTTATATGAATATTCAAAGGGTTTAGTTATAATCTAACTGACAATCCAAATTAGGCCATTTTAGGCCCATGCAAAAACAAGGCCCAAGACCATTATTAACAAAGGTGGATTAGTCTTTCAATTTCAAAGTCATTTCCGTAATCTTCATTTTTATTAACAAAGATGTTTCGATTCTATAGTTTAGTGGTCGCTATAAACTACAGCTCTTTCAATGTTCAAAACATATAACTGATATCTTTATTGTAAGATATATATTGATTTAAGATGTGTGTCTGTTGATAAAATTTAGTTGATCACTTTTGTTATATTATTATGCTAAAGCTTCTATGGATCTTTCCCAATAATACTCAAAGAACTATTTTGGTACAAAAACTAATAAAATAATAACTTAAACAAAGCACATAGTCTACAGACTCAAATTCAAGGGCATCGTGCACCCATGTAATTATCCACCATTATGAGACACCATATTTTTACAAATTTAAAATTGGAGAAATTATTCAAAACTCCAAATTTGCTGACTATAAAATGTCATTTGCAATAGCACAAAAAATAAACCCATCCATATTTAAGCGAGATATACAACAGTCAGTACCATGAAGGCCACTACCATTACATTCTCCGCCATCTTTCTTCTATTGTCATTAGCAGCGTCGGATGTTTCTGCCTCTGCTGATGGTGGTTATGGCTTAACTCCGACAAAACCAGCTAAGCCCGAACTCCCTTACAAAACAAAGGAAAAGGAAGTCCCTAAACCAATCGAGATTCAAGGTCTCATATATTGTAAATCCGGCTCTAAAGTCTTCCCACTCAAAGGTATTTCAGAAACTCTATCTATATTGTACGATTCAATAATTGATCTTTGTCGCTCTAAAACATTGATCAATTGTAGATTTTATATTATTATGTTTTCTTTCCAACATAATAACTTGAACTTACTATCATAAATGCATGTAGGAGCCACGGCTAGAATAACTTGTTTAGCAAGAAACCACATTGGGCTCGAATTAGCACCATTTTCTGTCTCAAGTTGCCCGGCTGACGACAAGGGATACTTTCTAGCAAAACTGTCTCCTTTATCAACAAAGTATTTGAAGCATACTGAATGGGAGCTCAAAGAGTGCAAAGCTTACCTAGAGAAATCGCCGTTGGATGAGTGCAAGGTTCCGCTAGATATTAATGGAGGCGTTAAGGGTGCTCATATTTTATCTACTTCAGCTCATAGACTCCTTAAAAACGCAAATCTATATTCCCTCAAACCTTTTTTCTACACAAGTGATAAACCCAAGCTAGTATCCGACAACAAAGGATATTAGCATTTCTTAGAGAAGATTATGATTCAATTTCGAGGAATCATTGATTTACTTTTGTGTAACAATTATTTTTCCCTTATTCTTAAGTTGTACCATCTATTTTTTCCTCTGTTCTGTTTGTAATAGAAGAGGATTACTTTCGGTATGTGCTACCATTTATAATAGTTAATGTCAAATATCTTCAGTATTGTTTCATTATTAATTTTAGGTCGGGTGTAATAAGGAGATCTTATGACCACATTTATTACTGTCAATTCAACGCTACATCAGCTTTTTGTCTCTATAACTAACTTATTATAATAAGACAATCAATTTCATCACCAAAATATATCTCGCTTAAACACAAATATATCTCACCAAACCACATACACATACAAATAACACATTCCACACGACTCGGCCTTGACATCGATCGATTCTTCTTTTTTCTTGGTTGAAGACGTGTGCAATGGACAAAGACGCATCTTGAGTGATCAAAAACTCGGTCTTAACTCTTTATCAACATTAGAATTACAACTGTTGTGCGCTATATATAAAATAGAACCAACATATAATAGTAACTTGAAACTTGGTCCAAATAACATCACATTAGAAGTTTAAATGATTTTCTTTAACTTTTTAATTAGACAAAAATACACCGTTGGTTTCTAAACTTGCCCAAAAGCATCACCTGGGCCCAAAATTTGAGAAACTAGTCGTCGTGAGTCCAGAAGTTAGGTTTTTGAGGCCGATTGCGTCCCTTGACCCGTTTGGTCTCAATCAACGTCCGTTTTTAGTAATATATTTAAGGGCATAACAGACCAATCAATTTTATTACTACACGTCTACGCCTTAGTTATCCCAACAGTGAACGTTAGGGACCAATCATGAATTTTACTATGCAACTTGAGCGTATCTTCCCTGATACACTAGTCATTTTTGCGCGCGAACAAATAAACCTATCCACCAAACCCATATACACACCATAATTACACAAACCCTTATCTAAAACCAAATCCAAACTCAAAAAACCTCATTTCCGGAAAATCAAAAACCAAATCCAAATTCTCAATTTTTCAGAACTCAAAAAACCAAATCAAATTCCAACAATACCATGTCGTTTGGAGCTAATATTGTCACTAACATGCCATATTATATTAGCAGCATGCCAGATAACGTGATCATTAATATTATGAATCGTTTGCCAATAAAAAATGCGGTGAGGACCGATAGTTTAGCGAGAAACTAGAGGTTTAAGTGGACTTTGCTCACTGATGTCATAGTTGATGAGGATTTCTTTTATAATTTAATAAATAAGTTTGATGGGAGGCATGTAACTAGACTGCTACTTCAGCTCAAAGGTCTCATAAGAAGGTTTGTCTTCTCCATAGAGTCCAAAACGCTGTTTGGACAAGATGACTTGAATTATGAAGAGATTCATGATTGGATTTTGTTTTTGGCTCGGAGAAGAATTGAGGTCCTCACAATTAGAATCTGGTATGGTGAACCAGTTATATTGCCAACTCAACTTTACTCTCGTATGGAGTTGAAACATCTGGAACTTCATTATTGTTCTTTTCCTAGTTTGGTATCTTTAGTAGTTTTCCAAATCTATTGAGCTTAGAATTGTTATCTGTCAATTTTCAAAGCGGTACAATTTGGGAGTTTGTTACTCGTTATTCCTTAGTCGAGTCTCTTAAAATGAATCGTACTACAACAATCGAGAAGAGACTATTGGATATTGCAAAACTTTGGAATATGAAGAAGTTATATTTGTCATTCGGTGTTTGGAACCATGCCACGACAATTACAACTTCCAATATCTTTCAGCTGAGAAGCCTTACAAAACTTGAGACCCGTACATTGGATTTTCAGGACTGAAAGGTAAGACCAATTTGAGTTTTACCCTTCAAATTACAGAATGTTAAAGTAATCTCTAACACTTATGAAATGTAATCTTTAAAACTTACGAAAAGTCTACCTTTTGTAGTTGTTGGCAGAAGGTAGCTCTTGGATGAATGTCCTTGTGGCATTTGTATCCTTCAAGACTCTTAATCTATCCGAAGTGGATTTTGAGAATAATGCAATGGTATCATTCATCATTCAAATGATTCGTGTATCTCCGCATTTGCAAATGCTAGTAACCAAAGTAAGTGTGTAGAAAACTAGAAAGGGGGTTGAATAGTTTTGCCGATTTAAACTTTGTTTTAAAGTATTTATATCGACTTATGTCAATCCATTTAGAATCGTGTGTTAGATATTGATAGATAGACATATAAATAAATAATGCAAAGAGATAAAGAGTAAAAGAACACAAAACCACGACACAAGTATTTATATTGGTTCGGCTACAAGGACTCCTTCCTTGCCCTACTCCACTCCCCGAGTACCCAATTTGAGGGGTTTCTAAGCCCTACACAACAAAAGATCCTTAATATGGCGGAGAAGCCTTCACAACGTCGCTTACACTTTATCTGGTACAAGGCTAGACACCGACTTCTTCCACGAGGTAGAACCAAACCTATCACAATGGCGCCTAAACTTTATCCGGTACTAGGCTAGACGTCAAGTTCCATTACAAATGAGGAACTATTACCCAACATTATAACCTAAAGGAGACAAACTCCTTTTTACAACACTTCAAAGGATATCAATACCCTTTTACCCAAACTACAAAAATATACATCGACGCCCCATATCGAATGTACATCTTCGGCACTATACACCAATGCCTTCAACTTGACACACTAATGGAGGGAGAGAAGAACTATAAACAAGATGCACTTCAGTGGTCTTGATGATGACGAAGCTTAGCAACTCATAACCTTGAACTTGCACTTCTTCAAGAGGTTGTAATCTAGCCTTTAAGAGGAACCTAGAGAATCACACAATGAGAAAACTACATAGAATGATCCTTTGGATAGGTTAGAGAGGTTAGAACATAGAGAGAAGATATGTCTAAAAGGGGTTGGGAGTAAGAGAGAAATAGATCACTATTTATAGGCAATCTGCCTACAGTTCACCCGGATCTGGCGGATCCCTTACCCAAGGGATCCGGCCAGTGCAATCCAAGGGATCCGGCAGCTGGGTCAGGCTAGTACGAATTTTGAGTTGCAAACCGGGTTATGGGTTATAGGTTATGGACCATGGGTCATGGACTTTGGATCATGGATACCCAACAAGATACATTATACCTAGTCAACGGGTCTTGGGGCATGGGTCATGAACTTTGATTATCACAAATAGTTTACTTTGATTGTTGGTGTGTAACTCCCAGAATAGGGTTAGATAATCAATGTCAGCATAAAGAAATTCCACTAGGTGGTTACCGGATATCACTTGGAATCGTGTGATCACTTTACAAAGTAAACTATTCGACCCTAATGCCTGGGTTACACGAATATCTACTTGGGATAAGACCAAATGTAGTTATAGAATTAGGCACAATTTAATAACCCTTTTGCTTATAAGTGTTTATCGTTTTCTGTGTGTCTTTCATGCATAATCAGATCTCCTATTTATAGGAGGTTACTCTGAGCTAGTCAAATGGAATTATGAGAATTAATCGGCCCATTAATCGCCTCATAATTATCCCCATTATAGCCGTTCGTGATTACATGACCAATTAAACGTGGTCATTATGCAGTTGTAACTGCCACTTGAATAGGTCAAAGCCCGTTACAAGCAGTACTTTCATAGCACTAGCAGTGGAAACACTGCTTCAGTGGAAACTGAGCACTATCAATACAAACCACTATTAGAGTCAGGGTGTTCAGGGACCTTATGGGTGTACACTTCGTACCTCCTAGCCCATTACAAGGTGTGAACTAATCCCACAAGTGCACTAAATTTTCCAACAATCCTTCCCAAATTTAGTTCACTTCCTTTGCATGAAAACAAACATTAAACAAAACTTGTGCATAAACGAAAATGTCCTGAGGATTGAATTTCCATCTTAGTAAATTAAAAATTCAAATTTTCGAGAATCAGGGTGTTCTAAGAATTGAACCCTTCAACCCATTTGAATACCTGAAGATAAAATACACACAAGTTTTCGAACACTTATCAGCTCCTGACACTGTACAAGCCATGTGTCCATATCCAAATTCATAAATGTTGTAAAAGCTAAAAGTCCAAAAGCTCCCTGAAGCGGCAAAACTTCAACATTTATATAGGTGGTTCCTCTTTATTCATGCTCGTGCCAAGCAATTTTTCAAAGAAAATTAACCATTAAGAAGTAAATAATTCATCATCCTTTCAGCAGGTTCTGAGCACAACCTTGGGAAGTAAATAAAACATGTGCTCCAGTCCACTGAATGTTCAGCTTTCCACATTGAACTCAACTCCCAAGTTTCCTTAGGAGGGAGTTGGGTGTACTAGCATTCAGTGACTAAGTTGGACTTAAACCCATCCCTTTAGCAGACTTTATAACCAAGTCTATCCCTAAGTGTCTAGACTTACCATTGTACATTTGGCTATAAGCCTTAGCCAATGTAGCTGCACTATCACAACGGATAGAAATAGGTGCTATAGGTTTGGGCCACAATGGAATCTCAAGAAGCAAGTTTTTCAACCATTCAGCTTCTTTACCAGCAGCAGCTAAAGCGACAAATTCAGATTCCATTGTTGAACTGGTGATGCAAGTTTGCTTCTTGGATGCCCAAGAAATTGCACCTCCACCAAGTAGGAATACCCAGCCACTGGTAGACGAATTGTCTTCAGTGTTACTGATCCAACTTGCATCAGTGTATCCTTCCAACACGGATGGGTAACCAGTATATGAGAGACTATAATCCATAGTTCTTTTCAAATACTTCAGTACCCTTTGAACTGCTTGCCAGTGATGAGCACTAGGATTACTAGTATACCTGCTTAATTTTCCCACTGCAAAACCAATATCAGGTCTTGTACAAGTCATGGCCATACATCAGGCAGCCAATTACCCTAGAATACTCAAGTTGAGATACAGCCTTGCCATGATTATGCATCAGCTTCTCACAAGTATCCATAGGTGTACTCACTAGAGTACAATCAAAGTAATTGAATTTCCTCAGCACCTTCTCAATATAATGAGACTGAGAGATAGAAATTCTTTTACTTTCATGTTTAATCCTTATACCAAGGATAACATCAGTCTCCCCCATGTCTTTCATGGAGAACCTTGATGACAAAAATTCCTTTGTCAAGTCAACCTGATTTTGGTCAGTGCCAAAGATCAACATGTCATCAACATATAGACAAATGATGACTCCTTTACCAGATTCATCAAATTTGCTATATACACATTTGTCAGCATGGTTAAGAACATAACCACTAGACAAAACCACTTCATCAAATTTTTGATGCCATTGCTTAGGTTCCTGCTTTAGTCCATAAAGAGACTTAATCAGTTTACACACCTTGTTTTCATTACCAGGCATGATGAAGCCCTGAGGTTGGTTCATATAAACCTCCTCATCCAATTCACCATTCAAGAAATCTGTCTACACATCCATCTGATGAATAATTACATTGTGAATTAATGACAAAGCAATCAGCAATCTTATGGTACTAATACGAGCCACTGGGGCATAAGTATCAAAATAGTCTATCCCTGACTTTTGTTTAAAGCCCTGAATGACTAGTCTAGCCTTGAACTTTTCAATAGTTCCATCTACCTTCATTTTCCTTTTGAAAATCCATTTGCAACCCAAAGGTTTGCAACCAGGTGGTAGATCAACCAACACCCAAGTGTTGTTGCCCATGATGGAATCCATCTCATCATTGATTGCTTCTTTCCAGAAGGCAATATCCTAGGACTTCATTGCTTCTTCAAATGTCTTGGGATCATCCTCAATAATGAAGCAATAGGAGTATTGGTCTGAGACCTCATTCCTTGTTCCTTCAACTAAGTATAGTTGAAACTCAGGTCCAAATGACTTTGGAGTCCTGACCCTTTTGTTCTTTCTAAGCACAAGTTCAGGTTTGTTAATACAAATAAACCGTAAAAACGTTTATTAATATTTTGCGATCTCTTTGTGTTTTGTTGATAACAAATATAATGTTATCTTAAGTATAATTATAAGGATACATGTTATTTTTGTAAAGCATTTACATATAGCCATTTAAATACAAAAATGTAGTAATTAAGCATTTGTTGTAATAGTTTATTAGGATGGGTAAAAACCATAACCCATGGATCATAACCCATACCCAAGTTGGCTAGATACAATGTATTCTTAGATACATTGAATCTAAAGAAAACCCATGGACCAACCCATAACCCATTACCCATAACCAAAAAACCCATGGGCAAAGAGGAGCGTCCCACGGATCCCTAGGATTACACTAGACGGATCCCAAGTGGGAGGGATCTGTGGGATCCGTGGAACAGAGGAGAAATTTTTCTATAAATAGAGAGCCATTTCTTCATTCTAACTCACCCCTCTTCTTACTAAATCTCTCAAACACTATCATTCTCTTCTAACATATAGATCACTTGATCTAGAGAGTTGTTCTTCTTCCTTTCTATTGTGATCCTCATATAGGTCATTCTCTAAGGCGATATCACGAGCATTCTACAAGTCATCCAAGCAAGGGGTCCTTGATTGATTTGTCACTCCGTAAGATTTCTGTAGCAAAGATCTTGTATTTGATATTTCACATATTTGTTGTGTAATAGTCGTGTTGGTTTGGTCTACCGTGCTACGGACTCGGTATCTAGCTTTGTACCAGAAAAAGTGTAAGCAACGTTGTGAAGGCTTCCCCGCCAAGTGAAGGAGTTTGTTGACATAGTGCTTGAACTCTCGAGTAGGTGACTCGGGGAGTGGAGTAGGGCAAGGAAGGTGTCCTTGTAGCCGAACCACTATACATCGGTTGTGTCTTTTCTATCCCTTTGCTTTACTTTATTTACTTACTTTATCATTAGATCTATACTTTCTCTACATCCGTAAGATCTCACATATTAACGAATCTAAAGTTTTTGAAACTAAATTAAAATCGGCAAAACTATTCAACCCCCCCTTCTAGTTTTCCACAATTTGCATCAAGAGCTAAGTTTATAAAAGTTTTGAAGTAAAATTGTATTTTAAAAACTTTTCGATCACTATGAGTTCTGAAAATTATAAGGAAGGGCAATCTATGCAACGACCACCACTACTTGAAACTAATGGTTTTATATATTGGAAAAATAGATTCGAAACATATGTGAAATCTAAAGATATTGATCTTTGGTACATTATTGTTGAAGGCGATTTTGAGGCTACCTCAAAAGATGATAAAGGGAATGTAGTTAACATACCTCATGATAAATTAAGTGATGAATTGAAGAAAAAGCTTTCTAAAAATAGTGAAGCAAAAATGGTTTTATATAATGCTTTACCGAAAAAGGAATTATAAAGAATTTATATGCTTAAAACCTCTAAAGAAATTTGGACTTCTTTAGTTGTAACTCATCAAGGCAACCAACAAGTTAAAAATAATAAAATTGATTTATTCAACAATATGAACAATTTTCAATATCGGATGAGGAAACTATAGATCATTCATTTGCTAACTTTAATACTATTATTACATCTTTACAAGCACTTGATAAATCTTTTTATAGCCGTAACCATGTTAGAAGATATCTAAGGGCACTTCCATTGAAGTGGAGATCCAAGGTGACGGCGATCGAAGAGTCAAAAGATTTGACAATCCTCACCCTCGATGAACTTATAGGCAACCTAAAAGTCTACGAGCTTGTCCTTCCTAAAGACTCCGAAGCCTCAAAGGTGAAAGAGAAACACAAATCTCTTGCCCTTAAAGCCAAAAAGGCTTCAAGCAATGAAGAGAACTCCTCTTTAAGTAGTGACGTCGAGGAGTACGCTATGGCGGTAAGGGACTTTAAAAAGTTCTTTAGAAGAAAGGGAAGATACGTCAAACAACCGTATGATGATAAGAAAGGCTTTCGGAAAAGCAAAGAGGACGAGAAGCCAAAAGATGATCGTACTTGCTTTAAATGTGGGGACCCAAACCACTTTATTAGTAAGTGTCCCAAACGGGATGATCAAAAGGCGTTCGTGAGCGGCACGTGGGGAATGAGCGACGAGGAGGACGAATAAATTTGTCTCATGGCAAATGATGAGGTATGCTTAAAGGTCGACCTAGACCCGGATGAATGGGTCAAGGATAGCGGGTGCACGAGGCACATGACCGGAAATAGAGATCTATTCTCCACATATGAATCCTTCAATGGAGGTAATGTGGTGTTTGGAAATAGCAAAAGTAGAATCATCGGTAAAGGTACGATTTCTAACAAATCTCTAACCATTAACGATGTGTCACGTAGAAAACCTAAACTTTAACCTCTTAAGTATAGGGCAAATATGTGATAAAAAGTGCAATGTACTATTTACCGAAACCGATAGTAAGATATTAAAAAATGGCATAACCATAGGAAAATGAATTAGGAAACATGGAGTCTATGTCATTAAAATCGGTAATGAACCTAAAGACAAACTATGTCTTACCTCTATGGATGATACTTCGACCTTATGGCATCGAAGATTGGGTCACGCCAACATGCGACTTCTTCAATCGCTATCATCCAAAGATCTAGTAAGAGATCTACCTAAGTTAAAATATGAACATCACTTTTGTGATGCTTGTAATGTAGGAAAACAAGCTCATTCTAGTCATAAAGCTAAAAACATGGTGTCTACAACTAGGTGTCTAGAATTACTACAAATGGATTTATTTGGTCCATCCGCTATCCAAAGTTATGGAGGCAACTACTACACTTTGCTCATAGTGGATGATTACTCTAGATATACATGGACAAAATTTTTAAAAGAACAAAACGGAAACCTTTAATTATTTTGAAATATTAAGCAAAAAGATCCAAAGACAACTAGGAAGTCCTATAGTGTCCATTAGGACGGATCATGGTAGGGAATTCGATAATGAAGTGCAATTTGGAGCCTTTTGTGACGCTAATGGTATTACTCACAACTTCTCGGCTCCACGCACTCCACAATCGAATGGGGTAGTTGAAAGAAAGAATAGAACCCTACAAGAAATGAGTCGAACCATGCTTAATGAACAATCTATACCTCAAAAGTTTTGGTGTAATGCCGTTGATACTTCAACGTACATACTCAATCGAGTCTTAATTAGACCAATCTTAGGTAAAACTCCATATGAGTTACTCCGAGGCAAAAAGCCTACGTTAAATCACTTTAGAGTCTTTGGAAGCAAATGTTTTATTCTTAATACTAAAGATTACCTTACAAAATTTGATCCTAAATCAACCGAAGGTATCTTTCTAGGTTACTCGCCAAATAGCAAAGCTTACGTCATATTAAACAAAGAAACAATGAAGGTAGAAGAGTCATTAAATATAAAATTTGATGAAAGTCCACCAAAACCCTCTCCACCTCTTGTCGATGACGAGATAATAGAAAGTGAAGCTATAGTAATAAAGAAAAAGACAAATGAAGAAGAAGAACCTTTAAATGATGAAATAATAAACATTAAAGAGTCCAAAGATCACCCCGTAGATAAAGTCATAGGAAAGCTAAACGAATGAACATTAAGGTCTCAAGTTCAAAACCAAAGTAGCTTGTTTTGTTTCGTTTCAACCTTAGAACCTAAGAATACACAAGAAGCCATAAAAGATGAGAGTTGGGTAATGGCTATGCAAGAAGAACTAAATCAATTTGTATCTAATGATATTTGGACACTTGTCCCTCCACCTAGTAATCAAACCATAATAGGAACCAAATGGGTTTATAAAAACAAATTAGATGCAAACGGAGTAGTGTCTAGGAACAAGGCTAGACTCGTTGCCCAAGGGTATAACCAACAAGAAGGAATAGACTTTGATGAGACCTATGCCCCCGTTGCTAGATTAGAGTCTATAAGAATACTTCTTGCGTATGCTTGTGCTAATGATCTAAAGCTTTATCAAATGGATGTCAAAAGCGCTTTTCTAAATGGTTTCATTAATGAAGAAGTATATGTAGCTCAACCTCCTGGCTTCATCGATTTTGAAAAACCCAAACATGTGTATAAATTAAAGAAAGCCCTTTACGGTCTTAAACAAGCTCCAAAAGCTTGATATGACAGACTCAAGTCATTTTTAATTAAACACAACTATACCATGGGGTTAGTTGACAACATACTTTTTACTAAGAAAAGAGAGTCACATATAATCATAGTGCAAATATATGTAGATGATATTACATTCGGATCCACTTGTCAAGAAATGTGTGATGATTTCTCTAAAATCATGCATGAAGAGTTCGAGATGAGTATGATGGGAGAACTTAGTTTCTTTCTTGGTCTACAAATCAAACAAGTAGAAAATGGTATCTTCTTAAATCAATCTAAATACATAAGGGAGATGTTAAAGAAATTCGGTCTAGAAGAGTCGAAACCAATTAGGACTCCAATGTCATCCAACACCAAACTCACAAAAGATGAAAACGACGAATCCGTAGATAATACTAAATATCGTGGCATGATAGGTAGTCTTCTCTACCTCTCGGCAAGTAGGTCGGATTTCATGTTTAGTGTTTGCTTATGTGCTAGGTTTCAAGAAGACCCTAAAACATCACACCTAGAAGCCGTAAAAAGGATATTTAGATACGTTAAAGGTACAACACAATCAGGATTATGATATCCTAAGGGCACGGGAGTAGAAACAATTGTATATGCAGATTCTGACCATGCAGGTGATTAGGTTGATAGAAAAAGTACAAGTGGGGTATGTACTTTCATGGGATGTTGTTTAACATCTTGGTTTTCTAAGAAACAAACGGCACTAGCAATATCAACAACCGAAGCCGAGTACGTCTCCGCCGGCAAAGCATGCCAACAAGCACTATGGACGAAACAAGCGTTAGTCGACTACGACATTCATCTAAGCGACATAGCCATCCTATGTGACAACAAAGGTGCCATCGACTTAAGCAAGAATCCGGTATTGGATTCTCGCACAAAGCATATAGAGATTCGTCATCACTTCTTAAGAGACAATGTTCAAAATGGGAACATCTCTATTGAGAAGGTAGCATCCGAAGACAACATAGCCGACGTCCTCACCAAACCGTTGAAGCGGGAACAATTCAACCTACTTCATCTTGGTCTTGGTCTAATGGAACAAACGTCGTAACTTATTTGACTCTACAAGGTATGTAAACACTAGCCTTCTTCTTTCTGAGTCTAGGATTTCTATTTCACGCACAACTCACAAACAATACGGGAATTTTCAAAACCCAAGATGAGTTTTTACACTTATTGTTTTCTTATTTTTTAAAGCTAAACTACTTTCAAAGAAAACCTCTTTTCGAAATGTTTTCTAAAAGGATGATACCTTCCCGTATCAATTTCACAAAAGCAATTTCTCACGTCTAGGACAAATCGCTTTTCATTATTAATACAAAGTAAAACCCGTTTTCATTGCATCTCATGTCTTTTGAATGCTAAAGGGGACACATAACTAATATGTGTTTCGGGTACATTCATTTAAGCAACAATGAATTAGGAGCATTGATAACACTAAATTATGTACTCATGTACTAAATATATGTTTTCAGGTTATCTCAATATGATGCTTTTCTACTTCTAGTTTATTTTTCCTTTCTTTTTAGGGGTCGAGATAACCGTAACTCCAAATAGTTTGCATATAGGCACACACTAGGCAAAAATGTTTCCAAAAGGAAAATTTTGTGCTGCCTGAATCACCAGACCCATGGATCCCAGCCTTCATGCTGGACGGATCCCTCAAGGGAAATATCCGTGGGATCCGTGAGACAGAAGCTGTTTTTACCTTCTATTTTTCTCACTTTGGATGAAAAATCCACATTTGTTTTATTTTTGGGAGTATGCTCTTTAATGCTTGTGTTCTCATGATCACATGCCTTAAATTCATATCTAATCATTAGATCTTAATCCACATTTTGGGTCAAGCATTCATTACAATGCTTTGTTTTTTTTTTCTATATATAGAACTCCCAAAATGCTTACATAATCCATCTCATCTTCACAAACACAATACACCATGTCATCCACAAACCCTTTAGATGAATCACCTAGTACAAACAATCATCTCCATGAAACTCAAACCTTTGTACTTCCACCTTCCAAAATACCAAAATCAAACTCTAGGATATCCGCACGGATTAATATCCGATCTTGTTGCTTAGGAAAACCATATGGCTCATCACCATCAACTAACTCACCACAAGATGCTTCCATTATAGCACCTCCCTCATCACCAACGAGTACACCAACTTCATCACCAAATCATTCATCACCTAAAATCACTGTTTTGGAACTCCTTACGACTCCAACAAGATCTCCACAACCAAAGCAAAAATAATTAGCCTTTTTGACACCTCCAACTTCTCCAAACACAATATTCAATGATCTTGAAACATCACCACCTTTGGATCCCATTAAACTACAAGAACATCTAGGTTCTTTTCCACCACTACTTCCAATCATTCCGGACTTTGATCCGTATTTTCCTATTTTTCCACCACAACTTCCGCAACTCACAAATCAAAACAAACCGAAAGATTTCCGTACTCATTACCCACATCACCTACATTGTGAACATTGCCAATCCACTAGGGAAATTGCAATAGAAGTTAGGGAAGAAATGCGATTCATACTCAACCTCATCCTTGATCGCATCAATACCATTACTCATCCAAACCTCCATCCATAACCTTATGCAAGCATGGAAGGAATCACTACTACTATTTTCTATTTTTAGTACTTTCTCTTTTTTGAAGTCATTTTCAAGAACAAGTCTTGTTCTTATTTTTACATGCTTGTAGGTGGCATAAATACCACTACAATTTGTTGTTTTATTACAAGGCCTTGTTTACATACCTTGGCTCCCAATCTTGATTCTCGGTAATCACAAGATTATTTAAGCATGTTACTAACCTTTCTTTTTGTAGGATTTTTTCTTCACTTGACGCACCAAACTAGGGGGAGCTACCGTCAAGGGGGAGTTAGCGATACGTGAACTAATTTTTCCACACTTTTATGTTTATTTCTTCCAAGGGTTAACTTTTTGTTTCGACAAAAAGGGGAGAAGAAGTAAAACTTAGGGCTTTCAAAACTTACATCTATTCTTAAGTTTTACTCATCATAACATTATGTTTTGTCATCAACAAAAAGGGGGAGATTGTTAATACAAATAAACCGTAAAAACGTTTATTAATATTTTGCGATCTCTTTGTGTTTTGTTGATAACAAATATAATGTTATCTTAAGTATAATTATAAGGATACATGTTATTTTTGTAAAGCATTTACATATAGCCATTTAAATACAAAAATGTAGTAATTAAGCATTTGTTGTAATAGTTTATTAGGATGGGTAAAAACCATAACCCATGGACCATAACCCATGGATCATAACCCATACCCAAGTTGGCTAGATACAATGTATACTTAGATACATTGAATCTAAAGAAAACCCATGGATCAACCCATAACCCATGACCCATAACCAAAAAACCCATGGGCAAAGAGGAGCATCCCACGGATCCCTAGGATTACACTAGACGGATCCCAAGTGGGAGGGATCCGTAGAACATAGGAGAAATTTGCCTATAAATAGAGAGCCATTTCTTCATTCTAACTCACCCCTCTTCTTACTAAATCTCTCAAACACTCTCATTCTCTTCTAACATATAGATCACTTGATCTAGAGAGTTGTTCTTCTTCCTTTCTATTGTGATCCTCATATAGGTCATTCTCTAAGGCGAGATCACGAGCATTCTACAAGTCATCCAAGCAAGGGGTCCTTGATTGATTTTTCACTCCGCAAGATTTCTGTAGCAAAGATCTTGTATTTGATATTTCACATATTTGTTGTGTAATAGTCGTGTTGGTTTGGTCCACCGTTCTACGGACTCGGTATCTAGCTTTGTACCGGAAAAAGTGTAAGCAACGTTGTGAAGGCTTCTTCGCCAAGTGAAGGAGTTTGTTGACATAGTGCTTGAACTCTCGAGTAGGTGACTCGGGGAGTGGAGTAGGGCAAAGAAGGTGTCCTTGTAGCCGAACCACTATACATCGGTTGTGTCTTTTCTATCCCTTTGCTTTACTTTATTTACTTACTTTATCATTAGATCTATACTTTCTCTACATCCGTAAGATCTCACATATTAACAAATCTAAAGTTTTTGAAACTAACTTAAAATCGGCAAAACTATTCAACCCCCCTTCTAGTTTTCCACAAGGTTGTTGAATCACAACCTCATCAGGGACCACTGATGGTTCATCATCAGGGACCTCTGATACATCAGTGTCATGAGTTCCATTATGAATCCTCATACTTGGTCTAGGGACTGATGAGAATCTATTCTCATCAAAGTTTGCATCTCTTGATTCAATTATGGAGTTAACTGAAACATATTCATTAGGTTCAATAACATAGAACCTAAAAGCTTTGGAATGCTCAGCATATCCAACAAAGATGCAGTCAATGCCTCTTTCACCCAAAGTTTTCAGCTTTGGATCAGGGAGTCTTACAACAGCCCTACAACCCCAAACCCTGAGATAGTTCAGGTTGGGTTTCCTTTTAGTCCAGAGTTCATAAGGGGTAACCTTGTTCCTTTGTTGGGAACCCTATTTAATAAATAGCAAGCTGTTAACATAACTTCACCCTAGAACCCTTGACTCAGTCCTGAATAGGACAACATGGAATTAACCATCTCCTTCAAAGACCCTGTTTTTCCTTTTATAAATGCCATTTTGCTGAGGAGTATAAGGGGCAGTCGTTTCATGGATTATACCAACAGACTGAAAATACAAAGTATCCATGTACTCACCTCCCCTATCAGTCCTTAATCTTTTGATCAGGGACCCAAGTTGTAATTCAACTTCCGTTTTAAACACTTTGAATTTATCTAATGCTTCATCCTTGGTATGTAACAGATAGACATAACAAAATCTAGAAGCATCATCAATAAATGTCACAAAGTACTTCTTATTCCCCAAAGAAGGAGTGGCATGCAAATCACACAGGTCACTGTGAATTAGCTCCAAGACCTTAGTCTCACGACTAACACCCTGAAAGGGTTTCTTGGTTATCTTGGTCAACATGCAAGTTTTACACTTTTCAGTGTCCATGTCAAATGCTGGGATCAACCCATCCTTAGACATATCTTGCATCCTCTTATAGTGTACATGGCCAAGTCTAGCATGCCAAAGGGTAGAGTCAGACAGGTCAATGGTGGTCACAAAGGCTGAATTAACACTATTAGTGGCAATATTAAGCCTGAACATTTGATTACATAAATAACCAAAACCAATAAACACACCATTCTTAGAAAGAACAAATTTATCAGACTCAATAACTTGTTTATATCCATGATTATTCAAAATACTACTTGAAACCAAGTTCTTCCTGATATCAGGAACATGAATAACATTAAACAAAGTTACAACCTTTCCAGAACTAAAATTAAGATCTACACAACCATGACCATGCACCAAGGCTGTTGACTCATTTCCCATGTGAAGAATAGAACCATCATTCAGTGACTCATAAGTCTTGAACCAGCTTCTATCTTTACACACATGAACTGTTGCTCCAGAGTCAACCCACCACGCAACATCATCATCCTGTACATAATTAGATTCAGATACATATGTAACATAATAAATCTGAAAAGACTTATTAAACATATTCTGACCTTTCAGTGAGTTGGTTGAACCACCACTCCATGAACCATTAGTGCCTGATCCATTGGCTTTACCACCAACCTTAACACCTTTGCAATCCCTTTTAATGTGACCAGTTTTGCCACATTTCCAACAAGTAGGTGTTGCCTTCTTGTTAGGATATGCCCTTGTGTTGTCATGATATTTGCGTTTTCCTTTGTTGTCATTGTACCTGGTGGAGTTGTTATGCTCCACCATATTGACAACAGATGCACCAGTAGCATTGCTACTCTTTGGCTTGTCATTATCCTGCACCTTGAGAGATTCCTCAATGCGCAGATGACTGCCCAACTCAACCAGAGTTAACTCCTTTTTCTTATGTTTCAAGGTATGCTTGAAATCTTTCCAAGAAAGAGGAAGTTTATCAATAACACAAGAGACTGAAATAGCCTCATCCATGTGCATATTGTGTTGTGTAAACCTTCCAAGTATACCAAGAAGTTCATTGTATTGTTCCATAACTGGTCTTGAATCAGTCATTTTGTAATTTGTGAAATTACTCACAAGGAACTTCTTACTTGATGCATCCTCAGCCATATATTTGGCATCCAAGGAATCTCACAGTTCTTTGGAAGATTCAAAGTTGTGATAAATGTCAAAGAGTGAATCAGACATACCATTGAGAATTAAGCCTCTGCAAATGTAGTCATCATTCTCCCATTTGCTCCTTCTCCTGATCTGCTCCACAGTAGCATCATCCCTATCATCAGGAATAGGAGTGGTTAACACATAAACCACACTCATGCTTGACAGCAAGAAGTGCATCTTCTTCTGCCACCTCCTAAAGTCCACCCCTTCAAACTTATCAAGCTTGGCAAAGTTTGAAGCCATGTGTTTCATTGCAGCAGCAGCCATTGATTATCACAAATAGTTTACTTTGATTGTTGGTGTGTAACTCCCAGAACAGGGTTAGATAATCAATGTCAGCAGAAACAAATTCCACTAGGTGGTTACCAGATATCACTTGGAATCGTGTGATCACTTTCCAAAGTAAACTATTCGACCCTAATGCCTGGGTTACAAGAATATCTACTTGGGATAAGACCAAATGTAGTTATAGAATTAGGCACAATTCAATAACCCTTTTGCTTAGAAGTGTTTATCGTTTTCTGTGTGTCTTTCATGCATAATCAGATCTCCTATTTATAGGAGGTTACTCTGAGCTAGTCAAATGGAATTATGAGAATTATGAGAATTATGAGAATTATTCGACCCTAATGCATGGGTTACAGGAATATCTACTTGAGATAAGACCAAATGTAGTTATAGAATTAGGCACAATTCAATAACCCTTTTGCTTAGAAGTGTTTATCGTTTTCTGTGTGTCTTTCATGCATAATCAGATCTCCTATTTATAGGAGGTTACTCTGAGCTAGTCAAATGGAATTATGAGAATTAATCGGCCCATTAATCACCACATAATTATCCCCATTATAGCCGTTAGTGGTTACATGACCAATTAAACGTGGTCATTATGCAGTTGTAACTGCTACTTGAATAAGTCAAAGCCCGTTACAAGCTGTACTTTCATAGCACTAGCAGTGGAAACACTGCTGCTTCAGTGGAAACACTGCTTCAGTGGAAACTGAGCACTATCAATACAAACCACTATTAGAGTTAGGGTGTTCAGGGACCTTTTGGGTGTACACTCCGCACCTCCTAGCCCATTACAAGGTGTGAACTAGTCCCACAAGTGCACTAAATTTTCCAACATATGCCATGCTAACTAGTTATTGATCAACTGTTTTTAAAGTATAAGCCCAATATCCATATATTATTCGTTAAATGTAACATTAATGGATTAAGGATTCGGTAGGAGCCACGGCTAAAATCACTTGTTTGGCTAGAAGCCACAAAGAGCTTGAATTAGCACCAATTTCGTTTTCAAGTTGCCCGGCTGATGACAAGGGCTACTTTCTAGTCAAGTTGTCACCTCCATCAACAACTTATTTGAAGAATGCCAAATGGGAGCTCAAAGAGTGCAAGGCCTACCTTGAGAAATCTCCTTTGAAGGAGTGCAATGTTCCACTAGATGTTAATGGAGGCATTAAGGGGGCTCATATTGCTTCTTCATCTTATCGACTCCTTAAAAACGCAAATCTTTATTCAATCAAACCCTTTTTCTACACAAGTGACGAACCTAAACTCGTATCCGACAACAAGGGAAATTTTACTCTTACAAAATTGAACAAAACTTATTTTCCCCTTTTTTTTTTTTTTTTTTTTTTTTTTTTGGATCGAAAAGGATTACATATTGTTTTTGGTATCAATTCATTTATATACTTTTCATTTTATTCTTATAGTCCTAATTATTAACATGAAGATACGAAAACATGGAAAATACTGGCAGTTTCTCACGATTTTTGAAATTATTATCATTTATATAGTGCTCTAAATTATGTTTTACAAAGTTAAATGTTTCTAAGGCTATTTATGCATGGCCTTCGTGGATAAAATTATTGTAAGGACGTGCACAATGATACGCATTTTTGACCTTCAATTTATAATTAGAAATAATCGTTCATATTTGACAAGATAAAAGTTGAAGGTAACTTTTGTATTTCCCTAACTTGTTATAATACCCGTGCACGCACGAGGTTTTTCTTAAAATTTCAACAATTGAAGGTGTTCTAAATTGTTTTACTTGTTGCTTCGCCTAGTTTTTAAATACTACGTATAATTAGGGCTGAGCACCGAAGGTTCAAAACCGAACCGGACCGACGAAACCGACCGAACCGACAAAAACCAAACCGGACCGACAGCCCGTCGGTTCGGTTTCGGTTTTAGGTTTTACATGCTTTCGGTTTGGTCGGTTCGGTCGTCCGATTCAGCCCAAAACCGACAAAAACATGCCAAAATACACCTAGACTGACAAAACTGAACCGAACCGACGAAAAACCGAACCGAACCGACAACATTCGGTTCGGTTTCGGTTCGCGTTTTTCACGGTTTTTGGTCCTCGGTTTTCTCGGTTCGGTTCGAGTCGGTTTATGACCGACGCTCAGCCCTACGTATAATATAATTTGTAAAGATATTATAAATTATAAAATGTATGAAAAATAATTTAACGGGTTCTAAATTATTTTACTTGTTGCTTTGCCTATTTTTTAAAAATATAATCTAATTTGTAAAGATATTAATAAAATATAAATTTTTATAATACATAATTAAATTCAAGAAAAAAAGAAGATAATGTCAAAGCTACTGAAAAATGATATTCTCACGATTCTACAAAAGCAATGAGCAATTCTAAGTTTTTCATTATCTACACCATGGATAAGTAAAATCAAACTTCACACATAAATTACATAAATATGGGCTGGTGGCATTGGCTCACCGTCTCACATAGACAAGTTCGGGTCTTTTTCAAATTGACTGCAACTTTTTATAATAAGTTAGTATTAGAAAATTGCAATTGGCAAAAAAAAACTTCTCTTATTATATATAAAAGATTGTAACCATTATTCATAACTTTCGTACTTAAGTCACGAAAGATGTTTCATCTTCAAGTTACGGTTTATGAATACTTTCATGTTGTAATTGTTTTTGTATCATTTTGGATTGGATCAAAATAGCTTTGCTAAAAGCCTAAAAATAAATTGGTATAATTTATTAGGTTTTGTCATATATTTCTTTATAAAATCATAATTATAAATCTGAATTTACTGAACTGAAAATTTAGTTAGATTAAGACTAAAGATGCCATTTTAACAAATCCAAACCTTACTTAGCCTATAGTTCTATTTTGGTTAAGTATGAACAAAAATATTAATAGGTCTTGGATGGTTCCAAGACTTGTTCAAATCACAAGTTCACAACTATAAGTTAGTTGCCGTTTTTCTTTTTTCTTTTTTTTTTTTTTGGTTTTTCCGACACGATATTGCTAGCCGATCAATCTTCTTTTGAGTTATGTATAAACAATATTTGAAAGGTCTTATAAGGTTGCAATAAACTAGGGAGTAATGTCACACATTGTCATCATCTTGTAGATTAATGTACTTGTACACATTCCTCACCATTCCATTGTGCTGCAAGCATAATAGCAACAACAAAGTTCCATGATCAAGTTTTATGAAAGTAATAATTTTTTGTGATAAAAGTAGCTTAACCACACAAAAAATTACTCCATAATAAGCTTCTGAAAAAAAGATTCGAGGTAAAAATTTTAACAAACTCAAATTACACATTAAAATTAAGATAACATGCGAAACCCACACTTGCTTGCAAAACCAATATGAAATAAGCCGGTCCATACCTGCTTCCAAAACCAAAACCTGTAACTTGTTTGTATCATTCTTTCTAAAACAACATATTGGTTCAATCTCCCTTTAAATACACAATACATAGGTGCGTCATAATTGTGGTTGTTGTAATTACAACTTGGTTACTTTGTGCAAGGATGTGAAAAACTTACAGGTTGTCATCTTGCAACCACTTGGAGATAAAGGAATTGCAACAGGTGTGAATTCGCCATCATTACGGTCAACTATACGTGAAGAGGCATACCAAATGGGCACCATACAATTAAGCATTTGATATGGCTTGGAGGGCATTTTATTGCATACTTGACAACAACAAATCTTTTATGCTTCCCAAACCTCGTCAAATCCTCCAATTAGTTCACCCACCTATTGGAAAACGCAGAAAAGATTATTCATTTTCATTCTTTTCATGATTCATTCAAGTATATCAAGAAATAAAAACCTACTAAACTTGTATATATACATTGAAACATATATAGTCAAGTAGTAAAAAAAACATTTACTTCTTCTCTACAATCAAACAATGATCATCTTATTTTATAAGTTAGACCATCCTTGTAACAAAATTGCTTAATGAGACTTAAAACATAAATTATTCGTAAATTTCATATAAAAGAAAAGAGACTGGCCCGACCCTACCCAACTCATTACCCTAACCTCCACAATAAGAAATTTCCACTTCTAATTAGTTGTTTTAAATATGAATCTTAAGCATAAACGAAGTTACGTACACCTCTAACAATTGCACAAAGAATCGCCAAGATGTGTAAGGATGAACATGTTCTGGTAAAAGTCACCTGTGAAAGCCACAAAAAGAGAGCAGTACCGTTGAATAATATTAGCTCATTAGCTGAATAGCAAATGCAATAAAATGTCATTTTTCATTCCTCTCATAACATAAAAGTAAAAAAATGGTACCCACCAAATAAAAAACATAAAATGGCTGAAACCAATAGTACCACGTCCACTTAACTGTGGATAGATCATAGAAGAAGACTCCAGGAAGCGCTCATTGACCAACTTCTAGACCCTACTGTTCTATCACAGAAAACTGCGTAATGCAAATTCCAAAGTTTAGGGAAACAACGATGTTAAAAATAGAAAAAATGTCCACTTTTTAGTTATGGCTCAAAATTCTTTTCCGTCTTAGAGAGACTACTGTTGGGTGATTCAGTTGTGGATGCGTAGGTTAGTTTACCACTTTTCAACACAATGTAACTAATTTCCACTAAACCTATTTGTGGCCATTTTTTTGTTGGAATTTCCATGATTGTGTATAAGCTTTGGAAACTTTATATTGAGACTTGGTTAACTTAAGACTAATGTAGCAAACAATAACTAATTTAATTATTTGCATAATTCAGTGACAGATATAATATTAAACTTTTCATATAATAACAATACTTTAATAAGACAAATGTAATGGGCCTAGTTAATTTCCATATAACACTTATTTGACAGTGTCTAAAAATATATTTCAGTAACTGTTGATCCCAGTTGAGCAAACGATCTAATATAGAAACTGACTTAAACAAAGACTTATTAAGTATCACGCGGAATTTAATACTTAATCTTAAGAAGAAGAACCGTGCTATCAAAGTTTTAATGACACGTCGTTTCAGAATGTACCGAATTGTTCTTGCACAAATTGTGGAGGTCCTCTTCAATGTCAACCGTGGAATCAAAATTACTATACTTCCGGTTTTGACAATTTCCAACCTCCACAGCACCATACGGTTCAAACTCCACCGAAATGAGCCGTTGTCTCAAGAGATCTCCCATGATTTTGAAACCGCAATGAAAACACTTGAGGATATGATGATTAACTTTAAGAATCAAGTGAGTGGTGAAAAACCATGGGAGAATTGCTAGCCGAAGAGCGAGAGGCCCGCCAATCAAGGGAAGAATTATTAGCCCTAGAGCATGCAGCTCTAAGTCGTTCCCAATTTCTTAAGGCAAAGACTCTATATGATGATGACGAGGAAGGTTTTTATCCTTTTAGAAATAATATTTCTCAACCTCCTCAGTCAGTTGATATCAGCCAGTTGAGATTGCATCTCAAACAACTGCTATCACACCCGATATTCCCACTCACTCTCTGAACATGGGGGACGAGCATCTTGACACTTTGTTCACGAAAAGGAATCGGACGACTTCATAAAGTCTAGTGTTGAGAACCTTGTCCCAATCAGAGAGAGTCACGGGAATTTCGATCATATGTGTGATTCTTCTTTCCCTCTTGAGTGTTCAAATGATCATTTGGAAACTTTCTCCGATTTTAGCGATGATTGTGCTTCCATGGAGACATTGAGTATGTCGAGGCATCACTCCCACAGTCTGATCCTCTTCTTGAGGAGTTCACAGATGAACTCACTCACATCATCCACTTTCATCGAAAGTGACGATGATCTCTTTGATTTCGAAGTCGATCTAGGAGAGATTGAAAGTCTCCTTTATAATGATCGTTCACTCACTTCTTATCCCAACAGTCCAATAGAGAATGTTGATCACTTTGTTCGAAACATTCAAAGCTACTTTCACCAATCCTCTATTTGAATTCGACTAGAATTCACTTTATTTCGAGAATCCACTCTTTGATACTCGGATTGAGGATAGTGATGAGTCCACAATGGAACAAGAGTTCACAAATTCACATCATGTGAATGATTCTTTTCATGAGGAGTTCGCCGGTGAACTCACTCATATCATGACTCCGCGGAGTATGATCGCTTGGATGGCAAAAATCATGATCAGGGGGAAAAGTTCTCAATCATGAGAGTTTGTATTTCTATGACAAATTTTCCTACCCTCCCTCCCGAGATGCTTTCCAAGCCAAAGAGCTCAACCAACAAAATCCAAACGAGTGCAAGCAAAACTCATTTGATCTTGAGGAAGAAGCTCTTATCATGATCGTCATCATGATTTTCCTTCTTTTCTTCACCTACCTGGTGACTTCCTCTCTTAACTTCACTCGTTAGTGGAGACACTATCTTTGATCCTGGCATTTTCATTTATCATTTTTGAGCCGGTTCTATGTATATCTCATCGGTGTGGAACTTTCCGTGTACTTCAATGTTTGTACAAACATCTTGAATGAAAGTCCGATGGAGATTGTTTCTTCCACTTTGCTTCCCATGAACAAATTAATGCGGGGTCGAGTCAAGCTAGCGACTTCGGAAATCAAAACATAGCACACACCATATAGGTTTTCACCCATATTTCTGACTTCTTTCTATTTTCTACCACCCTAGTGTGGGGGTTGCCCACATGATGTGTATATATGCAAGTTTTAAAAAAATCTTTCAAATAATGGCGTAGTATTTCCTTTTTACGTTCTTTGTCTCGGCATAACCGCCGGTACTTTGAATATTGAGGGCAATATTCATTTCTAAGTGTGGGGAATTCTCACCTAATTTTATCATATTATCTACCCAATTCCGTTTTGGCCAAAATTTTTTGGAGTAAGTGTTTACATTACTCATTTGGTTATCATCGCCATGTTTGATAAACTAAAGGATTGGCTAATCCAGGAGCAAACGGCTCTTGGTAAAGATTCCTCAAATCCGTTGACGGCTTGCAATTTGCCCAAAATTGTATGGTATTCAACTCACCATATCTTAAAAAGTGAAGAGTTGGCTAGCCCGCAAGGTTATGGCTTGTGGTAAAGGCGTGGAAAAATCATAATTGGTAATCAGCTCAACAAAGATAATATTGATAATTTATCTAAGAGTTGGCTAGTCCAGAAGGGTACGGCTTCGGGTAAAGACAAATCAAATCCGTTGAAAGCTGGTGGTTTGCTCAAAATCACATGGTTATCGGTGTACCATGGTTCTTACTTGAACTGAAACATTTGGCTACTCCGGAAGTAATGGCTTTTGGTAAAGAGATTAAAATCCATTATGTTTTCTCAAATCATTGCTAGGGACTAGCAATATCTTAGTGTGGGGATTGATGAGTGTCTAAATACTCATCATTTTTATACCATTTAACGCAAAATCATCGAAAACACTTTCGAAACACATCAAAATGATAAAAATATCACAAATCAGTGTTTTATGTGTTTTAAATGCAAAATATCAAAATCGGATGAAAAACATATCAAATTTGCAAAAACTTTGCAGGTTTCATCCCCCAAGTTTCAAAAGTTGTCAAAAATAGTCCCCGAGTCAAAATTTCAAAAGAAAAATCACCAAAGGTCCTTTTAAAACCATAACTTGTCAAAATTAGTCCTTTGGTGAAAAATATCAAAAGTTTGAGAAAATTACAAGTTTGGTCCTCCAACTTTGAAAATTGGCAAAATTGGCCCCTGGAAAATTGGAAAAAGGCAAGTTTGGTCCTTGTACTTTTAAACTTTGTCACTTTTAGTCCTTGGAGCAAATTTGCTTAATTGGCAGCCTTAGTCCTTGAATTTTCAGAATTGACAATATTGGTCCTTGAATTTAATCCCTTGTCAAATCCAATTTGGACCCTTGCCACTTAAACCTTTGGACCCTTACCCTTTTTGGACCCCCTTTGTTACTAATACCTGGTCAGTCAATCCACAGGTCAAACAACACCCTTGGCGCCAAAACCCTTCTCCCCCACTTGATCTCTGCAATCTCCTGCAACACTCAATCACCCACCCCCCTCCTCACCTTATCACTAACCTTGTCCCCCCTCCAAACACCACAATCCAAAGTGCATTAATTTCACCCCTCTCCTCACACTCAACCCCACAACAGGTTAAATCCATTTCCCGCCAAAAGCAATGAATGGCCATGATTCACTTAAGACATCCAAGGGTCAAAAAGAATGGTGGGAAACAGTCAAGGAAGTGAGAGAAGATGCCTAGAGCTATAAAGGAGGCAAGAGAAGAGGAGGAAGAGTAGTAGAAAGTAGTTTCAAGTTTCTTTAAAATGTCATTTTTTAATTAATGTTTTAGTTTAAAGTAAATGATGTAATATCAGTTTCTATGTATTGGATTTAAGCTAACTAAGTGTTTGTAGTCAAGTTTCATTCCTAATTCAAAGTTCCTTTAAGCTTCATACTTTCAAGTTTACTGTTACAAAATCAATTTTCAAAATCTTATATGCCAATCTTTAACAGCTTGTTTTTAAGTTACATTAAGCTTACTTAAGCTTATTTAAGCTTTTGGAAAGCTTGGAAACCAGTTTCAAATCATTTTGGTTAGGGGTCAACAAAAGTCAACTTTGGGACTCAAATTGGAAATGGAAGCTGATAATGGGTTGAAGCAGGTTGAATTGGGTTTAAATAGATTAGGTTAGATTAGTTTGGGTTTTGATTTTGGTCTAGCAAATACCGCATGATGGTTAGTAGATTTTTCATTTCCATTTTCAAGCCATATTGCATTCTATGCTTGGATGTTTATCTTTAGTCACCACTAGTTAGAATATGTTTATACAGTTGTAATATGGTTATGAGAACTCAGATTGAACAATTGTACTAGCTAGTTAGGTGATCATATAGGTTTTAAGTTCATTCAGATTTTTAAGGGGTGTTTGGATTTTTTAACAAAGCTGAGTTTAAGGCTCTCTTGGTATAAACCCTCTGTTGCATTAGTCTCTAGCATTAATAGTAAGCTCATTTACGTCCAAGTTTACATCAGTTCTTCAATAAAGTCAAAATCTACTCTTAACTGTCTTATATCATTAACTGTTGGATATTGGTGAATCAAATTACTTGTTTTGTGTTCAAAATCTATAGACCCAGCTTGTTGTAGTATCATTTCATCACATTTCATCCATTTCAGTTCTCAATTTGATCTTAAAACTCATTATGGTCAAACTTTAACCTGTTTCAAAAAGTCAAAAGTTGCAACAAATCAGTTTTCTTCAAATCTTGCAGACTTTGCATTAGACTCATTTCAAAGAGTTAGAGTCTGAAATATTGGTTATTTGTAGCCTTCTTGGTGGTCTTGAGGACTGAACTTTTGGTTTTACATTGGCCTACTTGAATAAGCACGTGCATAAGCTCTAATTAGCCCTTGCCTGTGCATTGAACACCATTTGTGACAAGATATTGCAGACCTGTTCACAAGCTCATAAGAGCTTGTGAGTGGCTCATTCTGGTTTATGCACTTTGCTAGGTCTACTAGAAGCTGCATGATCTGTTCTTAGATTTACGGATCATTTGTGCCTTATTTTTAAGCTTGAAGTGGGTGGTTAGAAGCTGTTTAGGATTTAAGTATAATTCACACCATTTGCTTGTTTCTTAGTTTCCAGAGGTCTATAATAGTTAAACTAGGTTGCACTAAGGTAGTCTTAGCTTAATTTAGCTTCTGTGATAATATGGTTCATTGAGGAGGTCATCAGCTTATTTCTAATAGCTTATTAAGAGCTTTACACCTCGGATCCATATTCTCCCACATAAGCATTTGTTTTTGTAAATTTCCTAGATTTAGAATTATATTTTAGGATTTCCTGAATTTTCATAATTTTTAGATACTTTTGTTTGCTATTTTCCCCATTTAAAACAGTTTTTAAGCACTTTTAATTAGCTTTAAATACAAAAATTAAGAAAAGGTTCTAAAAAATAAGTTTTCATTTTTATTAAGTTAAGATAAATATAAAAACCCAAAAAAGTATTTTTCCATATTTTTCTTAGTTAAATTTGTATTTTTAAATAATTTAATTAGTTTTTAATAGTATTTAATTCCTAAAAAATCCAAAAATAATCATAAAATTACAAAAATAGTTTTGAAAATTCTAGTTTATTATTTTATACTTTTCTAAGTCTTAATTTTATTTTTCTAGCTTTATTTCCTATTTTCTTGTATTTTAGGTAATTATTTAATAGTTAAAAATAGTTTTTAATTAATAATAATTAGATAATTAGTTATAAAAATAATTTTCTTTTCCTAATAATTTTATTTTATCATTAGGATTGTAAAAATGTATTTTTCATATTTTTAGGCTTAATATTGTATAAGTTTCACTTTTTATTTTGTGCGTTTACGTAATTTTTATTTAAACGTAGTTTTAAGTTTTAAACGTTCATCATTTTAAAAATAGTGATAGCGTTTATTTAATAGATTTTATCTTTTTAATTTCCTTTAATTTGCATTTAAGCGTTTAATTTGTTGCTTTTCCTGTAGTTATAATAATCATCAAATCCTTTTCCATTCGATTCCTCGATCATTAAACGTTTGATAATCCATTGCATAGCTCATTGGGACATAACGACCGGGGAGACCCTATACCCTCGATCTTCATTGCATTGCTTCTGGTTTTAAGTCGGTTGGGTCGGATCCGCCATTCACAAGTGGCGGCTTGTGTGATGTGACCGGGAGAAGCATCAAGTACATTCCTCATCCTGCAATTGTAGGAGGTTTTTTTCTTATAACTTGCTTCCTTTCTTTACTAATCCTCCTTGCCCATTCACCCAAAAGTCTAGCTCTTTCCTCATCATCTAACAATGCCCATTCTTGTGGAGAATACTCATCATGTATTTGATTAGAAGCTTGAAGATAATTTTGTGATTCATACCATTTAGCTAACCATTTCTGACTAGCCTCCTCCTCTTCTTGCTTTTGTTTCATTGCAGCTTCTTCCTCTGCAGCTTGTATACTTCTTGAAAACTCATTATCATAAGCAATCTGTTCTTCGCTACTTTTAAACTTCAACTCAGTTTCTGCAATTCCTTTACCTTTACCAATGTCTGGTTGAGCCACCTTCTTCCTCAAAGGCTCACCAATAATCAAACTTTTACCTTTGGGTTTGTTTGCAGTAGATTTAAGAGATGAAACAGGTGCAATGATGGGTGTGGGATTAGTTGAGGTTTTGCTTAGATTAATCAGTGTACTTGCACTTCTTTCTCACCTCTTTTGATTTGGGTGGTGACACATAGATGGTTGTAACAATTGTGGAAGTAGTTATGATAGCAGTGGGTACAATTGCCATGTATGAAACTGCAGCAGTGGTTTCAAAAGTACTAGCCGTGGTTGCAGACACACTATCAGTGGTTATGTCCTGCATCACTTCATCTTCTACCACAGCCTTCAAACTTTCAAGAACAGCTTCATTCCCATCTTTATCAAAGACTACAAATTGTACTGCTTGATCTCCACTATCCACATCAGTCTCTATATGCTCATCATTAGCCTCCCCTGAATGCATGTCGTCACTCCTCCCTTGTTTGGTTACATTCAGAACTGAAGAGGAGTCCACCTTATTTTTCATCTTCCTCATTTTCCTCAAAACAGCAACCCCAGGTCTTCTTACTTTCTCCAAAACAAACATCCTATGCTTCAGCCTCCGAATTTCCTTACCCTGAAACACAGCCAACTCTTGAAGACTTGAGATTGTATCATCCATTTTAGCACATTTAGCCGTCAATTCATTAAAAAGTTTAAGAATATCCTCCCCACTTCAACCTGTGTTAACTGGTCCGAGAGGTGGTTCATTTGAAAAGTCATTATGTACCATATTAGGATCCGTCAATTCATGTTCATGTTCCGATCGATCCTCATCACTTCGAGCTGTGTTAACTGCTCCGAGAGGTGAATCCTTGGATATAGAAAACATAGCATCAGACCTAGCCGATCATCTATGCACTGTATTAGCCGTTGGCTAGGGATTTCTCCACCTGTGTTAAGTTTCAAGGAACTCTCCACATTAGGAGTTGCCAAAGGTTGGGTCTTAATGATGTTTCCACTAGCCGACCAAAGGCATCTAAGCGGGGAATCATGAGTGGAGCCCTTCCAATCACGCGTCACCTTCACCACCTATAACAGCCTCATGAGCAACACCACTAGCACTAGCCTGAGGTAGCTTAGTGCCCTTCCTCCTCCTAGTCCACACAATGGGGTTAACAGTTGGTGCAAGTGTACTACAAGTGGTTTGGGATATACTAGCAGTGGTTTGAGAGTCACTATCAGTGGGTTCAGGTACTAAGGGTTGGGCTTCAAGACCTTCAGCAAACTCAGGAACAGCAGGCAAAGAGATCATATGTGGGAACAAAGGAACATCTATGATTTGAACATTTGGCTTTTGATTCCTCATATGTGCAAACACCTTAGGAAGCATATAATGAACTTCATATTCTCTAGAATGCTCAATAGGTTCTTCAATTTGACTCTCAACAATCAATTGCACAAACCTAGGATATAAATAATATTTTCCTTTCTTCCTAATGTTCTGCACAAGACCATCATAAATCATCCTAGACCAATTAAACTTTCTTCCCTCAGAAAAACATATAATAGTTGTAGCAATCTTAGAAGGAAAGTCATCAAAACCAGTGGTCTTTTTACTCAGACACATCAACAAGGTGTGTATTAAAAACTTCCATTGAGGTGAAAACAGACTCTTAAAAAATTTTACCTTTTCACCCCTGTGTGTATAGCCTAACCTCTCTAAACTAGCAAAAATCTCAACATCTGAAAGATTATCAACACCATCAGCATCATCAAACTTCAAAACCCTTCTAATGATCTCCTCATCAACCAAAATTTCATTTTCATCCACAATAGAACTAAACACCTCTACTCCATCGACCTCCTCAAGCTTAGCATTTCCCCAGAACTGATGTATGTAGGCTTTAAGGATGGTTGGTGTGAAAGTTAAGGCAAAGTGAATAGGACTGTGAATAAGGAAATCAATCATTTGATGAAAACCTTCAGACCTATTGTTTTTGACCAGGTTAGCAACAAGGTTATGGGTTTGGGAATACTGGTTCGCCATTGTGATTGATGATGTAAGTGTGGTGGGATTAAGGAATTAAGCAAAGTAAAGTGATTAGGGTTTATGGAGAGCGCCAAGTTGAAATGGTTTGAAGATCAATTAAATGACCCATCCGTGATTTGGGGAGTTAAATATGCTTTCGCCAAAGTTACCAAACATCCCCTGAAGTATCCAAAAATAAGCAGCATGCTATCAGTGGTTTGAAAACAGCTATCCGTGGTTTGAAACAGCTATCCGTGGTTTGAAACATACTAGAAGTGGATACAGTATTTCACTCCAATCAGGTGACCAAGAGATATAGCAAGTAAATCTGTGTCAAAATTAGTGATATCACAAAAAAAAAAATATGAAGGATTACACAATCGTTTTTTTTTTGTTTTTTTTTTTTTTGTTTTTGTTTTTTTGTTTGTTTTTTTTAACACTAGTAGCTATCAACATTGCAAGCTCCAATGTACACAACCCTTCATACCTGCACATCACCAACATAAACCAAACACAGAGAAGAGAGTTAATGTTAGCAGTGATTAGAAAAAGATAGAAGTGGTTCCACAATACTACTAGCCGCGGTTTGTCTTCAGCAGTGGATCCATTCCTCTGTCCGTGGTTTCATCAACACTGTCCGCGGTTCCAACACTTAGAATAATTCTTGATCCAAGGAACCAAAAACCCAACAGTAACTTCAGCCTATGTGAAGAAGTTCATCATCATAAACACTTCCATGTAAATTCAATATGCTTCATTTGAATATGGTAGCAATTGCCGCTATAAAAGATAATAATTATATACAATACTTCACATCACACAGATGTTGCATACCTGAGTCGTGCTGATATAAATCTTAGGTCCTATGAAATTAAACTGAAGCCTAGGGCACCATGTTTTCCTTCTTTGATGCCTAAGAGGTAACTCACAAAATATGGGCGCCCATAGTCTAGGAACTTGAAACTCCAAGAAACATTGCAAGTCTTCTAGAGCAGAAAGTCTTCTAGAGCAGGCTTGTCTGCCACAATTCGAGAGAAAAGTGTAAACATAATTTTGTATGCCAATGTAAGAAGACTAACAAAGAGTTATCAAATTGACATACAAATTGCTTGAATGACTTGCAGCGTAAATAGAAGTTGATCGCATGATTAATATATCCACCCCCTTAAACACCATTTAGAAGAGAAGTAATTGGTACAATAGTTTTAAAAAGCGCGCCTTGAGGCGCGCCTCGCTCAAGGCTCAAGCTCTAGGGATTTTTTCGGATCGAAGCTCACGACATGCATTAATCCCATAAAAAGCGCGCCTGGGGCTTTCGCCTTTTGCCTTTAGCCTTGGGGCTTTTGCCAGAGATGTAACAGGTTTGGGGGCTGTTTTATAAGTATTAAGATAAGATACATGGGCCTTATAAGTTATATACATGAGCCTTTTAAGTTATATCTAATAACCCTAATTTAGAAAAGAACTAAAACACACATTCAAGTGGGTAACTATAGATTCTGATCATTTTACAAATATGTAATCTCTCTCACGTCATAAGTTTATATCTTGAACTGATTTTTATTGATTTTTATTTTATTGATTTGTAAATAACGTCATAAGTTTATTTTATCTTCAAGTATCACATCATAGGGTGAGTATTTGTATGATTTGCATTATGCCTTGAATATTAATATGGTGTTTGCTTGATATTTGGGTTAAATTGTGAACTTTGTTAGATGTAAGTCTGCAAGTGTAGGACACAAGCATATTTAGTCTGATATGTATTATAATCTATATGTAGTTCATCAAGCCAAAGAGTTGATCCATTTGAGAAGTGACAATTGATCAATTTTAATTTTTTTAATGGCTATATGTGTCATGTAATAAGTATTTAATGTTATTTTGTGTTATTTAAGCTACATAAATGGTTCCATATATTATAAAAAAACTTAATGTATTTAGTGCGCCTCGTATTCATGAATCCCGCGCCTTGGCATGCGCCTCGCCTCAAGGCTCTTTGGTCCCCTTCGCGCCTTAGTGCGCCTTGAGCCTTTCAAAACATCCGGTACAAACTGTCTGGAGCCAGTTTGAGTGAGCATCAGAAAATACATCCCCGCCTCTTTTGTACTCAATAATTGTGAGGCCCTATTCCAGCGTAGGTCATACATCAGTTTTCCATACTTGATGGGTTGTTCAGGTTATGGGCAATATTTTATGAATCATAACGGGTTGGATTGACATTAAACTCTTTTGTTCCAACAGTGTGTCAAATATGACTACAAATGTAGAATCGTTTTAATAGTAGTATAAACTTAGGAACCACATAAAATCTTTAAAATGTTTTATGCATTAGAAATATACTTTTGGCGCCTTACACCTTTTGACCCGTTACCTTATAAGCTGTTCTTTTACCTATTTATATACTTAAAAAAAACCCAAATCGACCCAATCATACGTAAATGGGTTAACATTCCCACATCTATATGATATACTAACATTAAATGTTTATCTTATTCAACTTACATCACTTATAAGTTACATCCTTTCCTGAAGTTTCACATACGGTTGAAGATATCGTGCACCTGAAAAAAGGGTCGAATGTCATCGATTCAAGCTTGAATGGAAGTTCGTAAAGCAAAAAACTACAAAACTAAAGACGTAGAAAAAGTTAAAATTGTTTGCCATATCTTGTTTTCCACTCAATTAGTATAATAGCATGTGCACTTGAAAATCCACCTACTAAATGGATCACAACAAACATCAGGTTTCTGGTGATCCCACTATTTTCACCGACTGTCAACCATCACAAATTTACCTAAGAATTGGAATTTGCAATCAAAATCAGATTTTAAGCAGTGCCTAGATAATTATATATTAGTTCAAATGTGTAATTCCAAGTAATACCCAACTTTGAAATATATAGATTCTCTCTAAAAGTGTATTATATTTCACAATCGCTTGTTTGACATATCTAGTGTGCTTTAATCCTATGTCAAGATCAAACATCAAGGCATCTATTCATATACATCTATTTGTATCAAGTAGCTAATGAAACACTAAAGTTTATTGAGATTGTTAAAAAGATGCTATATACAAAGTAATTAGAAAGAGCTCGAGTATAATCATATGAACTTTAAAAAAAAATTATATGTTATGTCCAGAAGAATTCATACCACAGTCCATGGTTTGAACTCCTGCAAGAACCAAGTTATCATAGATAGATATATTGAATTAGATTCAAACAACCTCGCCATCTCTTGTAAAAACATATCAAACCCTCAAAGTTTAATTGATAACAATATCTTTGAAATTATGGTTCATAAATTGAAGGAATAAAATCGATTTTGCAATGCTTATGTGGACTGTGGACTGTGGACTGGTGGAGAATTGAAAAAATGGTGGACTGTTTATGTGGACTGCGATGTTTATATGATAAATTGAAAAAACGGATGCGATGATGGATTGGACTGTGGAGTGGTGGGTGTTTTTATCTGGAGGTGGGATTTCTTTCGGGGAAATTGCATATATACCCACTAAAACTTGCATATTTGCATATATACCCAAATTTTGCTTAAAATGCATTGTACATCATGCAATAAAAACTTGTATTATGGGGAAATATGCAAGTTTTTAAGTTTTAGTGGGTATATATGCAATTCCCCCGTTTTCTTTTTTGTATGTGAATTGGGAGAATTAAATCTTCCGTGTCTTTCATTTTTTTTACAGTTTGGACCCTAAACTTCTAGATTATTAAATCTAAGTTCATGTGTTTTTTGAGCTTTTGTTCTATATCAGAATTAGAAAAACGATTTTTTTTAGTTTTTACCAAATAAGGAAATATTTAAGATTTTTATAAATCAAAATCTATTATTAAAAAATAATAATAAATTAATTATTACTAAATAAGGTATGAATTGATTTTTTTGAAATGAAAAATTCACACAAGGGGTTTTGTTTTATTATTATATATAAAAGATTAATTTAACTGGATTAAATTAAAACTATAATTAAATATTGTGTCAAAAATAAAAACAAAATTAGAGATTAAAATGACAACACAGATTGTTACCATAATTTTACAATCAATTAACAAATTTGTTTATAATATTTAATAAATTTTTTAGATCTTGATAGCATTTGGTAAATTTAATAACAAAATTTGAAAACTAATCAAAATAAATAACATGAAAATGCAAATTAGATACTATGAGTTATAAGATGAAATCATGTAACATATATTTAGGTACTGAACTAATTCATGTTCACACTCTTACGCTCATAAGGCAATAAGCAACTAAATACATTAAGCCTCAAGGCACGACTAAATTGAATTTTACACTAATTAGTCTATGACATACGACAACATTCCGTGCAGAACCATGACTATCATAATGGCTAAAAAGACCGCTACGTCAGGTCAATATAAGGCAATAAGCAACTACATACATCAAGCCTCAAGGCACGACTGAAAATCATTGTTGAATTTTACACTATTAGTCTATGACATACAACAACATTCCCTGCAGAACCACCGCTATCATAATTGCTAAAAAGACCCCTACATTAGGTCAATCTAAACTGTGGGCTTACAATTAAGAAAGCTTCCCAAAAGTGGAGTTTTTTATTGGACCATTGTAATTTTAAAATTTATTTAACAAAACGAGTGCTTTTAAATATATTTAAGGAAGTATGGTGTGGTTTAAAATTCTAACTTAAAACAATTTTTTAAGAGCTACGTTTATACACAAACAATAATCAACAGTAGTTTATCAAATTATGCAAATTGTTCGGAGTAAATTTTGTACGCCAATAATATATAGAGAACAAATTTGCAAACGATTTGACCAAAAAGATATAGTTGATTACAAAATAGGCAAAAGTTCAATATAGATCTCAAATTTACCATAGATCCAATGAACCAATCATAGTCATTTATATTTTTAATAAAATAAACTTTTACCCTTTTTTTTAAAATTAACTATCTCGCAAACCGTTAATCGTGACGCGAAAAAAAATCATACCATCACGACGAGAATTAAATTATATTTCTATAGATATGTACTTCTATATATTTTTAACGATTTTTTTAAAATTTGGCCCAGAAAAATCATAGATGATTTGTGAAAATCATATGTGATTCGATTTTTACAAATCATATATGATTTGAAAAAATCGCATGTGATTTGATTTTTACAAATCACATGTGATTTTTAAGTTACAAATCACATGGTTTTGAGTTAGAATTTTAAAGCATACCATATTTTTTTAATTATATTTGAAATTACTTACTTTGTTAAATAAATTTTAAAATTACAATGGTCCAATAAAAAAACTCCCCAAAAGTGTTGGGTCAGATTTCTTATTGCTTATGGATGGCTTCATGATCTTTAACGTTTTAACACAAAGCACCCACTCGTTTCACTCAAATGGTAAGTGAGTTTACCATTAATTAGTTTCTCCCAATGTCTCAAAATCACCATGAGATTCATAACCATAACTGGATAGCTTAATGTATTAAAAAATAAAATAATCATTGACAATTTATTATTTATATATATGGCAAGGATGAAAACTACTAAGGGGTGCCACACTAGTATTTAAGTAAACAAATCATGCAATTGATACTGGTACTTAATTCACAATATAAGTGAGGGATCAAAGGCTTAGGTTCCATGCACTTCATGACAAAGTGAACGTTGATTAACTGCCTATTGTATATATAACATGAGCCACAATTTTGTGGCTTATTGTGACGTTTATGGGCTTATATAACATTGACAATGTTATATAAGCCCGTAAGTTTCAAAATAAACCACAAAATTGTGGCTTATACTATATAAGCCGAACACGGCTTATGTTATATAAGCTTAAACGAACACCCAATGATTTTCACGTTTGCTTCTAATGTTTGATTCCAGTGATTCGATTATAGTCGGTGAGTGAAATTAAATTCCACTCAAAATATATTCAACCTTTTGCTTTTCTTAAACATAATAGTAGTGTTTGAAGATCTATCTTTTATATGTACTAATAATAAACCACACTTTTAACCTCCTATTTTTCTTTATTATTTATTTATTTATTGTTTTTCAAAACAACGTATACAGTAGGTGTGTGTGATAAAAATAGCACTAGCAGTGAGTTGTAGCAGTTAGCAATGTTTAAAGCTCCTAAATACTTCTTTATAGAGCATCGGAAAATGAGCATTCTGAAAAAAATTAGGTAAAGCTAATTGCTACTTGCTAAACAAATATTTAAAAAATGCTCGATGTTCACCGCTTTTAAATGCTCCAAAAGTTCTCATAAAAACACACCCAACATCTCCTTTTAAGTTTTAACAAGTGTAAAACTGTGTTTTGAATGAGCTCATTTAAGTTTTTATTTTATTTAACGCTTTGTTTTGAAAAAAAAAACCTTAATTGTATTTAACGCTTTGGTTTTTGCAGTTTTAAGTTATTTTAAATTCCAACAGTATCAATCGTATTATACATTTCATGTTCATATAATATGGCTACACAAGGACAAGGTTATGAATTCACGAGTCATTAAGTCACATCGGTATTTTGATGTTTTATGTGGTGCTATGGAACTGATTGCTTACTCCTTATTAGAGGCGGCAATTGCTCGCACGACCTGAGACCGTTAACCTGTTTAAAAGTAAATTAAGAATAGTCGAATTTAAAAGTTATGTGTTTAATTTGTTACTACGTATAATATTACCCAACTATTGTGTATCTCTATCTAATGATATATATTATTTTTTTGAAATATTTGATAATAGTATATATTTATAACAAAATATTCAAATTATAAACGGGCCGACACGACTAACCCATTAATAAATGTGTTAAAGTTATGATTGAACTTCTCGGCATGATTAACTAAACATGTCAGGCTTAGGTTGGCCTTTTTGAAACCATTAACCCACTATCCCTAATACGCCAATCCAGACACGACCCAGATTGACACCCGTGCTCCTGATTATGTGATAACGCTAATTTATTTATGTGAAAGAGTGGGTTGGATTAGACAAGTCGTACTATCTGTATAAGCAAAAAAGCAAGCATGTATGTGTCAAAAAGTTATACTTACGTAGTCGCATGTATAGAGGAGACACTTGAGTAGTTTTTTTTAGCAAAAAAATGCTAGACTCAATAACAAAATTTACACACAAAATTCATTCGTACGGCGTGTCATGGATGGATGGAGTGATTGGTTTAATAAAAGAGATGAGAGAGAAACTGCTAGAAAATTCACCAGTCACTAGCTGACACGTCAACAAGTGGATTTTTTGTGTGAATTTTGTGAGTGAGTCTAACATTACTATTTTTAAGTATGCTTTTCATCATCATTTAATTAATTGAATATTAATTGCATCCAAAATATTTGTAATGTATTCTTTCATTTTCAGAAATTTATGTTGTTAGGTTAAACACAATTTCTTATGTTGGATTTTATCTATTTATATTATATAATTTTTTTCAAATCTTTAGAGGTTTATCTTCCAATTATTTCCATGTCCTCTTGCTCATACTAAATATTGAAAGTAAAACATAATTACGTATTATATTTCATTATTGAGCATTTTCAAGTATTTAAAGCATAAAAGGGTTTGAAGAAACTAAAGAACTAGAAAGAATGGAGGCAAATTACGAACAACCAACTTTAAGATGGCAAAGAGAAACAAGTATATACTAGTACAGATATACGCCATGCGTCTGCGGTGTGGAGACTGCTGTAACTAAATTTTTCGTGAAATGACAATGTTATTTTGTTTTGATCTGCTGGATTTCAGATTTATGTTTTGGAAGCTTAATTAGATTGTACATTGTGGTTAAAGAGTTGTATATTTTGGTGAATGGGTGAATTAAATTGTGTATTAATTGTATGTGTTGAATAGTGTGTTTTTAGTTTTATTTGTATTTGTACATTGTGCTTAGGTAGTTGTATATATTGGTGATAGGGTGTATTAATTATAGAAAAATGATAGATAGGCCTAAAGATGGACCTAAAGATGGACCTAATGCTTAAATGACTTGTACAATTATGCAATTGTACAAGTCATTTAAGCTTGGTCATAATCTAGGTTATTTCAAATTTAATGTATCATTGCTCTTAATTATATGTATGTAAGAAATAGTATTTGGTTAAAATCAATTATGCTTTACATAGTTGTACATTATATTTTATAAGGAGTAATTACTTAAATTCTAATTTAAGAAATCTTAAACTCATAAATAAGAGAGATGGTCATCCCTCCATTATAAGTAGTATAGATGTATGTTTATAATTATGTTAATGTGTTTTAGATAAATATACTAGGTTTAGGTTTGAGTATTATTGCATAACGACAAGAATTTCTAGCAGAAAATATTTATAGTTACGCTATTGTGGTTACATATTTCATACAACGTTTATCTTTACTACAAATATTCAAAATCAAAACCCTTAGAAATTCTCAGCTTGGTTATAAGTTTTTTCAACAATAGCATCAACCTTAGCTTGATCACCACCCATTTTCTATTTTAATAAAACCACACAATAAAAAATGATATAAGATATTATACACTGGTAATTGTGATGCATAAATGAAAATAAAAAAAAATATATTAAATTAAAAATCGCAAAAGGTTATAAAGTATTAAGCTTTAATATTCGAACTGAAAAAAACATTTGTTAATGGTCATTATCAACATAAAAGTCAAAATGAATTTGTAGAAATGTTGCAATATAAAGTAAATGAAAAATACTTGTTGCTCGTCATTATCAACATTGGTTATTTTCTGGGTATGAAGCTTGTGATTATTCACTATGAAAATCTTATCATGCTTTGTGTAACTTTTTGGTTACTTGTCTAATGAACGTGCATATTAGTTACATAAATTCAAAGTAACTATATTGTATATTCTTGGCTAGATATGTTGCTTATCCAAGTAACTATAATGTGGACTTTTAGTCACATTTATATGTTTAGCACGAAAGATTCTCGACTTATATGACATGTTCCACTAGCGAAAAAAAAAAACTGTAATAAAATGATGGGGTGCTCGATTAATGATTATGTTTAACGGTAAATAGATGATTTAATGCATGTAATGAAGACATATATTCCTTGGGAATTGATATGGACACATGTAATTTTACTTTCTACATAAAATTACATGTGGTATTGTTTGTCTTATTTATTAATTCAATGTGTACAAAGTAAAATACTATGTGTACATATCATTACCCATATTCCTTTTATTTCAAAAAATATATTTAGTATATTTAATGAACATTAATTTAACCCACAAATTACTTTGATATATTTTATCTATAATTTAATGATGTACAGACTTTTAGTTTTATATAAACTTGCATATATGGAGTAGGCACATCACAAACTACATTTACCGTCTCTCATATTAGGCTTGTCGCAGTGGAAGCCACCAAATCGGTTGGGTGTGCAAATTTTTTGTGCACAACCGATGTCTACATCGAGCAAACCCAATGCGAAGGTCGGGCGGCACATCGGTCGAGCAAGGCCAAAATGGAACATCGAGTGACTTTTAGACCGATGTGGTTTTATGCGTTTGTAAATTTGACCGTTTGGACCAATAAAAAAAAAAAAAAAAAAAAAAAAATCAAACCAACTTTACCACTCTATAAATACCAACTTCACCTCACACACATTTCTTAACACACAATTTCAAACACAATTCAACCTCAAAATACTTCTTAACACAAGATTTAATATGGCTGCCGTCCCCCATTCTGTGAAGATATGCAAGTGTATGCGTTCAAAATCAATGTAATATCGACGATGAGGCTGGAAAACAAGCTATTATAAGCGCCATCGAATTGTTTGACCAGGCAGAAGGAACAAATGAGACAAAACTACCGAGTTGCAAACGACATTACCCGAAAGAAAAGTTGTGATCGAAATTTTTGAAAGATCAAGCCCGCAAAGATCGCGAGGTTCTTGACAAGTTGTGGAAAGCTGTTTCGACGATAACGAACAACATCAGCACCAAAATCAATTGGAGCTATCCGGGAGAACAAAGGCATGGTGTTGGTGCATCAACTTCGACTACCAACTTCGAGCTACGCGGGTAACCTCTGCGAGGGATTTGCCGGTTCTCGTCTCCTCAGATGACTCGCATGCGGGGAGCATTCGGATTAGATTTATGATTTATGTATTTCGTATTGTTTTTATTTAGCATTGTAACATTTTAATTATTAATGAAATTTTAGTTTATGTTAAAAATGTTTTTTTTTTAAATAAAAAAATTCCTCGGTCGTCGACCAGGCATCCGGGTTGTCCTGTCATTTGTTCGAGAGAAGAAAGAAAGGCGGCGTGGCCTTGCAGTGTCCTGTCAAGTCGTCACAGTTTGCTACTTTACTAGCCTTAAGTAAAAAAGAGGATTAAAAATGATTATTTTAAACAAAAAAGTTTCCTCACAAATACCATTAAAAACGTTGTTTGCAAAAAAGTGCTAAAAAGTGTTTTGATTATAGATAATCATACATGTCCAAGTTTTTTACATCTAGACTATTGTTTTCTAATCAAGCTCATTTATTTATTGGCTTTCTACATAAATGGTTGGCAAGAAATTCATGTAGACATTGTTATTAAAGTTGAGTTAAACTCTTAGACAAGTGAATCGACATGCATTTGCATTCCCACAACAATACAAGTTTGTCGACATCAAAAATTACAATATATGCTTATACAAGTTTATGTTCTCTTTGGGTTGTTTGACTATTTGTTTGATTACATATATGTTATGTGTACGCAAATGTTTTGTCCCCCACTTCGTATACTCATGTTTCTTCTTACAACTCATAGCATAATATAATAACTATTTTCTTTCTTCTTTTTTAGATACCCGTGAATTTCACGGGTCTTTTAGCTAGTCATATCATACCAAAGTGAAGATCAATGACACAAATATCATGATCACTTTTAATAGTATAAAAAACAAAAAATAAAAGAAAAATGTTTATAATGCCACACGTTGATTCTTGTATTGTTTAAGCATAATTCTAGGTTAATACTTAATTTTAGGGCTATACACCCTAACTATTTACGACTATTAGAATTATATAACATGACTACTCATAAATATAAACAATTAACATCAAGTACACATGCAAAAGCGTAAGGAACATATAATGAATAATTAATTAATTATCTATACTACTTTATAATAGATTTGAGACTTGCTAAAAAAGGTAGTTTTAAAATTGTAAGACCAAAAACATTTTCATTATAAGAAATATTTGTCTTACTTTTATTATGAAAAATCAATACATGCACATATAATTAAAAGCCTAGGAAGTTTTGTAACTGCCCTTAAAAGCTTGTAATGGCTCATAATTTTCTTAAATTCTATATTGATAGATACTTGTAAGTTATATCAACCCATTAAAGACTTGTAATAGATAATTAAAGGCTTGTAATAGATCATTATAACAGCCCCAGCCGGATTTGGGTTCTCTCAAGTTATAAACACAACTTGAGTCAAGTTGTGAGATTGTGAACCATTGGATTTAATCCAATGACTTAAATCAAAAGAAGTTATTTTTATTTGAGCCATTAGATTAAATCCAATGGCTCACAATCTCACAACTTGACTCAAGTTGTATTAGAGAGGAGGGAGTGGGCACGGGTAAGGGATTCGGGTACCCTTACCCGAGCGGTAACACCGCCGCCACCTCGTTGGGTATGAAAATCGGGTACAAAATTCGGTATACCAAGCCGAGTGTGAAATGTGAGGTTGGATTGGGTTTTTGGACCGTTGGAGCCAAACGGTCGACTTCATGCTTCAGTAAAAAAAAAAAAAAAAAAAATCCCTTTAAAACCAAATATTACTCTCTTTATTTTCAAATAAAACACACACTAAAATCTCTCAAAACAAAAATAATTGCCAAAATGTCTTCGATTCTTCGAATTGAATGCATTATTCCGTCTTTGTCCGACGAGATATCCACGGGTAGCTCGTTGCAATACTTGCTTCAATCTCTCAAGATCTTGCGCAGACACGGCAAGCTCTAGCCGAACTAGCGTAAATCGTCAACGGGCAATAGGTCTTCAAACGTTAGAGAATGATTGGTTCGTTGAAACACCAAAGTACAACGAAGAGTACTTTAAAAAAAAAATTCGAATGGAGAAGAGCATGTTTTTGCAAATAGTGGGCGACATTGAAGCGAGATACCCATATTTTCAAGAAGGCTACGACGCCGTCAAAAAGTTTCACGCGAAACAAAAATCACTTCGGCCGTTAGGCAACTCGCAAACCTAATCCCCGGATGAGTATGATGAATATTTATGCATGGCCGCAAGAACGTCCACGTGAAACTCTTGATTATTTTTGTCGCCATCATTCAGTTACGGCCGAGAGTACCTACGTAGGCCTACAAGACACTACCTTGCTCGCATTTACCATGCCCATGAAGCGAAGCATCACCTCCCTGGGATGCTTGGTAGCATCGACCTGACACACGTCCGATGGAAAAATTGTCCTAGACATCCGAGAGGGCAATATACTAGAGTGACTATGGTGTTCCCACTATTATGCTTGAAGTCACCGCTGCCACAAGATATGTGGATTTGGCATGCTTTTTGGTCCACCGTGGTCAAACAACAATATCAACGTATTGAATCAGCCTCGACTTGTATCTTACTGATCGAAATGGAACGGCGATGAACAGTTCATTCAACGTGAATGGACGCTTTTACAAACGCGCTACTATTTGGCGAGATGGAATATATCCTAAGTGGTCTACATTTGTTAAAGCATACCCGTATCCATCCGAACCAAAGGAAAAGAGATTTACGAAGTTACAAGAGGGGGCGAGAAAGGATGTCGAGCGAGCTTTTGGTGCTCTCAAAGGAAAATGGAAAATTCTCGATCGACCTCTCCGAACTATGACCAAAGCGAAGATTGCCAAACAGGTTCATGCGTGTGTTATTTTGCACAATATGGTTATAAACGCGAGGAGGGCAATCTCACCGGTTCATATAATGGATGGCCGGTCCGGCCATGTCGACGACATTAATTGGGCGGAGTTATTGGCGAAGTTCTCCATGACCGCCTTCGATATGATCTCACGAAGCACGAAGACGTCCAAAACTTGCCGTATCTCGATGATTAGTGTGTTTTTTATTTTAATCTACTTATTTTTAAGTGTTATGTTATGTTTTTTTTTTTAAGTATTACGTTATGTTTTTTTTTAAGTATTATGTAATGTTTTATTTTATTTAATGAAATGGTATGTTTTTATTTTAAATATTGTATGTGATTTTATGTATGAAAAAAAAAAAAAAAAAAAATCGGGTACAAATTGGTGACCACTCCCTCCACTTAGGGTATGGTTAGGGTAAAATTGAGTACTTTTGATGTGTAATGTTTTTATTAAATGGAGGTGAAGTGACACCTAAGATATTAGGTGACCACTCCCTCCTCCCTTATACAACTTGAGAGGATCCTTGCCCATAACAGCCACACTCGCTCCCCTAAAAATGTAATCACCAATACACTCTTTTTCATCTCACACAAAACACACACAAGTGCAAATAACTCATATGCATCTCTCACAAAAACACACGCATTACACTCCATTTTTTTTTCTTTAATCGGTGCCCATCACAAACCTATTCTCCATCTCTCCCTATAAACACACACGCAAACCTCTGAGTTGCCAGAAAAAAGTAAGCTATTGTTGCCGGAAAATAAGTTTCCGCTGAGTCGCCGGAAAAATTGTTGCAGGTAGATCTATTGTTTTAGTTGTAGATGTATTTTTTTTTTATAGATTTAAGTTGTAATAACATTTGATTTTTTTAGATCCGCCGTTGGTACCGCCACCGGTCTTGCCGGAATCTATTGTCGTCGTTGCTTGAATTATCGTCGTCTTCGTTCCCATAACAAAAAAATGCTTCAGTCAATGAGAAGTTTTTATTTGGTAATCAAAAGATAGGTGTTGCGCCATAATGATGTTCATGTATATTGCTTGATCATCAAAGATCTAAATGAAATGAAAGTTTGTAATACGCATCAACAATCCAATTTACTCAAGTGATAATTGTTTTTTTTATCAATGTAGGACCACACTTTGCGATCAACACTATTCATTTTCCAAAAAAAGTTGCATACTTTTGTATGTTTATTATTACTAGCATGTATACTTTTTGACTTGAAACTGTTATGTGATATGTTTCGGGTGTTTATGGTGGTTTTTGAAATTTTTTGGTTGTTTGGTGGCCACTGATTCTTTTGGGTTGCTTTGTTGCTAAGTTTCCTAGCTTTGATGTTTAGTGGTTTTGTAACTCTCATATGTGTTCTTTTGAGAGATGCAATGTTTTGGCGGTTTTGATTACGCCACTTAATAGTGGCCAATGATGCTATTATTATTATTATTATTATTATTTTTTTATTTTTTAAATGCTATTGTTCGCTTACTTGGAATATTTGTGGGTGTTTCCTGAGTTGGAACCACATACTTAGTGGTATTAAAAACCATTTTAGAAACTTTAACCATGTTGATTACATCTCAGCAACTTTGGAATGTCATCCCACCTCAAAATCGATTTTTTTCTTTCAAAATTTTTCATAATGTCGTCTTTGTTGATGAACCCCGAGTTAGAAACTTCAATATACTTACTTGGTGCCTCCTCGAATTGTTTATGCTTAGCCAGATTCGAAATAGGAATGCAAGCTGGTCACCTTTCGTTCCTTTGCTTTCAAATGAACCTCTTTCTTGGTCAAAAAACGATTAAAACCATGTAAAGAGAGCTTATAGTTAACTTTGTTTTTGTGCGGTTTAAGGTAACAATAAAAAGAGGCCGACGTAAATATGTCGAGTTAGAGTTGGCTTCATTCTCCATATATAAATTGTACAAAAGATATTGGCTTTGATGGTATGACCTTTTGAGGAAGGACATGCATAATTGCATATAAATAAACGAATGAGCCACAACATAAAAAGACTAAAAAAAATATAATATTAATACATAATAAATACATGATAAATATGCATAATGATTTGAAAATCAAATAGGAATAACCATACAAAAATGACAAGTGTCATCTTAAATGGTACTCCCTCCGTCTCAATTTAATTGTCATGAGAGAGAAAGCACAAAGTTTAATAAAAGTGGGGCAACTTTAATTTTCAACCACAGAAATAGAATATTCCCCCTTTATATTCCCTAGTTTTTACTAAAAAGGGAAAGTGGACAATTTTTTTGAGACATCCAAAAATGAAAATATGGACAATAAAATTGAGACGGAGGGAGTATCACATTGTGCATCAAAGTAATCTTTAAGAGGAATAATAGACCTACATAAGAATTACATTAAAAAAAATTCATACGCTGATATCTCATGAAGTAATTTCAATCATTAGTAACAAAACACATTTCATTAGTAACCAACCTTAATATTAATACATGTCCATAACAAAAGTTGTCATTCATTTATAAAGTTATAGCTATAAAAAATGTACAACTGAAAAACATTTGCTCGCCACAAAGTTAGTCACCAAATACGCTCGTGGGTACCCTGCTAGTAACATAAAAGTATGCGTACTTTTTGATTCTAGCTAAACAAGAATCAATTCCAAGCTAGCAATTGAGATGAACCTTAATTAGGGTTTATAAGGATTAAAAGAATTGCCCCTTACCGATTTTGTAATTCAATCCAAGATACAATAGTGTGTAAGTACCACGTTCTTGTACACACGTACTATAACGAATTAAAGTAAATGCTAGTTCAGGAACACAAAACACTTTGTTTAAGAAAAACAAAAATAATCGACCATTACACAAAACGACTAATGAACGCTAATTAATTAAAATTAATAGACTAACGATCGTTAAATGTTAAAGGAAAGGACTAAAGAGAAAATTAAAAGTCAAGAAGGTTCCGGAACACCCTTAATGGGTTGTGGCCGGTTGGGTATGGGTTAAGGTTTCTTAATCCTAATCAAATTTGGACTCTAAGTTTCTATAAGTATAAAGGTTATTGTTTATTATCTCTTGTACACGTAACCTAAAACCAAAACTTGGTTTTCTATTGTTTTAGTCCAAATCGATCGTCCACTATACCCTTATGGTCGATCACTTTTGTTTTCTATAAACAAATCGTTTTGTGTTCCTTAAACTAGCATCTACATTAATTCGTTATAGTACGTGTGTACAAGAACGTGGTACTAACACACTATTGTTAGTATCTTGGATTGAATTGGAAAAACGGTAAGGGGCAATTCTTATAATCTTTATAAACCCTAATTAGGGTTCATCTCAATTGCTAGTTTGGAATTGATTCTTGTTTAGCTATAATCAAAGGTACGCACTTTTATGTTTTTGTTAATTAATTATTCATTATATGTTCCTTACGCTTCCGCATGTGTACTTGATGTTTATTGTGTTTAATTATGATTTTCATGCTATTAAAATTTCATCAGTGCCCTTTGTTGGAATTTTAATACCATGACAATCATAATTAAACACAATAAACATCAAATACATATGCGGAAGCGTAAGGAACATATAATGTATAATTAATTAACTAAAATATAAAAGTATGCGTACCTTTGATTATAGCAAAACAAGAATCAATTCCAAGCTAGTAATTGAGATGAACCCTAATTAGGGTTTATAAAGATTATATAAATTGCCCCTTACCGTTTTTGCAATTCAATCCAGGATACTAACAATGTGTAGTGTGTTCTTATGCATACTGCTCTTATAACGCAATTAAAGTAAATGCTATTTTAGGAACACAAAACTTTTGTTTAAGAAAAACACAAAGTGATCGACCCCTAAGGGATTAGGGACGATCGGTTGAGACTAAAAACAAGAAAACCACAAACTTAGATTTTGGTTTATGTGTACAAGAATAAATAACAATAACTTTAAGTCTTGTATTTATATTTGTAAAAACTTAGAGTCCAAGTTAGGATATGATATATTCAATACTATCTTATTTAGTTACCAAATTTACTTATGTTTTATTTAGAAACAAACATATTTTAAGAAATAATTTTGTTCATTTAATGTTTGTAACAAGTATTGTGGCACAAGATAGAAAAGAAAACTAGTAGTATTAACAAAGAAAAATTATATAATAGTAGAATATATCGACGAAGCGTTTCGTAGAAAGTTATGTAAAAGCATAAAAGGATATATTTTTGTTTCAAATGATCAGAATGCATCTTTGAATAGCTCTTTATATCATTGATGTTTAGCCTCAAATGTGAGCATAAATCATGATCAAACTAGCACGGTACTCGCGTGTTGTGGTGGCGGATACCCTGTAACTAAGTTTTATGGCTGACAATTTTTTTTATTATACATTTCTCATGACAACAAATTAACGAATGGTGAGAGATTTTTTTTTCTTCGGTTTAGTGAATCTTAATAATGGTTTATCCCGAACTCGTCAATAAAATATAACCCTATAAATTAGTCACTTTGTCATTATGGAGCTTAGATATAACCATTATCCAATAATAATACAAAAATTTAACCAAATTTAACATTAGCTAAATAATTCATCTCAAGCATATCATACCCATTAACAAAACTTCGGCCCACCACCAAATTAAGTTACGTCAAGACATTTTTATAGAAAGTTTTCGGATAAGGCCCAAGCTTAGATCCAAATAATGCATACCTAATTGTTTTAGGTAAAGCCGCTGCTATCAATCTAAACCCTAAAATATTCTCAACAAATAGCACGCCTCCTACTTTTCTTTCTTTCTCTTACTGTAACCATACCTCACAAACAAAAATCATTCATTCTTCTACCACTTATCACATCCAAAACACAAAACCCGGTCCTTTTGATACTCGAAGCACGCAAGCAATCTTATTTTTTTCTCTTTTCTTTTTCTCAAACTGAATCCCACAAACCGAACAATATGCACACTCACAAACCACTTTGACCTCCTACCTTCTTGATATTACTAACCAAATCCTTTATACTTTAGTTCGGTTTATGAAACCCACGAAGAACATTTAAAGATTTTGGCTTCAAGATCTTGTTAATAAGGTCTACAGTAGGTGTGTCGTATTTGTTTTGTAGTTTGAGACTTTTAAGATCTATGATGAATTTAATTTTTGACTTATAAAATCTTTAAAGATTTATAAATAAGTTGAAAATAAATCTGAGATCTCTTTTTATTTTCCTTTTCGAGGCTGGAACTCTAAGAGGAAGCAAAAGTTTTCTCACATTTATGTTTTGGGCTGCTATGTGCTGTGGAAGCAAAAGTGTTAATTCTATTTGTACATTGTGTTTAGGTAGTCGTATATTTTGGTGAAGGGGTAAATTAAATTATGTATTAATTGTATGTGTTGAATAGTGTTTTTTTTTTTAGTTGTGCTTTAAGTACTTGTAAATGATGTTTCTTTATTTGTATTTGCTTAAAAATCTATTTTAGGAAGTGTTAAAAAATTACTAGGAGGGAAGTGTCTTCCTCTATTATAAAGTAGTATAGATAAGTTACATAGCCAAGAATTCATCCGAATAAGAACCAAAGGCCTCTTGACCCAGCGGTATGTGAGTGGTCGATCAATAATCTAAAGGTTATGGGTTCAAGTCTCGTTGGAGACTTGTGAGATAGGTGATGTAAGTTGTAGAAAATTGTCGTCCAAAAAAGTCGGAATAAAAAAACTAATAACAGTAAAAATCAAAAAATATATGCATCGGTTTAGTTTTTCTCTACTTTTGAACAATATTTACTATCAAATGTAGCCAACTTAATCTACAAGATTCATGCAGAGTCGCAGATCATACTCTTGATACACAAATTTTCGAAATTTGTGCCACTGAACATCATCCTAAGTAACTAACAGCACCTGGTGTGTCTGATGATCTGTAACGTTAACCTTCAATACTCGAGCCTCCATGAAGCAAACCAAAGTAAAGATTCATCATGCATAGACCAGTAAGATAATACGTACTACATGCTGTAAATAATTTCTAGCTGAAGTCCAAGTGGTTATCGATCACATACTGTTGGACTATTATGCATCATCATATCCTTGAAGAGAATATATTTCAATTTCAATAACTCAAAACCAAAACCATCTTTTTGTCAAAAAAACTGCTAATAGCGGATACAACTACAAAAAGATAGATAATGGTCTGCAACCATCTTAATCAAAATATAAAATTAATCTTCATCTACTTTTTGAAACACTTTTTGCATCATGTTTGAATTGATAATTCTGGCAACAAATTAAGAAAATGAACACTAGGCGCAATATTTACCGCCTACCACAAATCACAATGAAAACGAATTACAAACCAAATAGAGTTATCTTGAACTATTAATAATGTTAGAAAAGTGGCTTAAACTTTAAGGGTTGTTTGGTAAATTGATAAATTGTGTGACCTGTCCTACAAGTTTTGATATTTAAGTTTGTTTAGAATCAGAAAACATTTTATGACAGTTTAGTCTATAAATAGGGATCGGTAGCATTAGAATTTTTTGTAACTTTGGAATTAAAATTTGGTACCTTTTGAGTTTGTGACAACCCGTAATTTTCCCGACGCGTCTTATTCGGAGAAACTGATAAGTGTTGTTGTGTTATGTGGATTGGTACCTTGGTTTACACATTCTCACGAATGACATTATATCACGGCTTGAATTGACATTTGAACAAGGTCGACTACGGGGTTGTTTGGACGGTATCTCTTATTTGGATTTGAAGTGAGGTTTTCCGAGCACATTCACTTATTTCGTCTTCCTTCTTTCTACCATTCCGCGAAGATGACTTGTTTGGGCTTTTAAAGAGTGTGATAAAGACTTGGCTATTTAGTTACTTTTGTGATTCTTTCTCAAGCCAAATTGTAACTATCACTTCGGTGTCTCACACAGTTGAGGATACGTCAAGAGGTTTTGTACATTGGTACACCGCTTTTCACAAGGATGAGTACAAGTTTAAGTAACAATCTGGGAATTCTACTTCATGATCAAGTTTAGTATATCGGGTTCATTTCTCCATGTGGTCACTACAATAGCCGACAGAATGCGTGAATGTTGTGTTTACCAAAGTGTTGATTGGATGGTTGATGATTTTGTTGATGTTGATTATTGAACCGCTGATGAACCGCTGCATATCCCCCTAAAACATATATTCACTGAAACCAAAGTGGTCATAACTCATTCAAGCTGACATTGTTTACGGTTTTGTCTTGATTTTGTAAAATCCAGCGAAAGAATCTATTTCTCGGTTTAAATCATAGACTTGTAAAATCCCGTGACAATGAAAACATCCTGGTAATTGTAAAGTGCATTTCCGGAACTATCTTACGGTTTATTCTTGGTTTTGTAAAATCCCGCGAAAGAAACTATTTCTCAGTTTAAACCATAGAGTTGTAAAATCCCGTATTGATGGAACCATCTTAGAGAAAGGAAAGTGTATTTCGGGATCTTATTTGTATTTACCATGGTCGGGATGAAAACCATTATCAGAGTTCACTTAAAACGTAAAAGGAGGCTAGAGTTGAGCTTGTAATCAGAAGATGTGATAACGGGGTTAATTCACTATTATTTATTTGAGGTTGAAGTGAAATATCACAGGCAAGTGTACTTAGTATCTGAAGGTATCGGGGATGGTTGGACGAAGATTCTTCATGATCCTTGTTCAAGCTTATTATCAAAAACGAAGACTTGGAAATCTAGTTATTGTTGGGTTACTTTTACCTTTTCTTTTACCACTTGGGAGAATTGGGCTCTTACCACCACAAAATAACTATCACTTAAAGGAGTTACGTTGTAGTGCTCAGTGTCACATTCAATTGTGGATTTTCAAGAGGTGATATACGTCTTATACTCGATAGTTGGTTGGTTGAAGAGTATAGAGTAATTAGAGATTCAATGGAGCATGAATTCTCGGCACCGCTCTTTGTTACATATGTGCAAGTTTAAGTCACGAAGTCTGGGTAGTTTACTTCGTGGTCAAATTCATCATATTGAAGTTTTCCATCACCGTCACCACAAAAAGCCTAACAATGATAATGGGGTTGATTACATGTTTGCCAAGAGATGCTGAAAAGAGAGAGATTATGACGTATGAACACACAGCCATTCATACTCTAAAGAAAAGAAATGTGTACGTTTTCAGGTGCGCATTATCTTCTAAAGAAGAGAAATCTTCTAATTAATGACCATTCTCATCAACATGCTTCATACTTTTTCCACGCGCTTTCATTATCAAGTGAACCGGACTACTGTTGATTGTTTACTTATTCCACTTGCTCAACTATAATGACGATGGCGACATCATGTGCTAATTTTGCGGGGGAGAAGTGTGAATAGACTACATTTGTTGAAGATATTCACTTATTCAATCAAGAATGGCAACTCCGTATGCAATTCTTGAGGGGGATAAGAAGTGTGAATTTACTGCATGGTTGATTGATTTCTAAGAATAAATGGTCAAACGGCTCCAAACTCATGTAAGAACCGAGCTTCTTCTTATCGGGTCATCTTCACATGGAGTTTTTCTTCTTAGAGCCGTTGGTTGACATCTTCACACCGACTGATATGATTATCGACAAAGTGCTTCCGGTTAATGCTTCACGTACACATCAACATGATGATTCCGAACGATCTCTCTGTTCTTGTTTGATGTGATTGGTAGTTTGGTGTTACCATTTCGTGTGTTCGCTGCGGCCTGATTGCTGATTTCCTTGATGAACATCTTTCTGTTTTTGTTTGATTGGGAGGGATTTTAGTTAAGGGGATTTGCAAGATGTAAGTTAATTGGGATGCTTTTTGGTGGGATGGTTTTTAGTGTGAGTTGAAGATGTTAACTATCTATTCCCCAAATGGACAATCTTGAAGAAGGTCGAGTCTACAATCTGTTCTACATTTTCTCGCTTGCATGTTAGAAGACTAAAGACAAGTTGCATTTGATTATCCAAAGACTTCTTCTTATTCTAGGCATTTATTAAAAGATTGTCGGTTTAGGGAGAGCAAATTGGGGAGGGTGAAATGTCTAATTTAATCCCCAATTAGACTTGCTCATATTCTTCAGCAAGTTGATTCTCACTAGAGTTCAAGTGTTCTTCTCATAAAGATTTCAAGTATTCGGGCTGATAAGATGTTGCTGATTCTGAAGTGTCAAAACCAACAAGGGGGAAGGAGACTCACATTTAAACACAAAGCGAGTAAACTTTATGAACTTAATTCTTCTAAGTGATTGAAGATATCCCGGGAAGACAAATGTTATTACCGCAGAGAAACTCAAGGTTTGACTCATGGCAAGTAAACTTGATGAACTTAACTCTTCTAAGTGATTGAAGATATCCCGGGAAGACAATTGTCATGACCGCAAAGAATCTCAAGGTTTTACTCATCAAGGCTTTTATTTTTATTATTCCAACTACGGGGATGATGTAATAGAAAGTTTCAAGATAAAGAGGTACACAAGTGTGTAATGATTTTGATGTTATCACAATCATCATGGGAGAGAGATTGTGTACATTGGGGATGCTCGCTTGTTTCACTTGAGGGCTTAATCAATGATTCGAGATATAATCACTTATTCGGAGTTGACATCCGCAGAGATAGTCATCCGCAGAGATAATCGCTGATTCGCCTGCCTTTCGTTATCGGTTATTCTCTTTGGGCATTCGGTACTTCGGTTCTTGAGCTTCATACACTTTTGTGGGAGAGAAAAGTATACATCGGGTTATTCTTTAGCTATTGGACTTAATCTGCTACTTCATGGTATAAGTTTCTCTGCTTCGGTATATGTGTATTCGGTTCGTGAGCTCTAGTCTAAGAGACTGACCGCATCAATTCAACTACTTGGGGAAGTGTTCTCTTGACACCTTTTGGAATGGATTGCGTCAGACTTCAAAGGAATGAAATTTGAGAAGAGTTATTTATGTGTGGGATGATATGTTGTTGTTCTTCTATTGGATGATATAACCTCGAACGATGAATCACGGTGATTATTCTTAAAAGGAGCGTAAAGTTCGATGAAAATGGTGTGCTTCTTGTGCACTGGCTAAGAGAAGCTTGAAAGAAAGCTTTGAACCCGCCGCCTATAGGATTTTCGGTTAGGGGGGAAGCTGCCAAAGTCTCACTTTCAGATGGTTCAATTTCTTTCTTCAATACAAGAGCCTCGGAAGCTTTGGTGGTGAAAGTTTTAGGGATGATGACTTCTATCTTCTTCAACGAGGCTGCTCGATATCTTTATCTCGGTACTCGTATCATCATTCTCTCAAACTATATCATCTTCTCTATCTTTGTATATATTTATCAGAAAAACAAAATACAAAAATATAAAACCAACAAAAACCAAATAGAAAAATATAAAATCAATAAAAACCCATAAAAATTTGAAAAATCAGAAAATACCAAAAATATTGTTTTTCTAAGACATGTCTTCTGTATCGATAACATCTCGGGTCTTAGAAATGTCATTCAATAATGGCACGGACCATAGATGAAGTTCGAAAGCAGGGGAGGTGTAAATATTTTTTTTCTAAACATGTCTAAAACTATGGCTTACAGTTATTTCAGACTGTAACCCGGGCTTCAAATGATGGCTTACAATTACTTCAGACTGTAACCCGAGCTTAAACTATGGCTTGCTATTATTTCCGATAGCAACCCGCTCTTCAAGAAAGGAAAGTGCTACGCTTAAACGATTTTCACAAAATTTCGCGGCACTTATCCTAAAACAATAATGAGGAAAGTATGTCGAAGGACTGCTGTTCCTACACAAATGTTTTTCCGTCTAAAATTCTTCATAAATTTTTTTGTTTTTTTCAAAATGGTGGAAAATGAGTTGCTTACAAATCAATCAGCTTCAGAGTTTTAGTAATAATTGAAAACTCAATCAATGACTTCAGCGCTTTTAAACTTTTTAGAAAATGAGTCATTGATTGAGGGGGAGAATGTTTTCAAATTTATATCATCTAAACGGACTTATCTAATTATTCTAAATGCTTAACTAAACAATGATGTTAACCTATGTTGAAGGACTAGGTGCCTAGCATAAGATTGTTAGGATTAGATGATTATAGTTTGATTAACACATTATTCCCATACCCTATATGAACTGATTGATATGTTGAATTGACTTTTATTAGTCGATTGTTGTTTGGGTGTTGTCGACCACCATATATTTGTATGTATGTTCACTAACGTATGCATATATCATGGTTGATAAGAATGTTCCCGATCCGGATCCCACAATTGAAGATGATTGGATGCCGAAAGTAAAGGGTAACTATATCTTAGGTTGACAAATGAAGAAACGGAGCTTAATTGGACTTCTATGGAGAGTTGGCATATATGCAACGTAAGAGGTCTCACTGCATCAGCAGATGGTTTTCTTCTAAGTTATTGAAGAAACGGAGCTTAATTTGACCTCGCTTGGCATTAAAATGCAACGTAAGAAGTCTCAATCGCATTTGCATCGTTTTTCTTCCAAGCCCTACAACAACAACATCAACAGATGCGACTCAACCACCTAACGATATCTTTGTGCAGATACCATTTTTAAACAATTTTGAGAAAATTTGATTAAATTGTTTTGAAAATGGAAAATATTGTTTTGAAAATTAATTGAACTTAACTTTGAAAATCACCGGACTTCATTTTATCAAATCTTAAGTCACTCAATCAACGACTTCGGTCATCGATTGAGGGGAGAGTGATTTAATTTAAAGTATTTTCAAACAATATATCTTCAAAAGAGTCCGTTTGTACGTTAAAATGTGGTGATTTAAAGATTTAATGTTATGTCATGGTATGATTTTTCCTTTTGAATCAAGGTCTTTCAAAATGAAATTTTTTCTGTTCTTGTTTGATTGTGAAATTGTTTTATTTTACTTAAATATCTCTTAAAAACTATCATACCTGACACTAACAATCTTTAATGTCGAAAAACTGTTCCTTATCCATCATTTTTTAAAATTAAATCTTGCCACGTCTTTCTCCAAAATCTTTTAAAGGATTTAAATCAGTTGAGATCACAAATCTCAAAAGGTTTGAAATTTTTGATCGGGGGAGAGATCGTGATTTAAATCTCAAATCTGTTTTAATGGAATCGGTTTTAGTCCTTTATAGGCACTCCTGCCTCCATGTGCCAAACGATTTCAAATGCACATGTTGAGGAGGATGATTTATTCAAAAACAAGATGAGTATTTAAACCTGGCCACATTTTCTCCCATGTTTTCTAAACCTTATTAAATCACTTGGGATCCAAAATCTTAAAGGGTTTGATATTTTTTATCGGGGGAGAATTTGTGATTTAATATGAAATTTGATAAAAGGTGATCATTTGATTCAAAGTGCTAGTTCTCTCTAATATGTGCTAAACTCTTTCGGTTATCGATGCATATATTGAGGGGAGCAAATGGTTTCTTAATGGCTTTTGTAATCGTGGATGTGCTTCAAATGAACTCTTGCCTCTATGTGATAAAATGATTTCAAATATCCTATGCACATATTGAGGGGGAAAATTTACCAAAGAAAATCAAATGGCTTTTTCTACGGAAAATGTGATCAAGAAATTATTTCAAAGAACTCTTGCCTCCATGTGCTAAACAATTTCAAGATCATATGCACATGTTGAGGGGGAGCATTTTCCAAATGATCAAAACTATTAAGGTACAAAATGTTTTGATCTCGTATCACAAGTACCTTGATTGATTTTCCAAATGATTTTTCACTTGGTTTCATGGAAGAATGAGCAATACCAAAAGACCGACCAATTTACTTTATGCATGGTGTTATAAGGATGGTTAGGTTAGGTATTCGTTCCCACGATCCCGCCAGAACCGGAGGGATCTACCCGGGGACAATCCACTAGATAGTGTAGAGTCCTTAGGCATGATGAAAAAAGGAGAAAAATGAGAAATGGGAAGAGCGGATCGAGACGAGCTAGTAATCGAATAAACCCAACAAGGTTCTAGTAATGAAGACTCCTGTAAGAACCTAAGGGGTTGAAGAATAAAAAAGAAATGAATGTGAAAAGGGTGAAAAGAAATAGCCCTCCAATAATTCAACCTTAGGGCAGAAACCGGGTTCAATACTGTGACAACTCGTAATTTCAGGTCATTTATCAAAATTTACTATTCATCGATTAGTATTCATCATTTTACTATTCATCGTTTTCGAAGTCGATTTGATATTCTGAGAACGTATTTCAAAATTTTACTATTCACGAAACACTATTCATTATCGGAGAAAATCACTATTCATGCTTCACTATTCATCATTTGTCGTAAACTAGGTTTACGAGTATCAAATCTGCAGAATCGCGAGGGGTTTACGCGAATTCATGAACAATCTGCCACACCCCAAATTACCTGCTTTGCGCCGAATGGAATTCCTAGGAATTGACTGTCATAGCATCACAATCACAGTTATATTGAACGACCTAAAGTGTCGTTTGGAAAATACATCGTTTGATTTAATAAAATAATCAGAGTTACAAAGTATAGGTCCCAAATGAAAGTTACTATGTGCGGAAAGTAAGTTTAGTACAAGTCAAACGATGTTTTTAAAGTGTATAAAACCCATGTGAGACGCTGCCGTCACCGCTACTCTATGATAAGTCCACATGCATGCCATGAAGTGAATGCCTTAGATACCGAGATAAAACATGCTAAAAGTGTCAACACAATGGTTGAGTGAGTTCATAGAGTTTGTGTTGAAATGTAAAGCCTTTCAAAATCGCTTATGTTAAAGGCATTGTAAATCCACTTCGGCCCAAGTTTAGCCATACAAAACTTGCAACCCGTGTGTTTACAACCTAATCGCTAAAATATGTATAATTTATGTTCAAACACATGATGTCAAATGAATTCACATAATAGTGCATGACTTTATGTATCAATAGTTCAATGAAAATCCCAAGACATTCAGCTCAATGATGTTCCCAAGACATTTAGCTCAATAATAATCCCAAGACATTCAAATTTCAATGATAATCCCAAGACATTCAACTCAATGATAATCCCAAGACATTCAAATTTCAATGATAATCCCAAGACGTTCAGCTCAACAATAATCCCAAGACATTCAGTTCCATGATTTATGATATAGGATATGACTAAACATTCAGTTCAGTTAAGCATGTAGTTTCAAATAATCATGATAGTCATAAAAATTGATGAGCATGTATCTCCCCCAAAAGTAGTGTAAAACAATTGAAAATGGGGCTATGAAAACTCACATGAATAACTGGAATGATGACAAGAGTGAGTACACCGAGGTATAATGTGATGCTTTAATCTTGACCTATTGTGAATGATATGATACGTAATGAGTTACGATGTAATGTTATGCATGCATTTCGTATGTTATTTATACCATTTGTGAGTTTTTGGAAAAATAATACTTATTGTCGAAAAAATACTTTGACGCCTTGACCACTCAAAAATCACTTTACAAGTATTTACGTCAAAATGTCATCCTACAATGGTTTTGTAATGATTTATGGTGAAATTATCATTTTTCGTCGTAAAACAATGTCGGGCGAAATTTCATGAAAGTGACAAAATGGCTTCAAAACTAGTCAGAAAATGGTGTACGCCAACGTTAGGAAATAAACTCGACGGTTTTGGAAAGTTTGTATCAAAATCTAGAAGTTTCAGTCAGAGTTTTCGCCATAGAGGTCTCAACAATAAGATAATAAAGGTTAAAGATGGTGATTTTGTCTAAATGTTGTGTAAAAAGTGAGTTTCGGCAAAGTTTGAGCAACCGTAATTAATTTTATTAAAACTCCGCTATACAAACGGTTGGTCGCTTTGAAAAAATATGATTGGTGATCTTAATTTCATTAGAAAACATCTAGTTACAAAAAGTTCCACATCATTGATAAAAAGTACCTCGCCAACATGGTCGCTTTAGTTACCGTAACACTTGTCTCGTAAAAAATAATATAGTTTTTCTCGAAAATAATAGTTACGCAAGTTTATGAAAACGCAGTATATCTTGGTCGCTTTAAACCGCTTTCTACGTATTATACGTCCTTAGCTTAGTATCAAAGTATACTAATATATTTTTGATAAGTCAAATAATTTATGAAGCTTAAGGCTCGCTTTTTGACTGCATAAAATAAAAATAGTATGCTGAAATTTCGTGAAAAATGTATATATCGTCACAAACTTGAAAATTCATAACTTCTTCATATAACTCCGCTTAATCCGCTCTGCTGCCACGGATCGCTTTTAAAGTATATTTTATAAATATCAAGGCCAAAATTTCGTGCCTACTGTCGGATTTTCCAGAAAAACAAAATAAGGACAGAACACTTTTATACTTATCGAAAATAGTTTTTCTCGTACTAAACCTATTCCAATCCCTTCAAATCAACTCCAAAGCTAATCTAATCCTACCATACACCTTCTTAGGGTGTCATGGGTTCCTAAACATCATCAAGACCAATATCTACCAAGGGAATATTTATAGGATGACTTTATATATATATATAACTCTAAAAAATCATGTAAAAATGGTATAACTAACACAAGTCTTGCATGCTTGCTATGAAAATGATAAAATACTTATGGAATGAAATTGAAAGATGTAAAATGAAGTGATATGCTTACAAGTTAATATGATGAGGTGCAAAGAACAAAGGTTTAACCTAAACACCCTAGGTTTTTATTTCAAAACCTTATTAAGAGTGTAATCTAGATTGTTAAACACTTGATTTTGGAAAACTTTATGAATCTTTTCTTGCTTCCCCTTTGTGGCCGGTTCTAGGAGAGGATAAAGGAGAGAAAGAAAACTAGACTATCTTGTATTATTGATGGTGAATGAAAAATGAGTGAAAGTAGGTGTAAGATTGAGTATAAATCTAGCTCTATAAGAAAATCTACCACTTTGACTACCCCTCCCCCTTGGGCCGGATTTGGGGGGAGTGTGTTGGTAAAAATACAATTTTTTTTCTTTTATATATTGTGTAAAGTTGTTAAAAAAATGTAAGCAAATGTTATGTAATAATAACTTGTAAAGTAAATGTAGCTTTAGGTAAAAGTAACTTTGAATAGATCAAAGTAGAGTAAAATGAGATCATAAAAGTTGTAAAAATACATTCCTTGTAAAAATTGAGTGATAATAATTATCGTGGTCGTTTTAAGAAAAACGTTGTAATAATATAAATTTAACGATTTATATACAAAATAAATTTAAAACACTAGGTAAACTCAAAATATAGTTTTTAGAAACTAAATGTAAGTATAAAATACATCGATCATTTTGGAAGTAACGGGTTAAATATTCAAAATAATAACTCACGCGATAACGTTTATTTAATATAAAATTTACGCGCTTAATGTGAAATGCAAAATCATGAATGAATCGTATGAAATGATGAATATGGAGTATGAGAAATGACCGAAAATGAGAATTAGACATTCTTCCCATGTCGCACGAATCACGCCCCTCGTGATTCGATTGATGATACTATGGCTCAAAACGCGACAAGGGTTCTAAAAGTTTATGCTCATGTATGGTCTAAATGATTATGTCAATGCTCATGCATATGTCGCGGACTATATCTCATTCTAAAGACATGCTCCCTTATGATTAGGCTCGATGAGGCAAGCTTTCCCATTCTCAAGCAAAATTTTTAAAAGACTTTTTGGTAACCGATTTTTACTTAATCCCACAACTCATCAAACAAGAACGGTCATACGATTAGGCTAAATCGGTTTAGGTAACGACTTGTTTCTAGCTCGATCTTTGCAACTCATCAAACAAGAACTGCCGCCGGATCAAACCGAATCAAGTGGTTTGAAGAAAATCTTTGAAAATTTGGCTTGATTACGAATGAATTGTTACACATATGAGACTACTACTCCCTTCATTGCATGATTCTTCCTGAATTAGACATAGGTGATCGGGCTATGTATAATTTAGGAGTAACTATGCAATGCTTGGACTAATCGACTCATATGATGTTTGGTGTTGAGTCATAAGTTCGCATGTATAAAGAATATGCACTTATAATGATATGATGAGATGCTATGATGATGTGGTTATAGTCTAGGGTCAATGATGCAACCTAGTTCTCTATAATCAAGCTCGATGCCAATCTGCCACACCCCCAAATTACCGTTTTGCAAATTGAATGGAATTCCGGGATTGACCGTCATAGCATCACAATCACAGTTATATTGAACGACCTAAAGTGTCGCTTGGAAAATACATCGCTTGATTTAATAAAATAATCAGAGTTTACAAAGTATAGGTCCCAAATGAAAGTTACTATGTATGAAAGTAAGTTTAGTACAAGTCAAACGATGTTTTTAAAGTGTATAAAACCCATGTGAGACGCGTCGTCACCGCGACTCTATGATATGTCCACATGCATGCCATGAAGTGAATGCCTTAGATACCGGAGATAAAACATGCTAAAAAGTGTCAACACAATGGTTGAGTGAGTTCATAGAGTTTGTGTTGAAATGTAAAGCCTTTCAAAATCGCTTATGCAAAGAAAGGCATTGTAATCCACTCCGCCCAAGTTCACCTATTGGTTTCAAACCCGCTAAAATGTCCCATTTGTTCACACCACAGTACATTTATCACAAAGTGCAATGAATTCCAGATTCAAATTTCAATGATAGTTCCCAAGATTTAGTTCAATGATGTTCCCAAGACATTTAGCTCAATAATAATCCCAAGACATTCAAATTTTCAATGATAATCCCAAGACATTCACCAATGATAATCCCAAGACATTCAAACAATGATAATCCCAAGACATTCACCAATGATAATCCCAAGACATTCACTCAACAATAATCCCAAGACATTCAGTTCCATGATTTATGATATAGGATATGACTAAACATTCAGTTCAGTTAAGCATGTAGTTTCAAATAATCATGATAGTCATAAAAATTGATGAGCATGTATCTCCCCCAAAAGTAGTGTAAAACAATTGAAAATGGGGCTATGAAAACTCACATGAATAACCGAATGATGACAAGAGTGAGTACAATATAATGTGATGCTTTAATCTTGACCTATTGTGAATGATATGATACGTAATGAGTTACGATGTAATGTTATGCATGCATTTCGTATGTTATTTATACCATTTGTGAGTTTTTGGAAAAATAATACTTATTGTCGAAAAATACTCTTTTGACGTCTTGACCATTCAAAAATCACTTTACAAGTATTTACGTCAAAATGTCATCCTACAATGGTTTTGTAATGATTTATGGTGAAATTATCATTTTTCGTCAGAAACAATGTCGGCGGAAATTTCATGAAAGTGACAAAATGGCTTCAAAAACTAGTCGGAAATGGTGTACGCCGCACGTTAGGAAACGAACTCGACGGTTTTGGAAAGTTTGTATCAAAATCTAGAAGTTTCAGCTCAGAGTTTTCGCCATAGAGGTCTCGAACAATAAGATAATAAAGGTTAAAGATGGTGATTTTGTTCAAATGTTGTGTAAAAAGTGAGTTTCGCAAAGTTTGAGCAACCGTAATTAATTTTATTAAAACCCGCTATACAAACGGTTGGTCGCTTTGAAAAATATGCTTGGTGATCTTAATTTCATTAGAAAACATCTAGTTACAAAAAGTTCCACATCATTGATAAAACAGGCCAACATGGTCGTTTAGTTACCAAACACTTGTCTCGTAAAAAAAATAATATAGTTTTTCTAAAAATAATAGTTACGGCAAGTTTATGAAAACGTATATCTTGGTCGCTTTTAAACCGCTTTCTACGTATTATATGTCCTTAGCTTCTCAGATCAAAGTATACTAATATATTTTTGATAAGTCAAATAATTTATGAGCTTAAGGCTCGCTTTTGACTCGCATGTACAAAATAAAAATAGTATGCTGAAATTTTCAGAAAATGTATATATCAAGCCAAACTTGAAAAATTCATAACTTCTTCGTTATAACTCCGCTTTAACCGCTCAAGCTGCCACGGATTCGTTTTAAAGTATATTTTCTAAATATCAAGGCCAAAATTTCGTGCCTACTGTCGGATTTTCCAGAAAACAAAATAAGGACAGAACACTTTTATAACTTATCGAAAATAGTTTTTCTCAGCATTTCAAACCTATTCCAATCTCTTCAAATCAACTCCAAAGCTAATCTAATCCTACCATACACCTTCTTAGGGTGTCATGGGTTCCTAAACATCATCAAGACCAATATCTACCAAGGGAATATTTATAGGATGACTTTATATATATATATATAACTCTAAAAATCATGTAAAAATGGTATAACTAACACAAGTCTTGCATGCTTGCTATGAAAATGATAAAATACTTATGGAATGAAATTGAAAGATGTAAAATGAAGTGATATGCTTACAAGTTAATATGATGAGGTGCAAAGAACAAAGGTTTAACCTAAACACCCTAGGTTTTTATTTCAAAACCTTAATAAGAGTATTATCTAGATTGTTAAACACTTGATTTTGGAAAACTTTATGAATCTCTTCTTGCTTCCCCTTTGTGGCCGGTTCTAGGAGAGGATAAAGGAGAGAAAGAAAACTAGACTATCTTGTATTATTGATGGTGAATGAAAAATGAGTGAAAGTAGGTGTAAGATTGAGTATAAATCTAGCTCTATAAGAAAATCTACCACTTTGACTACCCCTCCCCCTTGGGCCGGATTTGGGGGGAGTGTGTTGGTAAAAATAAATTTTTTTTTTTTTTCTTTTATATATTGTGTAAAGTTGTTAAAAAAATGTAAGCAAATGTTATGTAATAATAACTTGTAAAGTAAATGGTAGCTTTTAGGTAAAAGTAACTTTGAATAGATCAAAGTAGAGTAAAATGAGATCATAAAAGTTGTAAAAATACATTCCTTGTAAAAATTGAGTGATATAATAATTATCGTCGCTTTAAGAAAACGCCGTAATAATATAAATTTAACGATTTATATACAAAATAAATTTAAAACACTAGGTAAACTCAAAATATAGTTTTTAGAAACTAAATGTAAGTATAAAAATACATCGGAATCATTTTTGGAAGTAACGGATTAAATGTTCAAAATAATAACTCACGCGATAACGTTTATTTAATATAAAATTTACGCGCTAATGTGAAATGCAAAAATCATGAATGAATCGTTATGAAATGATGAATATGGAGTATGAGAAATGACCGAAAATTGAGAATTGTGACATTCTTCCCATGTCACGAATCACGCCCCGTGCGGATTCATTAATGATACTATGGCTCAAAAACGCCGGCAAGGGTTCTAAAAGTTTATGTTCATGTATGGTCTAAATGATTATGTCAATGCTCATGCATATGTCGCGGACTATATCTCATTCTAAAGACATGCTCCCTTATGATTAGGCTCGATGAGGAAGGCTTTCCCATTCTCAAGCAAAATTTTTAAAAGACTTTTTGGTAACCGATTTTACTTAATCCCACAACTCATCAAACAAGAACTCGCCATAATGATTAGGCTAAATCGGTTTAGGTAACAACTTGTTTCTAGCTTTATCTTTGCAACTCATCAAACAAGAACTGCATTTCGCTGATCAAACCGAATCAAGTGGTTTGAAGAAAATCTTTTGAAAATTTGGCTTGATTACGAATGTATTGCTACACATATGAGACTACTACTCCCTTCATTGCATGATTCTTCCTCAATTAGACATAGGTGATCAGGCTATGTATAATTTAGGAGTAACTATGCAATGCTTGGACTAATCGACTTATATGATGTTTGGTGTTGAGTCATAAGTTCGCATGTATAAAGAATATGCACTTATAATGATATGATGAGATGCTATGATGATGTGGTTATAGTCTAGGTTCAATGATGCAACCTAGTTCTCTATAATCAAGCTCATGCCAACTGTCACACCCCCAAATTACCTGCTTTGGTACAAATGAATGGAATTCCCGGGATTGACCGTCATAGCATCACAATCATTAAGTATATTGAACGACCTAAAGTGTCGTTTGGAAAATACATCGCTTGATTTAATAAAATAATCAGAGTTAACAAAGTATAGGTCCCAAATGAAAGTTACTATGTGCGGAAAGTAAGTTTAGTACAAGTCAAACGATGTTTTTAAAGTGTATAAAACCCATGTGAGACGCTGGCCGTCACCGCGACTCTATGATATGTCCATGCATGCCATGAAGTGAATGCCTTAGATACCTGAGATAAAACATGCTAAAATGTCAACACAATGGTTGAGTGAGTTCATAGAGTTTGTGTTGAAATGTAAAGCCTTTCAAAATCGCTTTATGTAAAATATAAAGGCATTGTAAATCCACTCCGCCCAAGTTCCACTTCCATACAAAACTTGCAACCTTCGTGGTGTTTACAACCCACTGTCAAAATATGTATAATTTATGTTCAAACACATGATGTCAAATGAATTCACATAATAGTGCATGACTTATGTATCAATAGTTCAATGAAAATCCCAAGACATTCAACTCAATGATGTTCCCAAGACATTTAGCTCAATAATAATCCCAAGACATTCAAATTTCAATGATAATCCCAAGACATTCAGCTCAATGATAATCCCAAGACATTCATCTCAATGATAATCCCAAGACATTCACCAATAATGATAATCCCAAGACATTCACCAACAATAATCCCAAGACATTCGGCCCATGATTTATGATATAGGATATGACTAAACATTCAGTTCAGTTAAGCATGTAGTTTCAAATAATCATGATAGTCATAAAAATTGATGAGCATGTATCTCCCCCAAAAGTAGTGTAAAACAATTGAAAATGGGGCTATGAAAACTCACATGAATAACTGGAATGATGACAAGAGTGAGTACACCGAGGTATAATGTGATGCTTTAATCTTGACCTATTGTGAATGATATGATACGTAATGAGTTACTTATGTAATGTTATGCATGCATTTCGTGATGTTATTTATACCATTTGTGAGTTTTGGAAAAATAATACTTATTGTCTAAAAATACTCTTTTTTGACGCCTTGACCACTCAAAAATCACTTTACAAGTATTTACGTCAAAATGTCATCCTACAATGGTTTTGTAATGATTTATGGTGAAATTATCATTTTTCGTCAGAAACAATGTCGTATGAAATTTCCTCATGAAAGTGACAAAATGGCTTCAAAAACTAGTCGTGAATGGTGTACGCCGAACGTAGGAAACTTAACTCGACGGTTTTGGAAAGTTTGTATCAAAATCTAGAAGTTTCTGCCCGTGAGTTTTCGCCATAGAGGTCTCAACAATAAGATAATAAAGGTTAAAGATGGTGATTTTGTCTAAATGTTGTGTAAAAGTGAGTTTCGCAAAGTTTGAGCAACCGTAATTAATTTTATTAAAACTCGCTATACAAACGGTTGGTCGCTTTGAAAAATATGCTTGGTGATCTTAATTTCATTAGAAAACATCTAGTTACAAAAAGTTCCACATCATTGATAAAACAAACATTCGCCAAGGTTTTAGTTATCCGAATAACACTTGTCTCGTGAAAAATAATATAGTTTTTCCAAAAATAATAGTTACGGCAAGTTTATGAAAACGCAGTATATCTTGGTCGCTTTAAACTGCTTTCTACGTATTATATGTCCTTAGCTTCTCAGATCAAAGTATACTAATATATTTTGATAAGTCAAATAATTTATGAAGCTTAAGGCTCGCTTTTGACTCAATAAAAATAAAATAGTATGCTGAAATTTTCGAAAATGTATATATCGTCGCCAAACTTGAAAAATTCATAACTTCTTTCAAGTTATAACTCCGCTTTTAATCCGCTCAAGCCGCCACGGATTCGTTTTAAAGTATATTTTCTAAATATCAAGGCCAAAATTTCGTGCCTACTGTCGGATTTTCCAGAAAACAAAATAAGGACAGAACACTTTTATAACTTATCGAAAATAGTTTTTCTCGTACTAAACCTATTCCAATCCCTTCAAATCAACTCCAAAGCTAATCTAATCCTACCATACACCTTCTTAGGGTGTCATGGGTTCCTAAACATCATCAAGACCAATATCTACCAAGGGAATATTTATAGGATGACTTTATATATATATATAACTCTAAAAATCATGTAAAAATGGTATAACTAACACAAGTCTTGCATGCTTGCTATGAAAATGATAAAATACTTATGTAATGAAATTGAAAGATGTAAAATGAAGTGATATGCTTACAAGTTAATATGATGAGGTGCAAAGAACAAAGGTTTAACCTAAACACCCTAGGTTTTTATTTCAAAACCTTATTAAGAGTGTAATCTAGATTGTTAAACACTTGATTTTGGAAAACTTTATGAATCTTTTCTTGCTTCCCCTTTGTGGCCGGTTCTAGGAGAGGATAAAGGAGAGAAAGAAAACTAGACTATCTTGTATTATTGATGGTGAATGAAAAATGAGTGAAAGTAGGTGTAAGATTGAGTATAAATCTAGCTCTATAAGAAAATCTACCACTTTGACTACCCCTCCCCCTTGGGCCGGATTTGGGGGGAGTGTGTTGGTAAAAATACAATTTTTTTTTTCTTCTTTTATATATTGTGTAAAGTTGTTAAAAAAAATGTAAGCAAATGTTATGTAATAATAACTTGTAAAGTAAATGGTAGCTTTTAGGTAAAAGTAACTTTGAATAGATCAAAGTAGAGTAAAATGAGATCATAAAAGTTGTAAAAATACATTCCTTGTAAAAATTGAGTGATATAATAATTATCGTGTCGTTTTTAAGAAAAACGTCGTAATAATATAAATTTAACGATTTATATACAAAATAAATTTAAAACACTAGGTAAACTCAAAATATAGTTTTTAGAAACTAAATGTAAGTATAAAAATACATCGGAATCATTTTTGGAAGTAACGGATTAAATGTTCAAAATAATAACTCACGCGATAACGTTTATTTAATATAAAATTTACGCGTTTAATGTGAAATGCAAAAATCATGAATGAATCGTTATGAAATGATGAATATGGAGTATGAGAAATGACCGGAAAATGAGAATTGTGACACAATCATTGAGGACATTTCATATAGACTAGATTTAGTCTACATATCATTAGTAACATCATCATCATATTAGTTCATGCATGGTTTTGCATATTTCGTTAAACGTATAATTTCCTATTAAATAAACGCTATCGCGTAATAATTTATTTTGAATATTTGATCCCACACTAAAATTGTCATAATATATTTTTATACTCATTTCAATGCTATAAAAATTATATTATTAGTTTATTCGATGTTTTGAATTTATTAGTACACATATTGTTATATACATATATTTATGACGGTTTACGTGAGTTCGATTCGATAATAATTTATTCACCCAATACTTGTGAGGATTGCATTTTTATAATTTTTATAACTTTGATATATTTTATTTTGTTCACTTCTTTTAGGCACACTCGTGTTATGAACGTACCATCGACCTACACTTTTATTTAATGTCAAATAAATTTCAATGATATGCTAAAACTATTTTAAAATAGTTAGTGTCACCCTAACTTAAAAACTTTACGTTTTTACGTTGGTATCTTCATATCAAAACTAATGTAAAGTATATTGATAAGTTTAATATTTTAATAAGTATTATATTTTTATGTTATCCAATTTTAAGTTTCATGACTTAAGGACTTTACGTTAGTAATTATCGGGATCAAACTACACACTATAACTAAATTGCTACCCAAATAAAATGCAACAAAACCTATACTCTATATATATACCTTGTTATAAAACGTGACACAAAGAAATGCTAATACATATTTTTGTACTATCAATTAAGTTTTGTAAATATCAATAAATATAAAATAAAAGGTTCTCATTACTAGGAATATAAAACATGTAAAACGTAAATGTTATTTTTATGCATGGATATGTAATGAAAATTTAGGAAGACTTCATGCAACATTGAGAAGCCATGCGTTCAATGTATCCTAACACACTTTTAACACACTTTGTGATCATATTAGCTATTCTTGTTACACATCATGCTCCTCATTTGAAACATAAGCTACTCATCTACACTTCATGCTTTCTTATATATATATAATATATATCCTTATAAGCTAAGTTTCCTTCCCACGTAGAAAGATAAATAAACTAAAATAATTCAGTTATATATATTAGAAGCATGAATGGGTTTTGTTAGACAAAAAAAATAAAATAAAAGAGAAAACGCAAAGTTAGCTCGTAGCATAGTACGGGTCATCAATAAAATTTATAAGACTGACTTGCTGTAATCGATATCGCTTTTAAGGAGATCTACGATCGAGGGTTGCTTAGTATATACTCATTGTATTGCTCTTGTACTTGTACTCCCCGTCTTACTAGTTAAGGTGAGTTTTCGTAGCCCCGTTGTACATGTTTATACTTATTTTCAAACCTACGGGGGAGAATACATTGCACATCATTTTTATTACGATACCAAGTATATCAAATTCATTTACATTGCTTAAGTTACCTCATGCCAATTGAATGTCCCCATTATATAACATGAACCGTTAATTCAAAAGAAGTGAGGGTGAGTGGATAGATCTATTGAGGGTGACTCCTCCATCCGTGTTGGTAGTCCCAACCGTCAACGGATGCATTTCATTTCTTTATCATTATTGAGTTGTTTGGCAAACACTCGCTAGTTGGGGCTTAACATCATGAATAGTCGGGCCATGTCATGGGCTTGTAGCAATTGTAACATTTTTATGTGGCATATTTGTCATACATGGTCTATACTTGTGTAGTGGTATAAAACATTTTTCATAAACCTATGATTTCTCACCAACATTATTGTTGACCGCTTTAGCAATGTATTTTCAGGTAACTAAGACATTCGTGATCATGGCAATCTAATAAGGAACCCTCATAGAGTCGTGATGACGACGCTGCCTCATTGTAAATTATGGCATTTTCAAAACATCGCTGGTTTGTAATGATCATATTTCGCAAACTTTATCAACTTTGGGACCTATCTTGTAACTCAATGTTTTAAATAAATATCGAACGATGTTTTTTAAACGACACTTTAGGTCGGTCAATATAACTGGTGATTGTGGTGCTATGATTGTCAGCCAATCCCCGTGAATTCCATTCACAGAAAACATGTAATTGGGGTGCGATGATAATAAGGAACCCTCATAGAGTCGCGGATGACGACGCCTCATTGTAAATTATGGCATATTCAAAACATCGCTTGGCTTGTAATGATCATATTTCCGCAAACTTTATCAAGTTTTGGGACCTATCTTGTAACTCTGAATGTTTTAAATAAATATCAAACGATGTGTTTTCAAACGACACTTTAGGTCGCTCAATATAACTGATTGTGATGCTATGACAAATCAATCCCCGTGAATTCCATTCCGCAAGAAAAATGTAATTTGGGGTGTGACATTGGCATCGAGCTTCAGCTATAGAGAACTAGGTTGCATCATTGACCCTAGACTATAACTACATCATCATAGCATCTCATCATTTCATCATAAGTGCATATTCACTTTACATGCGGATTCATATACACTTTATTCGAAGTTATTTACTTTCATTTTTCATCGGCTGTCACGTAGATGTCTTCGCATTCGCATCCCATCACTATATCATCCGACACTAACATGGAGGATGTCTCATCGACACCAACATGAATGATGTTTTGTCACACACCATCAGTAAGTCTTATCTTCATTGGCTCTACTTCGCACCTACCACTTATAGTGACCGGCTGACATCGCAGACCGAACCTTTGAGGAGGGGCGTAAGTCGCGACCCACCCTACCTCGTTAGCCCTACACACGGCCCGATTCACCCACCATCACCACTATTATCATCATCATCTTCGTCATATTACCTTAGGGATCCTATACCTACATTGGACTTGCCGCCAAAAGCGCGCGACGTTTTGACATCCCCGCATCACCATCTACAGAGTCCAACCACCGCTAGGTTCGAGATAGGAGAGCTCTAAGGTTGTCAGCCGCTAGACAAATTCTTCCATTGCCACATTGTGGCACGCAGTAGATAGCCAACAACACATTGATAGGATGTTAGACAGTAGAGGAACCGTCTATTGATCGAAAGTGGAGACCATGGAGGAGGAGATTGAGGGTGTTGTGATAGGTAGAGTTTCTATAGATTTGTCTCATCGTGGTTAGAGTCTAGGCAGCCAGAGAACCTGAGCATATTACTAAGTCGGTGCAAGCAGATGCCCGAGTTATCGATAGCTGAGATGACACAGACGAAGTTACCGGAAAGATGTGCTCGTGAGTCGACATTAGCTCGTGAGAGTATTGTTACCGCACGTTGGTCGATTAGCGAAGTTGAGGGGTTTGGTTGCTAGTTTGACTACGCAGTTCGAGAATTACAGATCGATCGTGGAGCACCGTGAGGTGCCTAGTGTAGACTTGTATCATGTATAGTTTTACTACTATTATCCTAGTCAACGAGGTATGTGACATAGTTTAAAGAACTTGTTGTCCTTTGGTTGTTGTACAAACAAATATATCAAGTGTTGACTCTACTATGTAGGAATGGTTTTACTATCTATGATATCGGTCCAAGTAGGCCGAAATTTTCATGTATATTATCCACGTGTGTTGTGATTATATTTGTGATATTTCGTGGTTGTTCCATTGTGATTTCATTATGCATGTTGTGGTTGTGGATATATATGTGTAATGTTTGTTTCTACTTATGAGTTCTCATAATTGTTTCATCTTATGGTTTTGAAGAGTAATGGCGCCAAAGAAAGTTGACCCAATTGACACAAGCAGCTATGCAAAAGTATGTGAGGGATAGTATAGCCGAGGCATTAAGGACCGAAAAGAGCAACAAAGTATGCCGCCGCCGAGGCCGCAGCCATCGCCGAAGTCGCTAGGCTAATGCTGCCGCCGAGGTCGCTGGCATAACCGCCGCTACTAGAATTGGCGGGTCATGTGGCGCCGCCGGTGCCGCTAGAATTGCGCCGCCGCAGGAATTGCGGAGGGTCCGTTCGGAGTTGTTCGTATAAGGATTTTAAAAGTGGAGACCCCACAAAGTTCAAGGGCACTGAAGGGGCCACTGCCATGGTTCGATGGTTCGAGAAAATGGAGTATGTGTTTTTGTTATGTAATTGCCCTGATGATAGCAAGGTTAAGTTTTCTACTAGTACACTTTTAGATGGGGCAATATCGTGGTGGAACTCGTATGCTCAGCCAATGGGAATGGAAAATGCTTTCAAACTCACCTGGGAGCAATTCAAAGGTTTGTTAACAAAGAAGTATTGTCCGCATCGAGGTGAAAAAGTTGGAGACCCAATTTTATGAACTAGTAAATCCGCTTGGTATGACATTGATACTTACATTCAAGGTTTCAAGAATTGGCCGCTTATGCCCATCTATGGTTTCGACAATGAAAAAATACGAGGCTTTCATTGGGGACTTCCCAAATTATTCAAGGAGATGTGATTTCTTTTGATCCGCAAACTTATGAAGAATCTATTCGAGTGTCTCAAAAGCTCATGGCACAAGTAGTAAAGAGAGGCAACATCACCAACACCAACCGAAAAAACAACAATACCAACAACCGCTCCAATTACAACAATAACCGAAACAATTACACCAACTACAACAATAATAACAACAACAACAAATGAAAGTGGGACAACAACAGAGGTGGAAATGCTACTCAACAACCACCTAAGAGACAAGATGTTGCAAAGGCCTATGCTGCAGGCCCAAAGGAAAGAAAAGGGACACGGGTATTTTGCCTAAGTGTGATAGGTGTCTAAGTCATCACAATCCCGGTCGTTGCCCTAATCCATGTGGGAATTGTAAGAAAGCGGGTCATCAGACCAAGGACTGCAAACCACAAGTGACATGTTTTGGTTGTGGAGAAAGGGGACACTACAAGACTGATTGTCCAAAGGGAAGGAACCAAGGAAACAAGAATCAAGGTGGAATGGCACAAGGAAGAGCCTATGTCATGGGAGGAGGAGAAGCCAGGGAGGACCCGAATGTTGTCACTGCACGCTCCTTATCAATAATCGTTATGCATCGCTTTTATTTGATTCGGGAGCCGATAAAAGCTTTGTGTCCACTATATTTGCACCTTTACTTAATATCAAACCAACCACATTAGACACATCATACAACATTGAATTAGCTAATGGTAACATAATTAGCAACCATACCATTGTCCGTGGTTGCACTCTCAATTTTCTAAATCATCCCTTCAATATAGACCTTATGCCCGTAGAACTTGGTAGTTTCGATGTCATCATCGGCATGGATTGGTTATCCAAATATCGCAAGTAAGAATCATTTGTGATGAAAAAGTTGTTCATCTTCCTTACAACGCCAAACTTTGATCATTCGGGAACAAAGTGGAACTAGACTCAAGATTATATCATGCATAAAAACGGAGAAGTACATAAAGAAAGGTTGTTTTGCTTTCTTAGCACATATAACCGAGAAGAAGTCGGAGGAGAAGTTTACTTGAGGATGTACCGATTGCTCGAGAATTTCTCAAGTCTTTCCGAAGACTTACTAAGACTTCCACCCAGCACGCCAAGTAGAATTTCATATTGACTTAGTGCCAGCTGCACCAGCTGCACGCAGCACCTTACCGACTAGCACCATCGAGATGCAGGAGTTGTCTAACCGCTGTGCAAGAACTTTTAGACATAGGATTCATTAGGCCAAGTTCCTCGCCTTGGGGAGCACCGATCTTGTTTGTGAAGAAGAAAGATGGATCCTTCAGAATGTGTATAGATTATAGAGAGTCAACAAGTTAACTGTGAAGAATCACTACCCACTCCCCGAATCGACTTTAATTGTTCGACCGCTTGCAAGGCTCTAGTATCTACTCAAAGATTGACTTGAGGTCGTTACCATCAACTTAGAGTCCGGAGGAGGATGTTCCAAAACAGATTTAGAACTCGCTATGGTCATTATGAGTTTCAAGTAATGTCGTTCGGATTAACCAATGCACCTGCAGTATTCATGGATCTCATGAATAGGGTATGCAAACCGTATTTGGACAAGTTTGTGATAGTATTTATCGACGTCATATTGATTTACTCAAAGAGCAAAGAAGAGCACGAAGGGCACTTAAGAACGATTTTAGGACTACTCAAGAATGAGAGATTGTATGCCAAATTTTCGAAGTGTGATTTTTGGAACCGAAAAGTACAATTTCTTGGTCATGTCATCGATAGTCAAGGATTACAGGTTGACCCTGCAAAGATCGAGGCTGTAAAAGATTGGGCTACCCCAAAAAATCCTATAGAGATCCGAAAATTTCTAGGACTCGCCGGGTATTACCGAAGATTCATCGAAGGTTTTTCAAAGATAGCTAAAGCTTTGACCAAGTTGACACGGAAAAACAAGAAGTACGAATGGGGAAAGAAACAAGAAGCTGCTTTTCAGTTGTTGAAGCAAAAGCTTTGCAAAGGCACCAATTTTGGCACTACCCAAGGAATCAAAAACTTCGCTTGTATAACGCAATGCTTCACATAAAGGGCTTGAGTGTGTTAATGCGTAATCGAGAAGGTGATAGCTGATGCTTCTCGACAACTTAAGGTTCATGAGAAGAATTACACCACTCATGATCTTGAGTTGGGAGCCGTAGTTTTGGCACTCAAGATTTGGAGACACTACCTTTTTGCACGGTACTAAGCACAAAGGTTTACGGACCACAAGAGTTTACACACGTCTTGATCGAAGGAACTTAACATGAGGCAACGCGTGGTTGGAATTACTCAGCGATTACGATTGTGAAATCAAGTATCACCCGGGAAAGGCCAATGTTGTGGCCGATGCTCTTAGTCGGAACGAAAGACCCAAACCTTTAAGAGTAAGATCATTAGGAATGACGATCGCTTCACCTTACCATCAAAATACTCGAGGCAATGCATCGGCACTCAAGGAGGAAAATCACCAAGTGAAAAACTCTATGGTATGCCCGAGAATGCAAAGGGCATTGTAAAGAGATCGATGGAGTATTATGCTTCAAGGATAGAATGCGGTACCATTTTATGGCGGGATACGAGAATTGATTACGCACGAGTCGCATAAGTCAAAGTATTCTATTCACCCGTGATCCGATAAGATGTACCAAGATCTCAAGAAACTTTATTGGTGGTCAACATGAAAGCGTAAATTGCCACGCACGCTAGCAAATGCCTTACTTGCTCTAAGGTAAAAGTCGAATATCGAAACCTTCGTGATTACTCCAACAACCATAAATTCCCCAATGGAAATGGGAACGCATTACAATGGACTTCATTACAAAACTTCCTAAGACATCGGGAGGTTACGACGCTATATGGGTAATTGTTGACCGCCTTTACCAAATCACCCATTTCATACAATACCTAGAGAGACTTATTCCATGAAACAACTTACTAGACTTTATGTCAAGGAAATAGTCTCGAGGCATGGAGCACCAATTTCCATCATTTCGGCTGCGAGATAGTCGATTCACTTCAAACTTCCGGAAATCATTACAAGATTCATTTGGAACCAAATTAGAGATGAGCACAGCCTATCATCCACAAACCGATGGCCGAGCTAAAGGACAATTCGCATATTAGAAGATATGCTAAGAGCATGTGTGATTGATTTTGGAAATGGTTGGGCTAACCATTTGCCATTGATCAAATTCTCGTACAACAATAGTTATCACACAAAGATAAAAGCGGCACCATTTGAGGCACTCTATGGTCGAAAGTGCCGATCACCCGCTTGTTGGGCCGAGGTTGGAGACGCGACAACTCACCGGGTCCGTAAATGGTTCGGGAAACAACAAAAAGATAGTTCAAATTCGAGATAGACTCGTAACTCATGTAGTTTACGTAAAAGTTACGCAGATGTTAGACGCAAACCATTAGAATTTCAAGTTGGCGACAAAGTCATGTTAAAAGTATCGCTTTGAAAGGCGTGGTACGATTCGAAAACGCTGAAGTTGAACCCGAGGTACATTGGGCCATTTAAGATTTTGAGCGTAGTCGGCCCCGTGAGTAGCATATCGACTTGAGCTTCCGCCGTAACTTAGTCACGCATACAACACGCTTTCACGCTTCAAACTCAAGAAATGTCTTCGGACGAATCACCGTAATTCCACTGGAAGAAATTCAACTCGACGATAAACTCAATTTCGTGGAGGAACCAGAAGAAATCATGGACCGAGAGGTCAAAACAGCTTGAAGCAAAGTCGTATTCCTATCGTGAAGATTCACTGTAATTCTCGAAGAGGTCCCGAAGTTTATTTGGGAACGGAAGACCGTGACATGCCTCAAATATCCTCACCTTTTCACCGACAACACCGCAGGACCCAACATGGACCAATTCACTTAATGTGAATACTCGTAATTTCAGGTCATTTATCAAATTTACTATTCATCGATTAGTATTCATCATTTTACTATTCATCGTTTTCGAAGTCGATTTGATATTCTGAGAACGTATTTCAAAATTTTACTATTCACGAAACACTATTCATTATCGGAGAAAATCACTATTCATGCTTCACTATTCATCATTTGTCGTAAACTAGGTTTACGAGTATCAAATTCGCATAACCGCAAGGGTTTAGCTGCGAATTCATGAACAATCATTGAGGACATTTCATATAGACTAGATTTAGTCTACATATCATTAGTAACATCATCATCATATTAGTTCATGCATGGTTTTGCATATTTCGTTAAACGTATAATTTCCTATTAAATAAACGCTATCGCGTAATAATTTATTTTGAATATTTGATCCGACACTTTCAAAAATTGTCATAATATATTTTTATACTCATTTCAATGCTATAAAAATTATATTATTAGTTTATTCGATGTTTTGAATTTATTAGTACACATATTGTTATATACATATATTTACGACGGTTTACGTGAGTTCGATTCGATAATAATTTATTCACCCAATACTTGTGAGGATTGCATTTTTATAATTTTTATAACTTTGATATATTTTATTTTGTTCACTTCTTTTAGGCACACTCGTGTTATGAACGTACCATCGACCTACACTTTTATTTAATGTCAAATAAATTTCAATGATATGCTAAAACTATTTTAAAATAGTTAGTGTCACCCTAACTTAAAAACTTTACGTTTTTACGTTGGTATCTTCAGATCAAAACTAATATAAAGTATATTGATAAGTTTAATATTTTTATAAGTATTATATTTTTATGTTATCCGATTTTAAGTTTCATGACTTAAGGACTTTACGTTAGTAATTATCGGGATCAAACTACACACTATAACTAAATTGCTACCCAAATAAAATGCAACAAAACCTATACTCTATATATATACCTTGTTAAAAAAAACGTGACACAGCAAATGCTAATACATATTTTTGTACTATCAATTAAGTTTTGTAAATATCAATAGATATAAAATAAAAGGTTCTCATTACTAGGAATATAAAACATGTAAAACGTAAATGTTATTTTTATGCATGGATATATATTGAAAATTTAGGAAGACTTCATGCAACATTGAGAAGCCATGCGTTCAATGTATCCTAACACACTTTTAACACACTTTGTGATCATATTAGCTATTCTTGTTACACATCATGCTCCTCATTTGAAACATAAGCTACTCATCTACACTTCATGCTTTCTTATATATATATATATATATATATAATATATATATATATATATATATATATATATATATATATATATATATATATATATATATATATATATATATATATATATATATATATAATATATATCCTTATAAGCTAAGTTTCCTTCCCACGTAGAAAGATAAATAAACTAAAATAATTCAGTTATATATATTAGAAGCATGAATGGGATTTATTAGACAAAAAAAATAAAATAAAAGAGAAAACGCAAAGTTAGCTCGTAGCATAGTACGGGTCATCAATAAAATTTATAAGATTGACTTGCTGAAATCGATATCGCTTTTAAGGAGATCTACGATCGAGGGTTGCTTAGTATATACTCATTGTATTGCTCTTGTACTTGTATTCCCCGTCTTACTAGTTAAGGTGAGTTTTCATAGCCCCGTTGTACATGTTTATACTTATTTTCAAACCTACGGGGGAGAATACATTGCACATCATTTTTATTACGATACCAAGTATATCAAATTCATTTACATTGCTTAAGTTACCTCATGCCAATTGAATGTCCCAATTATATAACATGAACCGTTAATTCCGAAAGAAGCGAGGGTGAGTGGATAGATCTATTGAGGGTGACTCCTCCATCCGTGTTGGTAGTCCCAACTGTTCAACGGATGCATTTCATTTCTTTATCATTATTGAGTTGTTTGGCAAACACTCTGTT
>OU343221.1:281108141-281180964 GCA_910596185.1 Chrysanthemum makinoi
CCCTGTTCTGAACATAATAAGCAGTGTTAACTGCCTCAGCCCAGAATGTTGTGGGCAACTTGGAATCTGCTAACATAGTCTTAGCAGCCTCTATCAATGTCCTATTTCTCCTTTTAGCAACCCCATTTTTGTTGTGGAGTTCTAGCTACACTGTATTCTTTTTTAATACTCTTAAGTTGACAGAAATCATTCATCACTTGGTTTTTAAACTCTGTCCCATTATCACACCTAATGATTTTAAATCTCATATCAGTAAGGTTCTCTACTGCAGTTATGTATGACTTAAGGATTTCACCGGGGTCATCCTTAGTATTCATGAGAAAACAAATAAATCGCTAAAATCATCAGTCACAACCAAACAATATTTCTTAAAATTGATTGCCAACAAAGGTAGGGCCAAATAAGTCCATGTCAGCATATGAAGTGGTTGGGTGATAGAATTAAAACCTTGGGCTTACTGAAAGGCTATCTTTGCTTCCTTTGAGCATGCAATAGAGTTCTGTTTATTTTCAAATCTTTTTAAAGGCAAACCTCTTACAAGGTTATTTTTAGCTAAAAGATTTATCACTTTAAAGTTCACATGACCTAGCCTTCTATGCCATAACATAGATTCATCCAAAGAAGATGTAGCAACTAAACATGTAAGGTTTTCTTTGGGCACTATATTTTTCATACTTACACTATCTGAGATTACTTTTGTCTAGGGAACTTAAGTAGTACCTCATCTTCACTAGGTAACTTCAAATTTGGAGATAAAACCAAGCAATCAGTATATGTGAATAGAACAAAATTCTTCTTGTCACACATTTGTGACACACTGAATAGATTGTAGTTGAGTTCTTTCACATAGTACACATCTTCAAATTCCAAATTACCAGTCTTGATTGTACCTTTACCAGTAATTCTTCCACCTATACCTCTTCCAAAAGAAACATATCCTCCGTTCAAATCAGTGAAGTCTGAAAGATAGGATAGATTTCGATCGTAATGTCACGGAACACCTATGTCGAATAGCCAAGATCATCATTATTGTTGGAATGTCCCTGCACACAAGATAAAGGAAATTAGTTCCTTTTGGGGACCCAAGACCTTATTGACTTGGATGCGCCCGTGCATCAATGTAATCATATTTCTTGAGAGTAGCGATGCCTTTGTTGGGTTGAGTGGTCTTTCTAACCCAACAAGTTGAGGGCTTAACAACATTGCCCTTGATTCCCTCATCAGCATTCACTTTAGAATCAACAGTTTTCATTTTAGGCATAAAAGTATTAACTTTTGGCCTATCAGTATTAAGTCTTGGCTCATAAGTATTAACCTTTTTCTTGTAAAACTTAATTTGTTCATCATAAGACTTAAAGGTTTGTCTTTGCTCTAGTATTAAAGGGCCTTGGTGAAGTAGATGGTGATTTTGAAAAGTTTGTTTTGTGGTCTAGCAGTATTAACTGGCCTTGTAGTATTCAAAGATTTTATGCCCGTTTAAAGAAGAACTGCTCTTGGGGTCATGATGGGTTGAGGTCTCATAGTTGTTGTGCATTGAGCTTGCGGAGATGAGAAAAAACTTCCACACAAAGATTTATTATACATGACAAATTCATCCCCTAGTTGCTTTCGATTTAAGCTGGTTCAGTTTCTTTTGTTACCTCTAGGACTAGATGACTGTTTCTACATCTCGACATATTTTCGGGCTTCCCTAACGGGTTTTCATTTGGTCTTACAGGTTTAGTGGCCAGTTCTTGCTTTGGTTCACTTGACACTACACCTTCCTTTTTGTTTTCAAACACATACACCTCTGGTAAAGAAGTGTCACTGGCACTTTCAAAGGTCTCATCAGGCTTTTCAGCCTTGGACTCAATGGGTTTATGGTCACGGACAAATGTGGGTGCCTTAAACTCTTCTAAGCCAGTGTGTTCAAGTTCTATGCCAGGTGGTGAGGGAATACCTCTGAATGGTGGTAGTGTTGTCTTATAACCCATACCTGATTTGGCTTTGCCAATTAGTGCTTTTTCAAGGAATCTATCAAAATTCTTAGAGTTATAATGTTGTGTGTCTTTAAGAGTGTCAACACTTAGTCCTATATTGTCTTTAATTTGTGTGACTTTCTCAAGTTCTTCTTTTAACACACTTATGGTGGTGTCTTTAAGAAAAATTTCCCTATTAAGTACAGCAGTTGCTTCAGAAAATTTTGATTCATTTTCTTTATAATGCACAATTTGTTTTTCTAAAACTGTTAAACCTCTTTTATGATTTGCTAAGTTATAACTGGTTTTAGAAAATTCTTCAGCCAATTTATCAAACTCAGTTTTAAGAGACTCATATCTACTTAATGAGACACATGTATCTCAGCAATTTGTTTCAGTAAGTACCTCAGATACCAAAGTCATATTGATTGTATTTTCCTCATCATCAGCCATGAAGCTCCAATTATATCCAGCACCATCAATAGCCACCATTGCTTTAGAAGATGAATCATTAGATTCACTACTCTTTCCTTGCTCACGGGAACTGCATTCCCATGGCAAAATGCCCAAGCTTGCCACAGTTGTAGCATTCTACCTTTCCCTTGTCAAACCCAATAGTATCTCCATCATGGATATGTCTCATGTCATCATGGGTGATCTGAGATCCCTTTTGTGGCTCAGAGATGAAAGCATAGATTGTACTTTCATTGATGCCTGCTGCAATGGTTACCAAACAATCAGTATTAACATTAGTACTATGAGTACTGACACCAAAATTGTCCGTATCAGTACTAGTGACGGGATGAGCCACAAAAGCTATGTTTTGTGATCCAGAACTGGAAGTTGTAGATGCAGCTCTCTTCATGTCTTGTTCAATTACTTTAAAGCAATTGAACAGATTGTCCAACCCCATAGTTTCAAATTCTGCTTTGAGTGTCCCACTTTGGTGATGGAAGACTTCTAACAAACCTGAGATTGATATCCTCCTGAGAGATGTCCACACCCAATATAGCCAGTTGACTGACAAGCTTTTGAAGCCTATTGTAAACTGAGTCAATGGATTCAGTTGTACCAGCAATGAAGTTTTCAAACTCTTACTTCAAAGAGTTTTTGAGTTCTCGAGCTTGGTGATGAGTTCCCACCAAATCTTGTCTCAATGGCTTTGAACATCCATTCCTCGAAGTTAAGTTGATGATCATCGGTAATGCCATAAGTAGGAGACTTCGACCTTGAGATCATTGAGCCATTTTCATCAACAAAGGAGGTTCACCTTTGTCTTTAATAACAACTTTGCCAGCCACTTCTTCAGAAACAATGGATTTGTATGAGTTTCCATTGAACACAATGTTCCACAGCTTAAAGTCAAGTACCAAGAAGTACTGCTCTATGCGCATCCTCTAGAGTTCATATTCATTAGGCTGCGACTTAGGAACTCTGGTAACAACACTGGATTTGCTTGAATCAAAATCCATTTCTTCAGATTTGTCTCACATGATCTTCTAGAAACAAAGCTTCAGGACACAAGCTCTGATACCACTTGTGAAGTCCCAAACCTTGGATCTAGTACACTTAGCTTGTAAACGTGTAGTTTCCTTGGATGGTTCCAAAACAACAATGAGAAACTTTGTAGTAGATACACACAAGTATGCGGAATCTACTTGAATGCACTTAGAAGATTAATGTAAACACAAATGTAACACCAACAGCTTCAATATTATTGATTAATAATACGAGTACTCTCCTAGTACTAGGGTTTACAACCTTGAAGCTTTTCTTAAGACGGCTAGAGTATATGTATTTGCTTGACCTAGCTAGGATCTCCTTTTATACACTAAGGGGATCCCTTACAGAGATAACTATGTATTAAATATATCATATCTTCTATTGGTATAGAAGATATGTTGTTACAGACCATACACGACATTCTTAATATAGAATAGTACAAACTCAACACTATCAATACTAACTTTTGCACTATCAGTACTAACTAGTTAATACTTTTCTAAAATCACTATCAATACTAACTTTCAAAGCTATAAGTATTAACTCCATTTTGCGAATTTCCCAACACTTCACAATCGAGCAGGATAACCACAGATCTATCGATTAACAAATGTTAATCGACCAAAAGGAACCTTAAGAATCAAAAGCCCCAAATTTGACCAAACCTTAATTTAATAAAAATTATGCATTTTCTTTAAAACTTTGAATATGATGAAATTAACACAAGATATATCAATTAACACCAGTTAATCGACCCAAGAACACTTCAAAATAGAAAACCCTTAAAATTTTGAAAACCCTAACTTTTTTAAAACAACAAAATCAGAGACAGATTAAATAGACCTGTTATGATACCATGTACCAATTTATGAAATAACATACACAAAAATCTTTATTGAATCTCAATTTGTAGAATCCATGGATCCAGACTCAACTAGGGTATGAGCAACATTGATTGATTGAAAGCACAACGGAATAATAAGAACACAATTAACATCACTAATAAGGTTTTCTTTATTTATAAAATATAAAGAAACTAATACATAAACTATTACTACTAATGTACACACGCTATAATAGTGTGTCTAGACTCTCATTGAAGAAGTCTACTATGAATGGATGATCTGTAACCTAGACGCCCACCCTCTTTATATAATAGAGGGAGGTTACAAACCCTAGCTTACTAGTAAAGCTAACTATTACATATTAGGCCCTCATTGTTTCTTCTTTCTTCATTTTTGCTTATGGGTTTTGTAATCATCAAATCTGTAATTCCCAACAATCTTCCCCTATTTGATATTACAAAACAACCTGCATAAAGAAACAATGCTAAAACATGTCATCACAATAATAAGTTGCACATTATAAATCTTCTTCCCTTTTTTGTAATCATGTAATAGGGGTCTTGTACAACTTGTAAACGCTTCCCCTCAAGTGATGCATGTAGATGATAAGTGTATTGTCAATATGCTTCCCTTTAAAAATATACTAACCATCTGCTTGAATCATGAACTCATTAGCATAGATCATTTCTTCTTTCAGTGAGAAAAAGACATCATGTAATAAAATGTCTTTGAATAATTCTTGTAGTCAATATATGCATGGCGATCACATGCAATGGCCGATAGTCTCAGTGAGCTCAGACGGATCAACCAGAAACCACTCAATGCTTATGATTATTCTTTTTAATAATCATATCATGAACTGTATGGTATCATATTCCCCCTAAAATATTCGTAAAGAGCGTGTAACTTTTTCAATCAAGAATTATATCATGAACTGAATCTCCAAAACAAACCATACACATCATCATTGTTCAAAATCCAAGGGCGTCTTTAAACCTAGAATACTAGCAGTAAAAACTGAATCAAATAGTATAAAACGACCAGTAGGAACCAAATAATAACCAGCAGGAACCGATCAGTAGGAACCAAATAATAACCAGCCAGGAGGAACCAAGAACACAACCAGCAGGAACAATATTAATTCCCAAGCAAGTAGTACCAGTAGTAATGTAGGAATCAATACATGTGTGAGCCACCAGTAGTAACCAAGCACGATCAGTCCCACTAACATATCATGGACACGTGACCAGTAGGAATGAAATGATGTAATCAATAGGAACAAAATCACGTGATTATCCAACAATGAATACGACGTGACCATTAACGGGAGACCCATCAAAAAGTTTCCACTGACCAATCATTATCACAAACTGCTGCAGTCCCATGCGTGACATTTTGACCCCAATAATCGAATTAAACATGTTGACCCCACCGAATTCGACCAATCACACGATGAGACCACTATAACAATCATATACCGCATAACACTAAATTTGTCCCACGTATGATCAATATAGCCCTACCACGCTTCTAATAACACGAATTGACTAGTAGATATACATACTCCCAGCAATACAAAAAATGGGGACCAGTGTGTTGAGAGACTAACGTGTACACTACCAATTTGAAACCACCAGCAGAAATAATACATCAAATATAATACCCGAATAAATGTGTAAAGCCACGTGATAACACATAATGTGTAAAGTCACATGTAGCAGCCGTCCTTTTGTGTGCTGACATCTCCCCACATCCAAATCAAATCACCATCAACATTAATTTATCCAATCACACTAGGTTAAAATAATTTTGTACGAGGTAATCGATTTACCTTTCAAAATATTAGCATGACTGATCTTTAAAACGAATATGCTCTTCAAACTGCAGCTCGCCATTAAATTCTTTATGCCTGCTGCCTCTCCCCTTTTTCAGATCTGTTATAATTGAAGAATTAGGACATAAACCCTAATTAGAGGAAAACCTTATAAACCCTAGATAGAGAGCCACCAAACTCTGATACCAATTGTAGAATCCATGGATCCGAACTCAACTAGGGTATGAGCAACATTTATTGATTGAAAGCACAACAGAATAATAAGAACACAATCAACATCACTAATAAGGTTTTCTTTATTTATAAAATATAAAGAAACTAATACATAAACTGCTACTACTAATGTACACACGCTATAATCGTGTGTCTAGACTCTCATTGAAGAAGTCTACTATGAATGGATGATCTGTAACCTAGACGCCCACCCTCTTTATATAATAGAGGGAGGTTACAAACCCTAGCTTACTAGTAAAGCTAACTATTACATATTAGGCCCTCATTGTTTCTTCTTTCTTCATTTCTGCTTGTGGGTTTTGTAATCATCACAATTCAACAATAATAATAATCTGATATTAATTAGAATAATGAATAAAAACCACTCAAATCACCATTGCTACTCAAACATGACTCTTTTATCTAACTGATAAAAGTTTTATTACAAATTAGCACTCAAAAACTTAACAGAATGATCAACATATCAAAAGAGAGAAGATAGATATTGTGTATGTTTATCAGAGAGAAAAAGAGAGACATAAAATTATGAGATGGGGTTTCTCATAATATGGCTTTTATAGTCCCAACATATAACTTTAAGCTTGTGTACACTTTAGCCTTTCATCTTCAAAAAAACTCCAGTAAAGCCTTTCTACTTGATATCAAGCTAAACTGCATAATATAAACTGAAACTATAAGTCCCTTAAGTATGTTTCCAGAAATAAGATTATAATTTTAACAATACCTGGTTAGGAACCGATTTTCAAATAAAAATAAAAATAAAAAAATAAAATCGCATGCACTAGTGAATCAAAAAACACTCAAAAAGTCGATTTTTTCTAAGAGTTTGCAGCCATTTGCGTTTAAACCAGCAACGTTTAACAACTAAAGCATAATCTCAAACAAGCAATCATTCTATAATTTCACTTGTTCAATACTTCAATTGTTTTAACAAAACAATAACAAACACGAACCGGAGCCAAAACTTATATACACAAACATTTTATTGAATCTGATATTAAATTAATTCATTCAAATACTTACTAAAGTTTCAGGAATCTTTTATGTTTTCAAAACAATAGTTTTGAATCCATATAAAACTATGGGACATTTACATATATCCTCACATACACACTCATATTTATATATTTTCTCAAACAGTGCTTTAACAGGCTTGTACATCATGCATAAAAAACTTGTGTTTGAGAAAATATGTAAATATGGGTGTGTATGTGGGGATATATGAAAATCCCCCTAAAACTATTAGTGGCATTAAAGTGATTTACAAGAGCTACACTATATCGGGTTCAAAATTCAATAATGAATATGTTATAAGCTAGTACATCAAATTTAATTAAATCAAATATAAAGCTTACTTTCATTATTTTGATAATGATGATAGTAGTTTATGTGAGTCTTGAATGTTGAATGATTTTACAATGTTACTAGGTTTGGTTTCATTATTCATTTATGAATGTTTCAGTGGATTAAAGATTAAGGATTATGGTGTTTGCTAGGTTTGTCTAAAGAACAATAAGCTGATAGGTTTTTTTATGGTATGATTCGAGTATAGTAGATGAGGATAAAAATTACGTGTATATAGAATCATTGGGTATTCAGATTCAGAATCGAGAACCGGTGGACATGGACGGAGCCGACCCACCCAAGAAACCGAAAAATCCTAAACTCATGTAACGAAATTAAAACCATCGGGTCTATGACCGGTTCCGATCTCTCGGATCCGGTTCGTTTCTATCGTCCTTTTGCTCATCCGCAGAAAAGATACAAGATCGATACAAAAATCAAATATAAAACTTACTTTCATTGTTTTGATAATGATGATAGTAGTTTATGTCAGTCTTGAATGTTGAATGATTTTACAACGTTATTAGGTTTGGATTTATTATTCATTTATGAATGTTTCAGTGGATTAAATATTAAGGTTTAGGGTGTTTGGCTAGATTTGTCTAAAGAACAATTAGCTGAAAGTTTTTTATGGTATGATTCGAGTATAGTAGATAAGAATAAAAAGTATGTGTATATAAAATTATTGGGTATTAAAATTCAGAACCAAGAACCGATAGTCCTGGGCGGAGCCGACCTAAACCCATGAAGCCAAAAATCCTAAACTCATGAAACGAAATCAGAACCAACGGGTCTATGACCGATTCGGATCTTCTGGGTTCCGGTTTGTTTCTATTGTCCTTTGCTCATCCGTAGTAAAGATACAAGATGGGTACAAATTATAATAAGCAGTTATTCGACACTCGTCATGCAAAGCTTATTATAGAAATAATTTATATGGAGTAATCAAGAAATTATACATCACACCACAATGCTTAATATAGAAATATGGACACCCCCTTGTCAACTTAATAATTATACTTTTGAAAAATAATAATTGATAGATTCTCAAAGGGTCCTACTAATCTAACACCCCCTAATATTAATATAGGGGGTGTTTGTCAATTCTCTCTCTTCGTATAATATTGTCAAAGTGTCAGGGACAAATGCTGGCATAAAATAACAACCTCAGTATGCCAAAATGCAATATAGATGGGTCACCCACATGGGTCAAACACTAATTAATGTTTTCTTTTTTTTAAATTTAAAAAATTTGAAGTGTTAGTATTTAAGGTATAATGTATGTATTTATTTGTGTAGTGTTTTTATATACATAGTGTTTTTATATGGTATTTATTTTACGTTACTTTTTATAAACTTTTTTTATAAATTTTTTATAAACTTTTATTAAACTTTTTTTATAAACTTTTTAAATTTATAAAAAAAGTTTATAAAAAAAAAATTTTAAAAAAGTTTATAAAAAATTTATAAAAAAGTTTATAAAAAGTTTAAAAAGTTTATAAAAATTATAAAAAAGTTTATAAAAAAAGTTTAAAAAAGTTTATAAAAATTTATAAAAAGTTTATAAAAAAGTTTAAAAAGTTTATAAAAACTTATAAAAAAGTTTATAAAAAAGTTTAAAAAAAGTTTATAAAAATTTATAAAAAAGTTTATAAAAATTTATAAAAAAGTTTATAAATATTTATAAAAAGTTTATAAAGTTTATAAAAAGTTTAAAAAATAACGAAAATAAATATCATATAAAAACACTACACAATTAAATACACTGTACATATAAAAACATTACACAAATAAATACACTATGCATATACCCTAAACATTACACAATTAAATAAAAAAATAATACATAAAAAAAAAAAAGAAAAAAAAAAAGAATCCAATCATTGGCCCAATGATTAGGACTAATGATTGGTCTATTGGGGTGCATAGGAAGGAATACATGGGGTGCAAGATTAGATTGCCAACTTTAATTATGTAAAAGAGATTGGACATTGTATTATTGTCCCAACCAATAATGTTCACCCATTTGTTCCTTTGAGAGTAGGAGTACTAAAAAATTGTTTTTGAATCATGAAATATACTGAGAATCTAAAAAAAAAAAGAGTATACTCATTGAACCATTCAATTTTTTAAATACTGAAAAGAATTGTATTTAAAACTCAAAACTTTTGTAATTTGCCCATCACGAGTAGTATATTTTAGCATCCATATATTGGATAAATGTCTTAACTATGATATTCGAAATCTAAAACTTTGAGGCATAGTTTGGTTGAGGGGTTTAATAGGAATACAATGATAGAAAATAAAAATTGGATGTTTGGTTGTTATGGTGGCCTCAAAATTTGGGTAATAAGAATCAAATTTTGATTCATTTCATTTCATAGCATTTTGAATGGTATCAAAAATAAAAGTATAGGCTTTTTTTTTCCTTTTTCTTTTTCAATATAAGTGGACGTGGCAGCCACTGTGGCAGTGGTGAATGAGGTGCGTGCCAATGATGGCTGAACAAGATGATAGATTTGTTATTAGTTTTTTATAAGATGAATTTAAGGTGGGTTTTGATTCTTGTTATTGAAATGAGTTTCAATTTGATGACAAGTGAAGTGGGTTATGAACGGGGTTGTTAGTGTTTGATACAATGAAGGTGGGTTTTATAAGATTACAATTAGTCTTGGGTTTTGATTCGTGCTATTGAAATGGTTTTATTTATTGTTTCAAATTGAAAGAAGCACAAACTTGTAATTTTAGGGAAAAAAATCCAAATATCATGATTGTAGGTTTTTTAGCTAATTAGATAAATAATATAGTTAAAAAAAGTTGACATGGAAAAAAATAAAAATTGAAGGTTAAATGAGAGGTTGAAGATGAATTGTGAAGAGACAATAATACCCTCACGTTGTTATCACGTGATGGGCCTTAACGACAGAAAGTAACGGCCGTTGGGTAAAAGGACAAATAATGCAAGATTTCTCAACAATTGGAATGGTTTGTGGAAAAAACTTGTAAAAGAAACGAAGTGTGCATTTGTGTGTTAAAATAGAAAATAAAAGAATTAAAAAAAATCTATAATAAAAGAAACTTAATCATTTGAACTTTGAAAAGATACAACTAAAAAGTGTGTCTAGAACTATTTGAATATCCAAAATGAAAAGGAAGTAAAAAAAACAAATTATTTAAGTTACAACAAATACTTGACTAAAGAAAGAAGAATGATATGTGGGCAATAATAGATTTAAAGATGAGCACTAATCTTTAAATGACTTGCATACAATTGCATAATTGTGTCAATAAAGATTGATTCCATCTGGCTTGGCCTATCTATCATTTTTCGACTAGCAAATTATACAAGAATATCACATATATTATACTACTAGAACATGCAACCAACTTGATTGTACCTTTGGGGATATATAAAGTTATAAACAAAACTAATAATTTACTTTCATTATTTGTTGTAGCTCTTACAAGACAACTACATTCTTTTCTGATCATTTTATTTGATATTTAAGCAAAATGGATATTGGGAAAAAAGAAAGCAAACAAAAGGCACATGGAGACCAGATTAGCTAAACTCATATTGTCCAGTAGATAATAATATTATATGATTGTTACGTCGATAAATTTTTAGAAAATAAGCGCACCCGGTATGATTTTGTTATACCTCTTCATAGCTAACATGGCAAGCTTGTTGTGGGTCTTCATGACACCGGCCCCTCTTGTTATTGCTTCTCATCTCAACCCTCGTCGTGCAATCTCAACCCTCGTCGTCTGCACGCAGTAAATTTTTTTTTTTTTTTTTTTAGTGGTGGGTCCTAAATGAGTAAGTTGAGGTTAGTTGTGAGTAGGGGTAGCAATCGAGTCGTGTTTGTGTTAACCTATTCGGGTTCGCGTATTAGCGGGTTAGTATAACCTTTACCCAAACACGACTCATTTATTAATCGTGTCAAGAAACTCAACCCTAACCCAGACCTGCATAACACGTGTAACCCATTTGTGACCCGTTTAACCCATTTAAGTAAATAGGTCAATCAGTTAATAAATTTGATAGTTTGTCGATTTAACTAGTTTAAATGCAAAAAATGATATAAGGATCTAAAATATTATAAGAATAATATACAAATAACTATGCGACAATTTTCTGAATTATAAGCGTCAGTTTTCATAATATCTAAGGTATAAAATTATAATTCACTCATACTAAGTAAATAACAAAATACATTTAATCCACATCCAACATAAAAACTAGGTTATATATTTTATTTTTAAGATCATATATACTTAAACGAGTTCATGGGTTGACCTGTTTAATACTTACTCAACCCAAACACGACCCCGTTTATTAAACGGGTTAGACAGGTTGACCCGTTTTTTACCCAAACCTGTTTATCCTCAACCCAAACATGTTTAACTTCGTGTCGGGTTCGTGTCGTGTCGAGAATTGTCACCCCTAGTTATGAGTGAGAGAGAGTTAGTTGTGGAGGTTTGTTATAGTGATGTGGCACCCCGTGGACCCTGAATGAGTAACCAACCCTCTTCATCACACCTAGTGCTCTAAGGAAGCTTCATGAGTGCATTCACCACTCTCAAATCAGTATCATTTCAGTTTTTTATTTCTGCAACCAATTTTACTACTAATTCGTGTAATAATACAACCAACTTATCTTTAAAACATATTCCACATAAAAACAAGACTAAAATACACCGTTGGTCCCTAAACTTGGCAAAAAATGTCGTCCTGAACCAAAACATAGCATTTTAGTTGCCAGTGGTCCAAACTATGAGTTTTTGAGGCTAAACCAGTCCCTTGACCCATTTTCCGTTAGTCAACTCCCGTTATATGTTGTCAAATCCCGTTATTCTTGTTAAATGACTATTTTGCCAATATATAAACTCATCCTATACTCTTTTCATCATTTCATCCATTGCTTAAAAGCTTTAGTCTTGTAATGATGGTATACCCAAGTAGCATTACCCTTGAAGTGGAATCATGTTCTTTTGAACTGAAAGTTCAGCGTCTTTTTCACTGGACAGGTGACAGAATGGAAGGTGAGAGGCTTAATTGTTGGACAGCCACCAGAAACACCATAGTATAAAACAGATGTTAAGTTTACATTTCAGTATGCAATTTCAGTTTATTGTATTCCCTTAGGCATTATAATCCCTTTGTTTTACTTATCTTTTTTCATTCCTGTCAGGTTACCCTAGTGCAAACGTTTGTTGACGATCTTAACAAGACGAGGATACTTGAAGGGGGTTAAGTATGGCTATTTTGCAGAGCGCGAAAAATCAAAGGTGTGTACTTTTTTGTTTATGTAGATATGCTCTTTTATGCACACTTCTATTTGTAGTACGAATTAAGTATCAAAATTTACACACCCTCTATGTAGCTTTGTTGCTTAAGTTAATATTGCGTTAATAAATTATTGTTGTGCTAATATTGGTACAGTGTGTAGACTGTTTGTTGGAGCCTTTCGCTTTGGACCACGATTTAGTAAGAATTTATGGAAAAGTTGATGATGCTGTGTTGTTGCAGGTATTATATCCATTTTTTTGCTATAGAACTCATATGTAAAAAGCAACAAAAAAATGAGTGCAAAAAAAGGTTTATAAGGTTTTGCTTGTTTATGCGAATGAGAATTATACAACTTTGTTCTAAAATTGGAATTCATAATTCATTTGTTGGTTTATTGCAGGATTATCTAAAGGATTTACAAAAGTATGCCCTTCGTCTTCCGAAAATTGAAACATGACATGACTTTTGCATTCTAATGCGTAAGAGGTTTTGGTTGACTGGATTTGGCCAAACATATTTGAGCAACTATTATTGTTGTAATAATTATCTTTTCTAGACTTCTAATGCAACAATGACCCCTTTTGGAATAACTTATGTTATCTAATGTTTTTAGCAGGCATTTAATGTCTAATTAAGATGGACTGAAAGTGTAAAAATAAAGTATTGGTGTTGGTTGGGTCAGTTTTAGGCCCTTGTGGTTTGTAATTATGCGCATTGATCCAAACAGTCCTATGAACTACTCTTTTACAATGTTGTGTGAGTAGAGTTGGGATGATTTTTCTAACTGTAGTTATTTAAAAGGTTTAAGTGCAATATTAGTAGTTGTCATAAGAATGGGTAATCTGAATATTGGTCTAAATTTGATTTGTTGGATAAGGGAGAAGATATCAGAGGGTTTTAGTTAACAATTGGCTAGTCGGATATGATGAGTAAAATTATGAGTTAAGATCCAAACCATTGTCCCTAATAATGTGTATAACTTGTATGTTCCTTTAACACTTGTGTGCGCATAGCTCATACGGTGTTTGGATGTGTAGGGCTCTCCATTGGTTTCTTGTAATACATTTAGTTTATTTAGATGAAGACATAATGTTTAAACCTGCAGTGCCCTTATTGGTTATCTAAATGATTCACAAAAGGATTCACTTCAAGGGTGGTGGTAGTTATGATATAACCAAAACAATGAAATAACTATTTTGCCCTCATGTGCAAGGCACATGGGAAAAATAACAGAAGTTGACTAACGAAAAATGGGTCAAGAGACTAGTTTAGACCACTGGTGACTAAAATGACATGTTTTGGTTCAGGACGACGTTTTTGGCCAATTTTAAAAACTAATAGTGTATTTTAGTCTAAAAACTATACATAAACTAAAATCACACACAAATACTCATAAAAGCTCACCCTCACAACTCGGTCATCTAAATAGCTGGGTTCTCCCTTTTTTTTTCTTTTTTCCAACTAACACGCCCCTTCAATGGATGTGTGTAATAAGCTTGCACGCGTCTTGAGGGTGCCAACAAGGTATATAACGCGTCTTTGTATGTCTTATTACATGTGGTCTTACTTTAGATCACCAAAATAATATAAACTATGATGATCCTATCATACTTGAGAATTGATACTCACGCCACACTTTTTGATTAATACACCACAAACTGTGCATTACAGTTTGTACTGTACAATACTGTAATGCACAGTTTGTGGTGTATTAATCAAAAAGTGTGGTGTGAGTATCATCTCCCATCATACTTCACTACAAGAATCCAGGCGATCACCCACGGACCAAATTCGTGGGTAAATGGCATAATTTTGTGGGTAAGTGGCTAATACCCACGAATGACCCACAAACCTATATAAATGGGTAAAACCTCCGAGGGTAATTTTATACCCACCATATTTTCAAGCGGTGGGTAAGTTTACTCATGACTCTTCGAGTGGGTGATTATGTTTAGTGCGTGGGTAAACTTTTTGTGGGTTTTCGTAAGATACCATAAAAATGCCCATAAATATATAGTCATGGCTAATTCATGTGTAAAATTCCCTATGAAGATAATCGTGTGTAAATTAATGAGAAATATTTTATTTGTCCACAATAATCCGTGCACATACTATCATGCGTAAAAATAGTAGGTGAATGGAATGCTTAAAGTGGGAATTACTGTAGTACCCAAAATCAAAATAGTGTGTCTGCAGATACCCATCTTTCTTCTCAATATCAAAACTACCCATCCATGTCGGGTATATATTTTCACTATATACACGACATGGACGTGTATGGCCACAAATGATTGTTGCAAATAAATTTTTAGCATCTCGTGTACAAAATCACATCTATACACGACATGGTTTTGACATTGTTTTTTTTATTGTTGTTCACACTTACCAAGGTCATCTAGTGTATTACTATACACGACATGGTGCTTAAATACACGACAGTGGACAAAGTTTAGGGCATGTCGGGTATAGATGCATGAAAATACACGACATGGGAAAAAGACAAGGCCATGTCGTGTATAGAGGATGGAAATACACGACATTGACATATTTTGCATTCTCATTTCAAGCCCTAGACAATGTCGTGTAATATAATACCCTAGACATATTTTGCATTCTACATTGACATGAAGATGTCGTGTATATTGTTCCTCATATATGTGATGAAGAAGATGTAGTTTGAATGAACTTGCAAGAACAAGGATACACAACATCGTGTATATATTCAAGCTTTGAATGAAGTCCATCTACCATCCATTGAATCATCAAATCAACCTTTTAATATTTGCTCTTTCCCAATGCTAAGAGATAACCCTAAACCGCTAAGAGATAACCCTAAACCCTCTATACCCTTTAACGTTTTCCGGACATTAGCCCATCTCGTGTATTTTCATGCATTAGACCCGACATGAGGTTGTCTTTATTACCATCTCGTGTATTTTCATGCATGTATACCCTACATAAGCTTGTCTTTATAACCATCTCGTGTATATTCATGCATGTATACACAACATGAGAATGTTTTTGTCCCAGCTCGTGTGTTTTCTTGAATGGTACCCGACATGCCCCTAAACTTTGTCCAATGTTTGTCACCATGTCGTGTATAGTAATACACTAGATGACCTTGGTAAGTGTGAACAACAATAAAAAAACAATGTCAAAACCATGTCGTGTATAGATGTGATTTTGTACCCGAGATGCTAAAAATTTATTTGCAACAATCATTTGTGGCCATACACGTCCATGTCGTGTATATAGTGAAAATATATACCCGACATGGATGGGTAGTTTTGATATTCACAAGAAAGATGGGTATCTGCAGACACACTATTTTGATTTTGGGTACTACAGTAATTTTCACATGCTTAAATTAATCACGATTGATTTTCTTATAGTAAAGGATGGCTAAATGTTTACACCATAACATGGGCAAATTCTTGATAAAATTTACATGATTTGAATTGAATATACCTCTCAAGCTGCTACAAATATAAAAAACCACATTATATACACTAAGACTTTAGAAATATAACATAAGAGAAAATTACTTAAACGAACACTTTCTGCGTTAGATTTCAAGAATGAACCTCGCCTATATATTTTTCGAAAATGAACTTTTCAATGTTATACGTTAGATTTCTACCGAAATGTGTTTTAAACCGTACACGTGTATAACTAATTTCCTGGGCGTGAGTTTGGGCGTGATACAAACCAGTAAGAAGTGAGTAAGAAGTGAGGGCGTGTTCTGGGCGTGCCCTGGGCGAGAGGTTGAGCTGGGCGTGGCTTGGGCGTGGCCTGGGAGTGCCTTGGGCGTGGCTGGGCGTGGCCTTGGGCGTGGCCTGGGCGTGGCCTTGGGCGTGGCCTGGGCGTGGCCTTGGGCGTGGCTTGGGCGTGGCCAGGCGTTCCTGGGCGTGGCCTGGGCGTGCGTTACATCAGGTTTTGTTATAGAATATCAGGTTTTGTGCTATCTGGGGCTTAGATTTAGGGTTTAGATGGATTTAAGCTCTTTGATAAGAGAAGCCTCTAATTTAATGCATGATGTTACTAAGAAATTTAATGCAGGATCAGGTTTTGTGGCTAACATATGGTGTAGGGGATAAGTAGTAACGAACACAATCGGATATGCTTGAAACGGGTAACATCCAAAGGCAGTTTTCAAGGTTTCCAACTTGTCAAATTTAGTCATTCAATTTTCGAAAAATTAATTTTCTGAGGAATTTTTGACATAGCAACTTAGTGGAAATAAAAAAAATCAGCTCGACCCCAGCCAGGGGCGCTGCCCCTTGGACCCTGCCAGGGGCTGCCGCCCCTTGGACCCTGCTACCAGGGGCGCTGCCCCCGGACCCCCGTCCCTTAGGGAAGAGTAGGCGAGACTGTAGGCGAGAGGATTGGTTTTGTAGTTCAATGGTTTCACTTAATTGAAATACGAAATGATATTGTGAGTTTTGATTTGGCTTGTGTTATGGGTAGAATATTAGATGTAGAATACATGTGTGTTTAAACCTTGGGTACACTAATTTTATTAGCTGGGAATGCATATGTGAAGGTAAAGCTCCTAAGATATTACTGTGTTTAAACCTTGGGTACACTAATCTTATTAGCTGAGAATGCATATATGAAGGTTAAGCTCCTAAGATATTACTGATGTGACATTGCATGGTGAGTGATGATGTTGGCATGAAACGTGTATACATTAGCAAAGAAATAACCTGATACAAAAAAATGGCAAAGAAAAGTGGTCCATGAAAAAGTATGAAAGAAGTGGTCCGTGACAATATGATAGTGACATTTTTTTGTTCATTTTAGAAAAGAGTATAATTAAAGTTCATTTTAGAAATATAGGTAGATAGAAGGATTATTTAGGTAATTTATCGATAACATAATGCTATTACAAGCTAAGTGATTCAAATATGAATTCTAGAGGTGTTAATTGATCAAATTACAAATAATATGACATCGATCATCCCGTACAAGTTAATGAACCTTAACCCTTTCGAAAATTTTGTGTAATACTTTCTTACTTCTCCATATGTGTCTCCCAATTGCTTGCATCCTCTCTTCACCTTGTACCTTGCTGTGGTGCTAATTTTTTATGCTTCTACTCAGTTTTGCGTATATAGTTTGTAAGATGTCGATTGTTGATGGATCTACTTGCACTTGATGGATTTATATGCACTTGATACATGTGTAAAACATCAAGACGTACCAATCAAGAAATAAATGAACTCGGTATATCAAGTCATCTCATGTAGAATGAAATAAATCATTAAATTGCAACCAAACGCTTAAAAATTATTCAACGATATTGTTGGTTAGAAACATAAAACGACTTCCAGTACTCGTACCTTTACGTCATTGGGCAACAGTTTTTATCATATGAAAAATAAGATGACACCCTTTTATAAATGTTGATTGTATATGGCTCAAAATGGTCCGGGATCTTTGTTGCCATGTCCCTTGTTATGTTCTGCAAACAAAAAATGCATATGACCCAAATACTAATTTCAATCAATACGCATATATTTAAAAGAAATAATATGAATATATGAAGACGTGAAGTTTAATGATCAAAGACTATCATTGTAAATACACATACCACAATAGTTATATTAAATCTTCAAATCATCAATTCAGTTTTCTTTTACTGGATTATTATGGGTTTTTTTTTTAAATCAAGAAGGTGAAAATAAAACAAATTATGAGTAGTTGGAGGAGGTTATGAGAGAAATGGGGTATGGACGGTTTCAAAATGTGAAATTAAGTGGCGGAGTGGGGCGGGAATCTATGAAAAAAAATATTTTTTAGGGAAACAAGTTTCTTTATGAATGTTAAAAAATTAATTGAAATAAGACTTGTTCCAAAATTTGAAATCGAAATGCATATAAAAAAGATAGTTATATCTACACTACATATAAAGATTGATTTTTTTTTTTAAATTTACAAAACTTAAAAATTTGGTAATGTGTTACTCCCTCCGTCCCAAAATTATAGTCCCCTATTGACTTTTTCGGTCTTTCTTTTACAACTTTGACCTTAAATATTTTTATTTGTGTTATGTAATACTTGATGCAAATTATATGAATGGATTGTGTTTTAAATGTACTTTCCATCAGTATATTTTTTATCAACTATTGTATAACAAAAACAAAAATATTTAAGGTCAAAGTTAAAAGAAAAAGACCGAAAAAGTCAATAGGGGACTATAATTTTAGGACGGAGGTAGTATATCTAAAATACCTTTCTCAATTTCAATTTTTTTACTTTAGCACCTAAAAAAGTTCAACTGATTTTTAAATATCTTATTTTATAACCATCATTAAAAAGTTTACCAATCACATTTAATACATATTATATATAGTCGATGTCTACCCCGGTGGGTGTTGAATGATAAATCCTATGTGAAAATTACATATTATTTATAAACATTTAAAAAATACAAAACCGTATGAATCCCTAGTGGTTTTTAAGCTAATGCTCGGGCTTGTGCCAACTTAATAAGTCTAATACCTTCGTGCAGTTTGAGAGACAGAATCGCAAAAGCTCAAACTAGAATGGAAAACTAAAAACATAGCTATAACTATATTATTGACAAAAATATCCGCAGCAAGCGGAGATAAATCACCAAACCGTAACAATAAAGCAAAGTAAGCATTTTCAAGCAACAACAATAAACTAAAATGAAGCAAATATAAACATTAAAGATTGTTGGCCAGCAATAACGGATCTTTAAACGAAAACTTGTTTTTTTTTTTTTCTTTTAAAAAAAATATTTAGATAAAAACTTTTGTAAAGATCACAAAAGTGCAAAGGTTTAGTCTAAATCGCTACGGATAAGTGTAGATATGAAAAATAAGCAAAATATTTTTGTTTTTTATTTGATGTGGCCGACAGCTTTCAGGTGTGCGTTGTGGCAGCAAAGGCGACAATTTTGATTGGTTTATGTTAGGAATTGAAAGGCTAAATTTTTGGCGTTGGCGGCGTTATCTAACTCTTAGGGTATAAGAGTCATGACCGAAACAGTAGGATGTGTTTTATTATTTTTAGGGTACATTATAACAAAGGGTTAGGGTTTGATGAGATGGCATAAAGGCGATGGCTTAAAGTGGCCAACTAGGTTAGATAACATTTATGTAGTTCGTGCGTAGATGTTTACCCATAAATCAACCAAAAAACAAATAAATGTAACATACTAGCCATGGGAACCAAACTCGGATAAAGCCGTGAGTATACATTTACCCAAAAAATACACACGACTTAGAGTAGTTATATATTTCATGGGTAACATAAATTCACCCATGAAATTACCCACATATTTAATCATGGTAATTCAATATGTGGGTAATTCGTGGGAACTATCTCAGGGAGGAAAAAGTACCCACAAATTACACATGTAATGAAGTTATGTGGGTAATTTTGTGGGTAAATGCGTGGGTAATTTTATGGGTAACTTGGTCAAATTTTTACTACATTACTCCTGGGTAGTCTGTGGGTAATATATGGGAAAATACCCACAAACTATCGTTCATGGGTGATCTTCGTGGGTATCTGACTGGATTCTTGTAATGCTTCCTCGTCGTACTTCACGATCTTAACATTCATTTAATAAAATAGTACAACCCCATAATTATAACTGTTTACGTATTTAGGGATCCATGACGTTTGATATATTCAAGTTTGGACTTTTTTTTAACAAGTTTGAACTTGAAGAACATATCTTTGTAAAAAAGTTCAAAAGTTCCTTTTTATGGAAGGTAAACTTTTATAAGTTATACATAACAATGTTTTAGAGTGAATGTTGTTACAACTATTGCATCGAACTGTCAATTATTCACTTTATTAATTTTTTTTTTTTTTTTGAAGATACAAATACAAGTAAAGAAGTAAGGTGATTACGCTTAAATCATTTTATGAAACTAAGTACCCGTTTGGTTGGGGGGTTTGTAGTGGGTCCAAAGGGCTGATGGTAAAAAAAATATGTTTGTTTCATTTGAGACTACTTTTCAAATACCAACAGTAAAGGTTTTTACAATAAGCAAAATACGAAAATGAACCATATACATAGTGATTATACCAAAGTGAACATTTTTCCTCTACTTTACCAAACGACCATTTTCTGTCACAATCATACCATCATGTTTTTTGTCACAATCATACCTGCATGTCACACTTTTATAAACATGCCTCAACAAAACAATTACATTTGCACACAAAGAAACAAGAGTGTAGCAAGTAGCAAAATACTCATCAATCAAAGCTCTGTAACAAAACTATCCATATCACCACCATCACCTTCGTCCTCCCTTCTCTTGCACCAACACCACCACCTTCGTCCTCCCTTCTCTTCCACCAGCACCACCACCTTCATCCTCCCTAGTCCACGCCTAGCCCACGCCCCCACGCCCATAACCTCGCCTAGTCCACGCCTAGCTCACGCCCCCACGCCTAGAACCTCGCCTAGCCAATGCCTAGCCCACGCCCAGAACCCCACGCCCAGGCCCTCGCCTCGCCTCTCGCCCAGGCCACTTGTACACGCCCAGAACTTGTTACTAGTTTGTACCACGCCCAAACCCACGCCAAGGAATTCTTTATACACGTGTACGGTTTAAAAACGATTATCGTAGGAATCTAACGTATCATATTGAAAAGTTCATTTTAGAAAAGTGTATAGGCGAGGTTCGTATATGTAAAGTAGAAGTAGAATCTGTTCGTTTAAGAAATTTTCTCTTTTACAATCCATATTAAATTGGTGGGTTTTAGCTTAAAAGTGTGGGACCATGTTTTTGTACTCACATTCATCCTTCTTATAATAATATTTAAATACAATTTATTATTCTTATACTAATATGACTTTATAAAATACAGTAATATTTTATTTATATTTATATATTTTTTCTCTCTCATCAAATCTGAACCCAAATCCTAATCCTAATCCAAATCTAAATCATAATCCAAAACCTAACTACGAACCAAACGGGCCCTAAGGTGGTAAACTAAATACTTTAGAATGTGTGTAATGGTGCTTGAGTGAGTAAGTGAGGCATTACTTTTAACGCTTACTCACACGAGCTAGTTACGAGGTTGAGAGCATCACGTGTCCATGAAGCAATTTGGCAAGACTTGGCTCCTAACATTAGGTGGGGTGTTTCATATGTTTGTGCATATTTGTGTTTAGCGATGAGTAAGTAAGGCAAAAAGAGATAACCCAAAGCCTTTGGTTTACCTGTATGTGAGTTGTCCATCAAATTAAAGGTCGTAGATTTAAGTCTCGCTAAATGAGATATATTGTGAGATATTCCCAATCATAATAAACAAAAACAAGAAACTGTAAAGATAAAGGACCAAACATGTATTTTCGAATTTTTCTAATATTCCAACTTTTGTTTGTTTTGTTAATAGGTCTGAGATAGGATTAGGATTTGGTTTAGGTTAAAAGGAAAATATATGGGAGTAATTGAATGAGTGTATTAAAAGTTGTTTGTTTTATGTGGGGATAAGATTAGAATTCAAAGTTTATATATTTTTTAAGATTTAAATAAAAACAAAAAAGTAAAGAATACATATTATGTGGTTGGCAGCTTGTTACAAAATTCTCAAAATTAAAAAAGAAATTACGTGGGACCACTGACAAGGATTAGATCAAAAGGTGGACTTTGTGACTGGATTTGCAAATCCCTTTTTATTTGGGGATGAGCCCCAATTTGAACCCCCATGCACTCATACCAAACATTATATTTTGAGTCAAATCCTAATCTTAAAAGCAAATGGCTCAAAACAAACGGGCCCTTAACATCCGATCCACAATCCCCACTATATCTCCCAAAACCCCTGTTTTAACGGGATTAATAATTAACTAAACCCAAAACTTACAAAAAAAGGTGACTAATAATCAACTAATTAAACCCATCATCTATCAATTAATTAATCCATTATCCTCTTCTTCACTTTTCTTATAGTTCACATCCACGTCACCACCACCATTCGCCGCACCACAAATCTCTTTCGGACTATCCAAAGCCCGTTTCTCCTCTTCCTCGGCCACTTCCTCGACTTCCGCAACCATCCGCTTTCGTCTATTCGCGGCCTTTTTTTTCCTCAACGTTTCCAACACTTCGTTCAAAGCCTTATCATTATCTCTGCGGTTTTTAATTAAAACCTCAGAGATATCTGCAGGAGTCATTACAGCCTCGTCAATGACTGCTGCCAGATCATCCAAAAGTTTTGATGAAATTTCACTTGCATCGCACCCCAAATAATTTTTTAACAATATTTTTAGTGACTCAAATGAGCAAAAACTCATGAACACATGCATATCCATCCGCCCACTTCTTAACAATGCCGGGTCAAGTTTCTCGATATGATTCGTTGTGAAAACGAATATCCGCTCCGACCCGCAACACGACCATAACCCATCGGTAAAATTTAGCAAACCGGATAACGTGATGGTGTTTGTGTTCCCATTGTTTTCTGGATCACCCGGACCACCTGGAACCAAGGGTCCGGGTCTTGTGTCCGAAGCTCCGTCAAATGAACCCGCCCGACCCACACTGTTGGGTTTCTTACGATTTGTCAAATTTATCGAACAGTCAATGTCTTCTATTACGATAATTGATTTTGAACTAGTCTTCATTAGCAGCTTCCTCAGCTCCGAATTTGTGTTCACCTCCGTTAATTCAAGATCATAAATATCGTACCTATAACCAGCAAGAAATAGATAATATGAGACTTAACAACGTTTTTTTTTTTTTTTTATAACAAATTCAGTTTTTTTCAGATCTACAAAAATATTATTAAGAAATAAATTATGTTATATCTCATTTTTCCTATCAAATGCTGGTTACCCGAGAAAATTTGCCATTGCAGCGATCATGCTAGACTTGCCGGTCCCGGGTGGACCATACAGAAGGTACCCACGCTTCCAAGCCCGTCCAGTACGTTTATAAAACGCTTGACCATCAGCAAAATCCCGAAGATCCGACATTATCTCAGCCTTTTTCTCCGGATCCATAGCAAGAGTATCAAATGTACTCGGATGCTTAAACGGCACGGATTCCCACGGGTGTCCCCTGGAATCAAGGGACCCACCGCGGGAATTCGTATACAACAACCTATCCTGATTCTTCCTCCTGATTTCATTAGCTTTTTCAGTAATGAAATCAAGGTAAGATTCAAGAATACGAGGTTTATCTCTTTTATTAATCCTTAAAGTAAACCCACGTTTCTCCTCAGGCAATGGCCGCCATGAAAATGTCTGCGATTGCCTGGGAGTAACAATATGTTCCCACACGACCGCCACTCCGTTGAAAACATCGGAGAGTCGGTCGTTGTTAGATAGCCCAAAAGTTATAGCAGACGAGTTCAAACCGCGTGTTAAAGACAGACGGTTCGAACTCGCTGCAGCAGGGTTAGTTGGTGAAGAAGCGGAAGATGATAAGTACAACTGTACAGCGTTGTAAAGCTCATTAGTATTAACCCCATCTATTTCGGTTATTTCATAGTAACAATAAGATGAAAAACAGTTGAACATACGTTGGAAAAGTTTTAGACAAGCGAAACGAAGCTCGGGTGGGATAACGGTGTGAAGTAACGTTTGACAAAAAGCTAAAACACCCATGAGTGAAGCTAAGGTTGTCCAAAGCTCTTTCATGGTTGTAAAAATGATGATGATGGTAGTGAAAATGAGATGTGGTTTTGTATTGGATTTATAGATGAAGAAAATTGGTTGGAACTGGAAGATATGATGAGTGAGTAAATACTAGGTGACTTGTTCTAGGAGTAATAAGTTTAGGTGACTACAAGACAAGAGAAGTTTGTTCCATTTATTTTCTTTCTAAACTTTTGTAGCTGGAGTATGTTTTATTTGAATATTTAAGTAAAAATGGGATTATAATTTATTATACTAATATTAAGTTTGTAGTTAAAATTTGTCAACAAGAAAAAAAAGTATGTGCAAAGTTGATTTTGATTTTAAAAATTAGATTCGGATAACCATGTACATTCTATTCATATGTTGACCCTAATATTATCACATTTTATTGGTGGGTGTCTTATGAGATTGAAGAAACCTTAAAAACACGAATACGTTATCATTTAAAAAACTTCAATTTTGGACATCAAACAACCGATCAATGTGATTTAAAATGATAAGTGACAATAATAATTTTACAATCACAATCATATTATACAACATGAAAAAAATCATAATGCAAACTTAACATAAATCAATAAGTAAAAAAGAAATCAAACCGAATACAAAATTTTATAGTGATTCGCTCACAAAGCTCTTCTTCACCTTACTCCACTCTCTGAGTTTCTGACTCGAGAGTTACTTCACTAAGTTAACAACCTCCTTTCTCGGCATAGAAAACCTAACAACATCGTTTACAAGTTTACGATTACTAAGCTAGATATCGAGTTCTTCTTCAGGTAAAACCAAGCCATGTTTTATGGCCCAAACATATTGGACTTGTGTTTTAAGGCCTAAACACACTAAACATATAACCCTTGTGTTTTAAGGCATAAACACATAAACCATCTAACCTCTAGTTTGAAATACAGTGGGTGATACAAGGTCTTGTATAGTGATGATACATGGTGCTGTATGATTGTGATACAAGACATGATTGTCTAATAGGATTGAATGCCTAATTTAAACATCAAGAAATTTAAGCTTGATATGGTTGATCTTCTTTGAATAAGAAGCATTCAATAGATGAAGATGATAAGAGCTCTAATCTTGTGTGGTTGATTTTCATATGCAAGTTTGCTTCTGGTGGACAGGGATGAGAAGAACTTTAAGCTTGTCTTGATGGATCTTTATTACACTTTACACTAATGAGAGTTAGAAGCATTATGATTAAGGGTTAGAAAAGGTTTTGAAGACTTGATAACGTGTATTTTTACTTTGTAAAAGCTTAGTTTAAGTGTAGACTCTTAAAATAAAGTTACATGTTCATCTTGTTCGAAAGAAGACAAATTTAACAAGGGTGGCGGATCTTTTAAAGATCCATCGGTCCTGAAAGATCCGTCTGATCTGCACATGCCCAATTCATCCGATTTGAATGGTCATTCATTGTTTTAAAAATGATGATCTTGGTTCAAAAATGCGTGCATCATTGCGTAAAATTGGGCGCAACATTGCATTGCATTAGGATTTCGCATCATGGTGCCTAATGCGACGCCATCCCAAAATGCGCTCGTATTAAACCGCAATTTACCGCATTTGTGTAATGGTAGCAACGGTCGCAATTGTATTAGGTCATTTTGAAAAATAATAAACCGTTTAGAAGAAGATAGAACCTTTTAATGGACTTTGAAAAATAGAAGTTGTTTAAAGATGTTCAAAACAAAGACAATAACAACATCCAAATTACCCTTGGGTTCATGATCATGCACCATTAACATGAATTGAAATTCCGCAAACAATCATCTTATTCCAGCTTGATGTTATGCAAGAGTTCATATTTTTCTTTACTCATACATAACCATATATGTTAAATAGACGAGTACCCGCGCCTAGCGGCAGCGATGTCTAGTTTTCTGCAAAGTTCCGATGACCCATAAGTTTCTTTCAACAAACTGTATTTGTAGCATTAGAGAATCGTTTTCGAATAACTACAATTCTGATGCGTGGTTGCATAGCAACATAAATATATAGTTTTTTAAAAAATTATGTGCAGTCGATCTAAGTGTGTGAGTATATTTTCTAATAGGATTGTTTTAAGTTATTAAGATTTTTAGCAATAATAGATTCAAGCATTACAAAAAGCAACGATATTATGTAGTTGGCAATATTATATTGTAGTTTAGAGGTATAGCCAACATGTGTGACCGCTTTTTCTTGTTTTGTCAGTAATTTAGGCAGTAATAACTATTTTGTTTACATGTGTAACGTTTATCATTTGGTGTGTGGCTTTTAAAATTGTAACTTTGCAAATTGGATATCACCATATAAGATTATTTTGTACTATCAATTTGTATAGATATTTATGCATTGTTCAAAGCTATTTGTTTGAGGTACAAATAATTATCGCTAAAGATAACAATACTATTTATTTTTTGTGATTTTAATAAACTTACATAACATTATTGATACACTGGACAAAGGGCTATACAATATATATTAACTTTTAAACGACGATTCATATATGCTAGTCCCTTAAATGGTGCAAGAGCAACATTTTTAAAATAACATTATACAAATGACAAATTACATGTGTCAAAGCAAAATAAACCAAAAACTACAATTACTTGGTCTCTCCTTTCAAAAATATTGTCACGGGTTCCACAACTACTTCATCATTTCTCATATAATTTTGTCAAATTTGAAACCCGATTTCACCCGGGTGGTTCAACTGGTTGAACCGTTCCGATAAAAAAACAGGTCGATTTAAACCGAGTCAAACCGATAGATCGGGTCGAAAAAATGTCAAATTAAACCGGGTCAGCCCGTCGGGTTTGAAGCGTCCCGGGTCTACCCGGTATCGGTTTCAACGGGTCAACCCGGTATCGGTTTCAATTGGTTGGTAGATGTGCTTTTAATTGGGTGTACAATGTGAATAAATTATTGTACTTTTAAGTAATGGAGTGTTTTAATAAGAGTATTAATTATATTATTTATTTCTCTCTCCATTGACCATGTTTTCAACATTCAACTTTCAACATTTTTCACTTTTTCCACTTTGACCATTTTTCCATTTTATATAGTAAAGATAATTGAGTTGAAAATCATAAATGATTCAAATTTGACTAAAATTTTCAGTTTTGACTTTTGCTATTTAATAATGAATGAATTAAAATTGCTAGCCACTAGTATAACTTAATAGTATACTTTGAATACATTATAACATTATCTCATCATTTATATGTATAGAATGATCTTTAATCGTTCACGTTCAACCGCATTGACTGCTAAAAATAACAAGAATCCATGCGGAAATTATGGAATTCAATATCCGAAAATTTAAAATAGAGTTACATGTTCATCTTGTTCGAAAGTAACTGAAGGATGAGGGTATCGTTTAAAAGTTAAAACAACATTTAGTTGGAGTTTATAATGTGGTGTTTGTTTGTGACTTAATTGACTTAATATGAAAAAAAAAACTGAATTCATTAAGTCATATTAAAACTGTTTGTTTATGACTTAATAGTAAAAGTTGACTCAAAATATTAAGCAATAAAACTGAGGGTGTCTGCATTAAGTCATCTTTTAATTAGAAGTGACTTAATAAAAAAAAATTAACAAACAAGCCCTAGTAACTTATTTGTTATAAATAGATTATTTACCTATTTTTATATCTTAGTGACTTGTTAGTAAATTAATTGCATTTACTTGGTAATTTGTTTAGTATACTATGTATAAATAATTTGTGTATTTTTTTAATATACAATGCATCGCGTCAAAAATGCGCTCGCATTTGTAACTCGCATCACGCATCGATCTATGAGGCCTTAATGTATCGGATCGCAAAACATAATTTAGACCTTAACGTATCGGATCGCAAGATGTAATTTTAAACCAAGATGATGATAGTGAAAATGAGATGTGGTTTTGTATTAGATTTATAGTTTAAGAGTATTCGGAAAGATATGATGAAATGAGTGAGTAAATACTAGGTGATTTGTTCTAATAAGTTTAGGTGACTAAAAGACAAAAAGGTTTGGTTTGTTACTTTGTTTGTAATATTTCAAAACTTTTCTACTTTATTTGTCTGTCATATTATTGTTCATATTTATATTTTTGGTTTTTTAAGATAATTATCTATTATTAAAATAGATTGAAAAAATTGAACGAGATTACTATATTGTCCTTAATTTAAATTGTATTACAAATTTTCAAGAAGAAGAAAGTAATTAATTAGTTAATGGTAAAACTAATACTCTACAAAAAATAAGAAAAATAAAACATTAATAATTATGTTTTTTTAAAACGGGTGTTTTTTATCGATAAACAATTAATTTAAGAGAAAGTAGATCAAGTATGTTTCATTTGAATATTCATGTAATGGGATTATATTTTATTTTACTACTATTAAGTTTGTAGTAAAAAAATAGTATGTACAAAGTTGATTTTGATTTTAATAATCAAATTCAGATTACCATGTATATTTTATTCATATGTTGACCCTAATATTATCACATTTTATGGGTGGGTCTCGAATGAGATTTATGTAAATATGAGATGATGATTGAAAACGACCTTATAACTTATAACTTTTAAGTGTAGAAACAAAAAAAATTAGTAACGAAACACATAAATTACTGCTGAAAATTAGAAAAAATAATGGAGCAACAAGTTGGTTATCAGTTTGTAATTAAATATTAAACCTTTTAATGAAATGATATTATACATTACTTGTATATATATGATTATATGTGAGTCAAGTGGCTTATGTAAAAAGAAATACACAAACCTAAATTAGGTACGCACGCTTGCTTTATCCACAGTAAGGGTGAGCAAACGGACCGGCCGGACCGGACCGACCGAAGGACCGACCGGACCGACACGGACCGAGACCGGACCGACCACATTCGGTCCGGTCCGCGGTCTCGGCTTTTGGGCAAATCGGTCCTCGGTCCGGTCCGGTCCGGTCCGGTCCGGACCAAAACCGACGAATTGGGCCGTTTTGGACCGGACCGACCGAAGACCGAGACCGGACCGACCAAATTCGGTCCGGTCTCGGTCTTGGCTTTTGGCCGAACTCGGTTTTCGGTCCGGTCCGGTCCTGGCCGGTCCGGTCCGGTTTTCAGCCTATGCACACCCCTAATCCACAGAACAAATTAGGCATGTATTTTCTCAATGAATAATTTCAATCCTACTTGATTAAGAAATTAAATGATTAATTTCTTGGAGAAAATGATATTGCATTTCTTATTAAAGTCATTTAAAACATGTATCTTTATTGTGGATATTATAAATTTTATATCTTTAGAATGTATTATATTTGTTTTTGTCCACTGATTATTTATTATTTTCCTCATAAGTATAAATCACACTTTAAAAAATCAAAATCTTTATTACTTACGGTTCATAGAAATTTTTTTCTTTTCTTAAAAAAAGTCGTTCATTAGCTTTATCCCGTCACCAAATTTATACAACTATGGTGACTTGAGGATTATAAAATTTATACAATTTTTCTCGCAACAAATTTATTTATATAAGAAAATTTTACTCTGATAGTTTATAAGTTTTATTTTTTGCATTCGAGTGTGCACTCACATCACACGCGCTAAGCCCACTACACGCCTCTCTTTGCACGCGTTATGACTAGATTATGGAGGTGATTTGGTCATGGAGTGACCATATTTATTTTTTCGTTTGTGTGTCTGAGTGTATGTAAGATATGCTTATTTTTAAGTGAGTTATGTTTGTATGATTAATTTGGTAGTTATCCTTACGATTATTTGATACTCTATCCATTTCATAATAAGTGTCTACCTTTAATATGTACAAAGTTTTAGCAAGTTTCATTAATAAAACTTTTCAACAATCAAATATAATTTTTTCTCGCAAAAATCTCTTCTCATTGCTTGAAATGTAAAGCAAATACTTAATTAGGTTATTTTAAAATAACAATGTAGAGAGGTGGTAGGGGCTAATTCTCTATCTATCCCAGTTGCCAAACAAATTTACCGCAAATGCCTCAAATTTTTTTCACTTCTCTTAATGCCCCATGGGCAACTCTCCCATAGGCAACTGTTAGGAATTGAAAATTCCATGTTAAAGTGTCGGTCACCCCAATTATGGTCTAGCATATGTTAGCTCGTAGACGTGTCTTTATTTACGTTATTTAGTAGTTAATTAGTTAGTTTGTAGTGTAGTTTAGTTTAGAGCAACACCGTGGAGGAAGGACGGGTCTTTACCCACTGTATACCTGATCCACAGGCCGATAGGAGGTCGTGTATTTTGTAACTATAAATACCCCTTCCATCCATGGAAGGGGTGGTGCTTTTCTTAATCTAACATTTCATATTTTGTTCATCAAGTCTCTACCAAGAAAACACCCAACTCTCTACTTTCTCTCTCTAATTGCTAAAATGTATTTTGATCATCCAAAACCACCCGAATCATCAAACACAATAATATTACGATCCTACAACAACTCTCCCATAAAGTTGACAAGTGTCCATATCTTTGGGCCCACCTTGTACTAGTGTACTAGGTTAGTTCTTGGGCAACTGGGACCTACATTCTTGGGCAACTGACATATTTTGTCTTTTAGTAAAAAAATAAAGTCTTTTTTTATTATAAAAAAATACATATACCTTGGGCAACTTGGTCCCACACATATGTACTTTTGGGCAACTTATTTGTTAGAGAATACACTTTTATATTTTTAAATACAAAATACATCTTTATAAAATACAAAATACACATTTTATAATCCAAATTACACTTTTTAAAAAGTTTTATAATCAAATTACACTCTTTATAAAATACCAAATACAAATCTGCTCCTAACACTCACCATCTCACTTCTACAAATCTGCTACTAACACTCAATTTAATTACTAATCTAGTTATTTAGTTAATTAACTTTTTGATCAGAGAAGATGGCAACAACGATACCGATACCATCGCGACAGTTATTTATTGACGGTGAATGGAGAGAGCCTGTGAAGAAGAATCGTATTCCTGTTATCAATCCATCTACTGAACAGATCGTTGATATAACTAACTAACCAACCTTTTTAATCGAAATTAAATTGCAGTAGTTGTTATTAATCTGTTATGGATGATTGATTGATCGAATCAATTATATTTGTTATGCTAAAATGTTTATTAACAGTTATGGGGTCTTTGTTTGATTAGAGTAATTAATTAGTGTGAATAAGCACTTTTCAGTATTCAGCTTGTCGTGAATTGGTACAGCTAATAGCAAACAACTTATTTAATCTGTTACTATTTGAAATTAGCTTATACACAACCCAAACACTATCTCCTTGCGGTTTTTTTTTCTTTTAAATTTCTGAAAAACAACACTACTTCCCGATATGGTGATTTTTAGTGATCGAATCGAGATCGTAAGCGGAGATCTGTAGTTTTTTATTATCACTGTGATTATATTAATTTGAGTTTATAATAATGTTTTAAGTAGAGAGAATACTGTAAGTAAGCAATTTTGAGTTTTTGGATTAGCTCATATAAACAACTTTTTATTGTGTTTTGATACAACAAATAATAACTTTTGAGTATTGAATGGAACTAAAAAGCATATGATCATCATTTTATTTAAGCTGTTATAGTAACCTGATCTAAAGCAACTGATTTAAGCTGTTTGAATGAAGCTAAACAGCTTTTGATCATCAACTTATGCAAGCTGTTATAATAGGCTTATCCAGTTAAGCTTATTTAAGCTGTTTGAATGATGCTAAAGAGCGTATGATCATCAACTTTTTGATCTCCGGCATTGTGTTTAGATATAGCATAAGTTGATTAAATAAGCGTTTCCAAAACGTTTGCTTTTTATGTAACTGTTACAGTAGCAGAGAAGGCGTAATATCTTTTTCACTTTAGGGAGTGTTTGGATTTCAGTTGTTAAGGTGATTATAGCAATTAGAATCAAATTTAAGCAATCAGTTAACTGGATAGGAGGTCGTGTATTTTGTAACTATAAATACCCCTTCCATCCATGGAAGGGGTGGTGTTTTTCTTAATCTAACCTTTCATATTTTGTTCATCAAGTCTCTACCAAGAAAACACCCAACTCTCTACTTTCTCTCTCTAAAGGCTAAAATGTATTTTGATCATCCAAGACCACCCGAATCATCAAACACAATAATATTACAATCCTACAATTGGTACCAGAGCCAGGTTACGCTGTTTTTGGTGTTTCGAGTGGGTTTTTACTCATCGGGTTATGCGGTTTGTTAGGTTTTCGTATGCGGTTCGATACTTGTTCTTGATGTGTCTTGGTTTATGTTTTTGTTGGTTTGAATCCGGTTATTGATGATGGTATTTACTGTCTTTGTGGTTACTGATTTTACATGTTTCACTTAAAACTTTATGCAGTTTTTTAATTTATACTGTATTAAATCTGAAACTGTATAATATCTACATGGTATTTTTGTTGGTTGATTTGGGTCAAAATGCGTAATATTTATGTCCTGTCATGTCTCTTTCTGCAGTTTGCAACTTGGTCAAAAATTCTGTCTGTTTCTAATGCTCTAACATAGTCAAAAACAAATATCATCTTTGTCACGTTTTTTGGGTGTCTTTGAATATGGTCAGAAAATGGTCGGATAATTCGTCGGAATATCATATTAGTGACTTGGCCTCATAACAGTCCAGATTCAACGAATTTCTCGTAGCAACTTGGCACTAGATAACCATAGTGACTTATCTTTACAAGTCGTAGCAAGTTGGCCTAGCGAGTTGACCTAGCGAGTTGACTTGGCGAGTTGGGTTAGCGAGTTGTGCTGTGTGGTTAGCGACTTGACTCAATACTCTGCTAGCAACTTGATACTCAATAGCGACTTGACTCATGAATTTGCTAGCGACTTGTGTCTTAATCTGGATTAGCGACTTGACTCAAAAAGGTTAGCGATTTGATTTCAAAAACGAATTGACTTGTCACAACAGAAATGAAGATGAGAAAAAGAATTGACCTCGACCACAACCACTATACCAAATACCAACAACACGACCTCAGTCTAACATCATCAGTCTAATGAGCCAAATGAAAAATCATAACACGACTGGTAAGATGACTCCAAAAATCTGTCCATGTATCCTAAACCAAAGTCAAAACCTTCAATCTAATGACACCCGCAAGACCCTCACATCACTCCCCAACTCTCAACAATCATTGATCTTTGAAACATGACTCGACTCAAATAAATCAAGATCTCAGCTTTATGTCCTTCGTGATTGGTTCATCAAACACTTAGATCCTTTGATCTACTCACAAAAGACTTATGCCTCATGCATCAAAAATACCTTTTTGTTAATATCCGAATGTAAAAAGGAATTGATAACAATTATGTTAACACATCCTGTTTGATTCGTGAACATCTTGAATGTTATGTAACGTACCTGGGTTTGTTCTTGAAATTGGTCACCTATTTCTTACCAACCCTGTGGCATACATCTTTGGAACCTTCAATAGAACTTCAAGCCATCCCTGTGGCGAAGTCGAGATGAATACAAGGAATTTTTGGACTTTGATTCTCCTGTGTGCAAGAATGAGAGGCGGACTGTTTTTTGGATTAGGGTTTTTAATTACTGCTGATGAAAGAGGCGTTATGTTGAGAGTAATTTTAGGTTTAGTGGGATATATGTGTGCTCTTAAATACAGTGTTATTAGGGTTGTGTGGTTATTGGATCAGTTGGGTTCATCTTCACATGGGACGAGTAATATGGGTACACGACCAAATGGATCTGTTGGATTTGCTTTTGTTTGGGCCGTGGCTAGCTTGTGAGCTTCTCATGTGATTTGGGGCATTATAAGGATACTGGGATATCTATTCTACCCGATTGGTGTACAGTATACTTGATCATTGAGCTTAAATGATGGAATGTTAATATAGTGCTTGTATGAACTAATAAAAGTTGCTATCCGAAATTTAGTTTTGGATGCACAATTTAATGATATTTGGTAAACGAGTGATATATTTGGTCATGATAATTTCACGAAGGATACACAATTCACGGCCTGAGCTAAATTTCACGGATGGTTGGATTACACTTTCTCGGGGACACACATTCGATTGATCTTGAATATTATCGAAAATATTGAACCTTCTTTATAAATCCGAAATTTTAATGATGAGCCAGAGTTGACTTGGATTGGATTGGAATGGGGCTTAATGGATTATTGGATCGAATGCTTATTTTTGATAATGAGATTTGAAACATGAGATTTGATGTTTTGAGTTGTTGTTGAGATTTGTTGTATTGTGCGGGCAATACTTTGGTTTATGCATTTTCACGAATGGTAATATGTCACGGCCTGGATTTGTTATTGGAACTAAGTTGACTACGGGGTTGTTTTGACGGTATTTCTTATTTGGATTTGAAGTGAGGTTTTCCGGGCACGTTTACTTATTTCGTCTTCTTTCTTTCTACCCTTCCGCGAAGATGACTTGTTTGGGCGTTTATTGAGGGTGATAAAGACTTGGCTATTTAGTTGCGTTTGTGATTCTTTCTCAACCCACAACGTAGCTATCACTTCGGTGTCTCACTCAGTTGAGAATGTCAAGAGGTTTTGTACATTGGGTACACCGTTTCTTCTTCACAAGGATGAGTACAAGTTTAAGTAACAAATCTGGGGAATTCTACTTCATGATCAAGTTTGGTATATCGGGTTTACTTCTCCTTGTGGTCACTACAATAGCCGACAGAATGCGTGATTGATGTGTTTACCAATGTGTTGATTGGATGGTTGATGATGTTGGATATTGAACCGTTGATAAACCGCTGCATGTTCCCCTAAAACAGATATTCACCAAAACCAAATTTGTCATAACACATTCAAGCTGACATTGTTTACGGTTTAGTCTTGATTTTGTAAAATCCCGCGAAAGAACCTATTTCTCAGTTTAAATCATAGACTTGTAAAATCCCGTGACAATGAAAACATCCCGGTTAAAGTAATGTGCATTTCCGGATCTATCTTACGGTTTATTCTTGGTTTTGTAAAATCCCGCGAAAGAAACTATTTCTCGGTTTAAACTATAGAATTGTAAAATCCCGCAATGATAGAACCATCCTGGAGAAAGAAAAGTGTATTTCAGAATCCTATATGATGTTGGTGATACGGTTTCTGCTTCAAAGAAGGGATAAAAGGGCGTACTTCATGAATTGGGTATTTGTTTGGATTCTATTCATGACGGTTTGGTTATTACAAGGTTTTATGAGGTTATGTGCATTTAACCATGGTCAGGATGAAAACCATTATCATAGTTCACTTAAAACGTCAAAGGAGGCTAGATTTGAGCTTTTAACCAGAAGATGTGACAACGGAGTTAATTCACTATTATTTATTTGAGGTTGAAGTGAAATATCACGGGCAAGTGTACTTAGTATCTGAAGGTATCGGGGATGGTTGGATGAAGATTCTTCAAGATCCTTGTTCGAGCTTATTATCAAAAATGAAGACTTGGAAATCTAGTTATTATTGGGTGTCTTTTACCTTTTCTTTTACCACTTGGGTGAATCGGGCTCTTATCACCTCAAAATAACTATCACTTTAAGGAGTTACGTTGTAGTGCTCAGTGTCACATTCAATTGTGGATTTTCAAGAGGTGATGTACGTCTATTACTTGATGGTTGGTTGGTTGAAGAGTATAGAGTACTTAGAGATTCAATGGAGGATGAAGTCTCGACACCGCTCTTTGTTACATATGTGCAAGTGTAAGTCACGAGTTCGGGGTCGTTTACTTTAGAGTCAGATTCATCATATTGGGTTTTCTCCATCAGTTGTCATGACAAAGAGCCTACTGAATGATAATGGGGTGATTACATGTTTTACCAAGAAATGATGAAAAGAGAGAGATTATGATGTTTGAACACAACAGTTCAAGCCTCGTACTCTAAAGAAAAGAAAAGTGTACGTTTCAGTGCGCTTTATCTTCCGAAGAAGAGAAATCTTCTTATGACGTTTGAACACAACAGTTCAAGCCTCGTACTCTAAAGAAAAGAAACGTGTACGTTTCAGTGCACTTTATCTTCTGAAGAAGAGAAATCTTCTCTATTATGACCATTCTCATCAACATGCTTCATGCTTTCTCCATGTGCTTTCAAACATCAAGTGAACCGGACTACCGTTGATTGTTTTCTTATTCCACTTGCTCAATTAAAATGACGATGTCAACATCATGTGCTATCTTTGAAGGGGAGAAGTGTGAAGAGACTACATTATGAAGATATTCACTAACTTAATCAAGAATGGCATCTCCGTATGTAATTCTTGAGGGGGAGAAGAAGTGTGAATTTTTTGCATGGTTGATTGATATTTGAGAATAAATGGTCAAACGGCTCCTAACTCATGTAAGAACCGAGCTTCTTCTTATCAGGTCATCATTACATGGAGTTTTTCTTCTAGGAGCCGTTGGTTGACATCTTCACACGGGCTGATGAGTTTAAAGACAGGTGCTTCTGGTTAATGCTTCACGTGCACATCAACATGATGATTCCGAACAACCTTCTGTTCTTGTTTGATGTGATTGTTTGCTTGGTATTACCATTTCGTGTGTTCGTTGCGGGCTGATTGCTAATTTCCTTGATGAACATCTTTCTGTTCTTGTTTGATTGGGAGGGATTTTTAAGTTAAGGGGATTTGCAAGATGTAAGTTAATTGGGATGCTTTTTGGTGTGATGAAGATGTTAACTATTTATTCCCCAACTGGACAATCTTGAAGAAGGTCGAGTCTACAGTCGGTTCTACATTTTCTGCTACATGTTAGAAGACTAAAGACGAGTTGCATTTAACGATCTAAAGACTTCTTCTCAATTCAAGCATTCATCATAAAGATTGTCGGTTTAGGGGAGAGCACTAATTGGGGAAGAGTGTAAAGCCAAATTTAATCCCCAATTAGACTTGCTCATTCTGTTCTTCAGCAAGTTGATTCTCACAAGACTTCAAGCGATCTTCTCAACAGATTTCAAGTATTTGGGCTTATAATGTTTTGCTGATTCTGAAGTGTCAAAACCACCAAGGGGAAGGAGACAAGCACCTAAACGCGAGTAAACTTGATGAACTTAATACTTCTAAGTAATTGAAGATATCCTGGGAAGACAAATGTTATTACCGCAGAGAAACTCAAGGTTTGACTCATGGCGAGTAAACTTGATGAACTTAATTCTTCTAAGTGATTGAAGATATCCCAGGAAGACGAATGTAATGACCGCAGAGAAACTCAAGGTTTTACTCATCAAGGCGTTTAGTGTTATTATTCCAACTATGTGGGGAAAGTGATGTTAGAGAAAGTTTCTGAAGATATAAGAGGTACACAAGTGTGTGATGATCTCGATGTTATCGCAATCATCGGGGGAGAGAGAGAATTGTGTACATTGGGGCGCCAAATGTCTCACTTGAGGGTTTAATCAGTGATTCAGAGATATAATCACTTATTCCGGAGTTGACATCCGCAGAGATTGTCATCCGCAGAAGATAATCGTGATTCGGCTTGCTTCTTCAATGTTATCTGTTGTTCTCTCTTTGGGGAATGTGTGTACTTCGGGTCCTTGAGCTTCATAACGATCATCAGGGAAGAAAGCCATTGTTTACCACAAACATTGGGGAGGTGTTTTCTCTCCGGGAATGATGTGTATTCGGGAGAGTTCTTGGATATTGGTGTACTTCGGGTTCTTGAGCTTCATACACAATCATCAGGGACGAAAGATGTGAACATTGGGGAGGTGTTCTTCATTACCCTCATGATGTGTATTCGGAGAGTTCTTGAGCATTATACAAAGAGATGCATCAATTCAACTAATTGGGGGAATTGTTCTCTTGACACCTTTTGGAATGGATCGCTTCATACGTCAGTTGAAAAGAAATATGAGAAGATTATTTAAGTGTGGGATGAAACGTTCTTGTTCTTCTATTGGATGATATAACCCCGAACGAAGAATCTCAATTATCGTTCTTAAATGGAGCAAATGGATTTATATTAATGGTGTGCTTCTTCGTGCACCTGGCTAAGGCAAGCTTGAAATAGAGCTTCGAATCTGCTCAGCTAAAGGATTTTCGGTTTAGGGAGAAGCTGCCAAAGTCTCACTTTCAGATGGTTCAATTTCTTTCTTCAATGCAAGAGCCTCGAAAGCTTTGGTGGTGAAAGTTTTAGGGATGATGACTTCTATCTTCTACAACGGCGCTGCTCGATATCCTTATCTCGGTACTCATATCATCATCTTCTTAAACTATATCATCTACTCTATCTTTGTATATATTTATCAGAAAAACCAAATACAAAAATATAAAACCAGCAAAACAAAATAGGAAAATATAAAATCAACAAAAATCCATAAAAATTTGAAAAATCTTAAAATACCAAAAATATTGTTTTTCTCAAGACATGTCTTCTGGTATCGATAACATCTACGATCTTAGAAATGTCATTCAATAATGGCACGGGACCATAGATGAAGTTCGAGCAGGAGGTGTAAATATTCTTTTCAAAACATGTCTCAAAATATGGCTTACAATTACTTTAGACTGTAACCCGTGCTTAAACCATGGCTTGCTATTATTTCAGATAGCAACCCGTTCTTCAAGAAAGGAAAGTGTTGCGCTAAACCATTTTTCAAAATTCGTGCACTTATCCTAAAACAAAACAAGGAAAGCATGTCGTCAAAAAGACTGCTGTTTCTACACAAATGTTTTTCCGTCTAAAATTTTTCAGAAAAATATTTGTTGTTTTTCAAAAATTGTGGTAAATTAGTTGCTTGAAAATCAAACTAATTCAGAGTTTTCGAAATAAATTGTAAACTCAATCAATGACATCAACTCTTTTAAACTTTTCAAAAATTGAGTTATTGATTGAGGGGGATAATGTTTTCAAATCTATATCATCTAACGGGCTTTCTTAATTATCCTACGTGCTTAATTAAAAATGATATTTGCCTATGTCGAAGGACTAGGAATTTAGGATATGATTGTTAGGTTTAGATGATTATAGTTTGATGAAACACATTATTCCCATGCCTTATATGAACTAATTGATATGTTGGATTTACTTTTATTAGTCGATTGCTGTTTGGGTGATGTCGACCACCATATATCTGTATGTGTGTTCACTAACGTATGCAGGTATACTGGTATATAAGAATGTTCCTGATCCGGATCCCACAATAGGAGATGATTGGATGCCGAAAGGAAAGGGTAACTATATCTTGGGTTGACAAATGAAGAAACGGAGCTTAATTTGACTTATATGGTGAGTTGGCATGAAATGCAACGTAAGAAGTCTCACTGCATCAGCAGATGGTTTTCTTCATCATCAAATGAAGAAACGGAGCTTAATTGGACCTCTATGAAGAGTTGGCATGACAAATGCAACGTCAGAAGTCTCACTGCATCTGCAGACGGTTTTCTTCCAGCCCTACAGCAACAACAAAAGCTTCTCAACCACCTAACGTATCTTTGTGCAGGACAAGTAGTGGATGATACCATTTTTCTTAAAACAATTTTGAAAATATTGTTTTGAAAATGGAAAAATATTGCTTTGAAAATAAATCAAATTCAAAGTTTTGAAATCAACCGGACTTTATTTTCTCAAATCATAAGTGATTTCAAATTAAATATTTTCAAACGATATTTCTTCATAAAAGTCCGGTCTGTACAACTTAAAGTGGTGATTTAAAGATTTAATGTTATGTCATGGTATGATTTTCTTTAAAACTCAAAGATCTTACAAAATGATTTTTTTTTCTTGTTTGATTGTGAAATTGTTCTATTTTACTTTAAGATCTCTTAAAAACTATCATACCTGACACTAACAATCTTTAATGTCTAAAATTGATCCTTATCAGTCATTTTTCAAAATTAAATCAAGCCACGTCTTTCCCCAAAATCTTTTAAATGATTTAAATCAATTGGGATCACAAATCTCATAAGGTTTGAAATTTTTGATCGGGGTAGATATCGTGATTTAAATCTCAAATTTGTTTTAATGGAATTGGTTTTAGTCCTTTAAAGGCACTCCTGCCTCCATGTGCCAAACGATTTCAATATACATAATGCACATGTTGAGGGGGAGCATTTATCCAAAAACAAGATGAGTTTTTAAATCTGGCACATTTTCTCCCATGTTTTCTAAACCGTATTAAATCACTTGGGATCCAAAATCTCAAAGGGTTTGATATTTTTGATCGGGGGAGAATTTGTGATTTAATAATGAAATTTGATAAAAGGTGATCGTTTTTTGATTCAATTGTGCAGGCTGCTCTCTCATATGTGCTAATCGCTTTCGAATCTCGAAGCACATATTGAGGGGGAGCATTTCAAAAGAAAACAAACTATCGAGGTATAAAGGCTTTTATGTTTTAACATTAAGTAACTTGATTAAGTTCTAAATGGTTTCTTAATGGATTTTGTGATCGTGAATGTACTTCAAATGACCTCCTGCCTCTATGTGATAAAATGATTTCATATATCCTATGCACATATTAAGGGGGAGAATTTACCAAAGAAATTCAAATGGATTTTTCTAAGGAAATTGTGATCAAGAAATTATTTCAAAGAACTCTTGTCTCCATGTGCCAAACAAATTCAATATCCCTGAAGGGGTTTAAGAATGAAAAAGAAATGAAATGAGAAAAGGGGTGAAAAGAAATAGCCCTCCATTTATTCAACCTTAGGGCAGAAACCGGGTTCAATTCATAAGCTACTGGTGGTTACCAAGGTAACATCGGTATTGAAGACAAGACGTCATGGACCCAGTGACGCACTGCACTACAACTTCCCAAGCTACTCAAGTTCCTCTTAAAAGGGCTTGTTTCATTCTCATGCGGAACCGACATTATCTATCGACTTTCTCTTAAAGATTGTTGATATTGAAGAAGAAGACCCTCTCCCTAATCTCCGGCATAGGAACCAAATGTGCACTATTGAGTCTAGAGCCAAGAGATCATCCACATTATCTCATTAGGACACTATTCTTGAAGACTTACTGTTTCACACAATGTGGAAAGTAAGAATATATTAAGAGTCCTACGCATTATCCTTGTGGTATTGTCAGAACATCCGAGTGATATGTAAAAATATTCACAATGAAGATGGAAATCCTTCTAGAGCCAACATCAAACAAGCTCTTAGTGGGTGACATGTGAGATCTTCTCGTAAGATCAAGCTTGTGACAACTGGATAGAAACGATGGGGAGATTCAATCTTGAATCAACCTTGGTCCAGAATTGGAATTGACGAATACTTTTGGAAAAACCGCTCGATGTGCAAATCTTCTTTTCTCTAGCACATCGAATGTGTATTCATTTTCAAACACAAAAGTATCTCTCGATTAAAAAATACTTTTGGAAAACCGTCGTGTGCAAATCTTCTTTTCTCTAGCACATCGAATGTGTACTCTTTTCAAATACAAAAGTATTTTAAATTGAAAATTGATCTTTCTCATAAAACCTTCGTCGTATTGCAAAACTCTTTCTTCAAGCAATACGTGATTGTTTTTCAAATCATTTTCATCAATCAGTGAATCTCAATTCGCTGGTTCACTCACTCCGTGTTGTATTCTTTGAGACGTTCCGGTTTGAGAATGGCTAGAACAACTGCGAAACCCTGTCAAGGAGATTCTTAGGAATCCTACCTGATCACAGGCAGTACTTGTAATGATCAACGGGGAACCGTGGGCGTGTACCTCAATTCAACGAAAGTGATCAAAGACACTTTCGTGTGTTTTATTGCTAACTGTTGTTTGCAGGTACATTTGGACGGTTGCTGATCGAATTGAGGAGTCAATCCAAAGCCGCATGCTCACAAAGATCCACACTTAATTAAAGAAATCATGACTGGTGCATATCTACATAACCCGTTCTCGATATTTTATACTATGCTTCGCTACTGCCAAAAATATCATGAACCAGTAAAGCTTCCGCTACTCTGATGGAAAGATGTCATGATCCAGAAAATGTGAGCATGTCGGTCCGAAAGTCACAACTTCACATGATGGCAACACAATAAAGGGTGATCCAGAGATTTACTGTGGCTGATGATCTCAATTAAAGCTCGAAGATCATCAAAGATGTGGATCAGTTAAAGGCCTCCACTAAAAGTACAAGTCAATGCGGACTTTGAAGAATCGCTACAAAAGCACACAGATTGCGGAATTGAAGAATTGAAGTCTACGAGCTCAAGAACAAAGTCGAGAATAGAATGCTAGGATTCGAAATGTAAAACATGGGGTGACCTCCCTTAGGGGGAGATTATTAGGAATTGAAAATTCCATGTTAAAGTGTCGGTCACCCCAATTATGGTCTAGCATATGTTAGCTCGTAGACGTGTCTTTATTTACGTTATTTAGTAGTTAATTAGTTAGTTTGTAGCATAGTTTAGTTTAGAGCAACACCGTGGAGGAAGGACGGGTCTTTACCCACTGTATACCTGATCCACAGGCCGATAGTAGGTCGTGTATTTTGTAACTATAAATACCCCTTTCATCCATGGAAGGGGTGGTGCTTTTCTTAATCTAACCTTTCATATTTTGTTCATCAAGTCTCTACCAAGAAAACACCCAACTCTCTACTTGTATTTTGATCATCCAAGACCACCCGAATCATCAAACACAATAATATTACGATCCTACAACAACTCTCCCATAAAGTTGACAAGTGTCCATATCTTTGGGCCCACCTTGTACTAGTGTACTAGGTTAGTTCTTGGGCAACTGGGACCTACATTCTTTGGGCAACTGACATATTTTGTCTTTTAGTAAAAAAATAAAGTCTTTTTTTTATTATAAAAAAGTACATATACCTTAGGCAACTTGGTCCCACACATATGTACTTTTGGGCAACTTATTAGTTAGAGAATACACTTTTATATTTTTAAATACAAAATACATCTTTATAAAATACAAAATACACATTTTATAATCCAAATTACACTTTTTAAAAAGTTTTATAATCAAATTACACTCTTTATAAAATACCAAATACAAATCTGCTCCTAACACTCACCATCTCACTTCTACAAATCTGCTACTAACACTCAATTTAATTACTAATCTAGTTATTTAGTTAGTTAACTTTTGATCGTGAGAAGATGGCAACAACGATACCGATACCATCGCGACAGTTATTTATTGACGGTGAATGGAGAGAGCCTGTGAAGAAGAATCGTATTCCTGTTATCAATCCATCTACTGAACAGATCGTTGATATAACTAACTAACCAACCTTTTTAATCGAAATTAAGTTGCAGTAGTTGTTATTAATCTGTTATGGATGATTGATTGATCGAATCAATTATATTTGTTATGCTAAAATGTTTATTAATAGTTATGGGGTCTTTGTTTGATTAGAGTAATTAATTAGTGTGAATTAGCACTTTTCAGTATTCAGCTTGTCGTGAATTGGTACAGCTAATAGCAAACAACTTATTTAATCTGTTACTATTTGAAATTAGCTTATACACAACCCAAACACTATCTCCTTGCGTTTTTTTTTTTAAATTTCTAAAAACAACACTACTTCCCGATATGGTGATTTTTAGTGATCGAATCGAGATCGTAAGCGGAGATCTGTAAGTTTTTATCATCACTGTGATTATATTAATTTGAGTTTATAATGATGTTTTAAGTAGAGAGAATACTGTAAGTAAGCAGTTTTGAGTTTTTGGATTAGCTCATATAAACAACTTTTATTGTGTTTTGATTCAACAAATAATAACTTTTGAGTATTGAATGGAACTAAAAAGCATATGATCATCATTTTATTTAAGCCGTTATAGTAACCCGATCTAAAGCAACCGATTTAAGCTGTTTGAATGAAGCTAAACAACTTTTGATCATCAACTTATGCAAGCTGTTATAATAGGCTTATCCAGTTAAGCTTATTTAAGTTGTTTGAATGATGCTAAAGAGCGTATGATCATCAACTTTTTGATCTCCGGCATTGTGTTTAGATATAGCATAAGTTGATTAAATAAGCGTTTCCAAAACGTTTGCTTTTTATGTAACTGTTATAGTAGCAGAGAAGGTGCAATATCTTTTTCACTTTAGGGAGTGTTTGGATTTCAGTTGTTAAGGTGATTATAGCAATTAGAATCAAATTTAAGCAATCGCTTAATCATGCTACTTTATTTTGGTAACCATCGCTACTTTATTTCATTCCGCTGCTAGTGTTACTAAACCACTGCTAGTATATTTTGGTAACCACTGCTACGTTTCTCGAAACCACTGCTAGTATATTTTGGTAACCACTGCTACGTTTCTCGAAACCACTGCTAGTATATTTTGAGATAGCTTCTGGAAGGTTGGAGGATAAGAGTGCTATAGTTAGAAAATATACTTTGAGTTTACTCATTACAATGCTGCAACATAACCCATTTGGGCCACAACTTCGAATAGCTTCATTTGAATCAACTTTAAAGTTTGTATTTATATAGTTTGTATTTATAGTAACTTTCAACTGGTACACATCTTAGGTCTGATATAGTAAATGCTTGTACCCATCTGAATCAAGACGCGTCTTAGATTTTTAGTAAGAATTTTGTCCCCATATCAGTTGGTACACATCTCGAATATTAAAGAGAGATATGGTGGTCGTTATGCTACGATTTTGGTTTGAGAAACTCAAGGACACAGGTCTATATCTGATCAGGTAGTTCTTGAAGTATATGTGCATGTTCATGATGAGGGACATTATGTGTGTGCTTAGAGCCTAGGACCAAACTAATTAATGATATAGTTCATACATAAAATAGTTTGGGGCAAACAGATTCAGGATATAGTTTGTATTTATATCTTCTTTTTAGTTGAGTTTTGATCAAGATTTCCAATCTTGTATTCCCAATTCAATATATCTGGTATTACAATCTAGTAATATGGTCAATGCTGCACATGTGCCTGAAACTGGTATAACTTATAGTCATGATGTTGACTTTTCAGGTATATGATTACGCTGTGGCTGCAATTACATGAGAATCACATTTTCATGTAGATTCTGGCGGTCTTATATTGAATCAAGTCAAAAGTTGTATCATTGGATGCAGCTACGTGAAAAACATGCTTTTATACATGGTTTCGAAAGGGGAAAAGAGACATTACGATTGATATTTTCCTTTTTTCAGTTTTTTTGACTTCTGCCCACGTTGATACCCGTCTATCAACTCTTGGATGTAGTTAATGTAGTTACTTTTAATGGCAGTCGATGTTATTATATGTTATGCATATGTCAAGCATATAGATTATTAATGTTTCTTAGATTTGTATGTTTTGAGTGATCTATTGACATTTAGAACCGTTATGATAAAAGGATTGGATGGTACAGAAGTTGCAAAATTCCTTCTTATGGTTGTATTACTATGAGCACATTGTATACATGTTATCGTCTATTTACCATAATTTCATTTAGGCGTATATTATCTGAAAGTAGCTTAGGCCTTTAATTTTGTTTTCATTATGCTGTACATCTGTTATACATTGTCATTTGGAAATCAACTGTAGAGCATGTGTATCCATACAAGAATTTAGTTTCAATGAACAAATGTGTTGCATACGAAAATCATTGTGGGCGTGATATGCAAATTTTGCTAAACGTGAATAAGATTTATAGTAACATTCGAAATCACCACAGAACATAAAGTTGGATCAGTTTTACAAGTTGCCTTGTTCCTAAAATTCTACGAAGAGTTGTATAGCAGAGACGGTATCTTATTTGCCAACTAGAAAGACAGCCCTCTAAATCTCCGTGGATGCAACCTTAAAAGGAGTGAGTGCAGACTTCCCATCGATTCCTTTAGTGAGTCAAAGAGTCACATATTCTTTTAGGCTAGTGTCCCTGTATACACGAGGCTTTTCTTCAGACATCAACTCCTTAATTGGCCTGTAAACTTTCGACTCAATCCCCTTATGAAATGGCCGAAAGATGGCGGCCACTGATAGCCTCGGTCTTTCTTTTTGTGCCAATACACGGTGATGAACACTTACAAATCTATCATTCATGATGAGCTGTGTGTGAATAGATATGCAAATCAGTTTATCTTACCCTATACAATAGTACACATAAATTTTTCATAGTAACGTAAACTTGCCTGCAAAAGATCAGCAACGTTAACTACTAAAGCTCCTGAAAGTGGTATGACATCAACCCAATCATTTTGATGGAGGACTTGAAGACCACCTAACAGATCTTGAAGAATTATGGTAAAGAAACCAGCATCAATAAGGCAATTTGCCCCCAGTGTCAATTATGGTTAAGGACATGCTGGGTAGTAATGACCCAAGAGAAAAAGTCCTTCAGCACAACCTAAGTTTTTTAGGTGATTGGGTTCGAGCCCAAGAGCCATAGAGAATATCTCGAGTAGAGTAAGCCCCACTCTCATAACATGGTTAGAGTACTCAATTAAGATGTCCCTGCAAATTGCAAATTTATAGTTGTTCTCAATAGATGTAATACATGTTTTCACATATAGCAACTGACATTTAGAAATGTAATAGATGTAATACATGTTTTCAATAGATGTAATAATGAAAGCCGTGTGAATATAATCTACTATTGATCAACCACTATACCGTAAGAGGTATATACGAGTAAAAAACTTGTAGGGTTGTGGTCTACTTATCCAGTTGGCCCAAAACCGCATTTGGTAAAGTACATTATTACTATCCTAGATTCCTAGTTATACTGTTTTATAATAAGAATGAAGTAATATGACATCGTACTACCTACAAATCAATGGCATTTCTTCAAATTGAGGACGATCTAGAGCCATAACTGATAGAAAAGAATCGCTCCAAGTTGCTGCATCATCTGTAAACAAAAGAAAATTGCTAAGATAAAAAAACCGTTTCCTAAAATCACGAGAGTAATTCCGAATCTTTTCGTCAGTTTCCATCTCATGAAACTTTCGCACCTCATCAATCATCTCATCCAATACTCTCTTCGGGATCCCATGGGTTATTATTTGGAAAAAACTTTCACAAGCATCACGGACATTTTCAATAATCTCGTTACGAACATTGGTTCTGTTGACCCGAGTTTGAGTTGTTGACGAGTATGCCTTGTTGGTTATGGGTTGATCGTGGATGAAAATGCTAGGAACTTTAGATAATCCACCGTCGACAAGGCCTTTGACACCAGTTTTGGTGTCATCGAAAGCTTTTAGTTCTGATCCACGATCGTAGTTTGATCCGACTGCTGAGCTCATTTCTAGTGCTATCACTATAGTTAGATCTGTTGGTTTGGGAAAAAATTTCAGCTGATTCTCAAAGTTCGATCTGCTAGACTTGTTTTTTGTTTTGCTAAGATTCCTTGAATTTTGATCCTAGTACCAGACAATTGACTCACTCTGCCGTATAATTGGAAGCTCATAAATTTCATATTATCTTGACCTATACAAATTGTTATTTTTTATTTGGAGGGAGGGGATTATTACATTTTGCATAGTATAAAGGTGTGTCAAAAAATGTGGTGGTGTTTGAATGTGCTTTTTAAAGTGCTAATTGCAGCTAAAAAAGAGTTAAATAAGTAATTGCTTAAAAAAACTGTGATTCTGGCAATATGGGCTAGCTTGAGTTATGGGTCAAACAAGTTCAAAGTCAAAATGGGTAATGTTTAGAGCAGGAAAAGATGGGTTGGGCCGATCCTTATAAACTCTTTCTATCCAAAAATAACTAATGTTTTAAATATCATCAGGACCACTAATTTGGTATGTTATAAGCATTTTGGTCTGTAGATACACTTAGGGTGACTTTTAACCCATTCAACCCGTTTTCAACTTTGCTAACCTGTAAGTTTACTCATTAGACCTGTTTGAGGCAATGTATAACCCATATTGACAAGTTTACCCATATATGAGTCTAAAATATAGAATACCTGATCAATCATGGGCATGACTCCAATTGCCTTTGCACGAAGAAAACAACCTGGCAGGATTGGTTCCTGCAAGCATTTTCAAACACCCGCAATAGATCAGTAACATTTACAGTTCATATAAGAACTACACACTATAAACACAACACACAGTGACAATATTCATTATAATACTACATCATTATCTGTAAATTCAAAGCACTAGCTTAAGCGGCATACCTGCATGATAACCAAGACATCAAGTGGGTCATTGTCCTCACAGAGAGTACGAGGGACAAAGCCATAGTTGTGAGGGTACACGACTGATGAATATAGGACACGGTCCACCTGATGAAAAAGAATATAAGAATTTAAGCCAAACCAATAGAATCTGGCTCGTGACACCAATTTTTTATTATCCTCATTTATACCTTGATAAGTCATGTTTTTTTGTCGAGCTCATACTTCACCTTGCTCCCCTTGCTGATTTCAATAACCTGCAAGAAAATGACATATTATGATCAATCCTTTGTATATTTATACACGGAATCATATATGCAAGGATTGTGATTCAGCTAGTTAGATATCAAATTATATTAATTCCACATACACAGTTGAATATTGTTGTTGCTCCTGGGCCCGCATTTAATGATTAAAAGGGTCAGACGCCAAGAATATTACTATTTCATTAGACAAGACAGCAATTTAACAAATTCAAGAAATTAACTAGATGAATTACCGATCTCAAGATCATGCCAAGGGTGGGAAGCAACTGATCTTCTCTTCATGGATGAAAGAATCCTTTCGTTAAGAGGAGCATGTGAATGATGGTAAGAGTCAGCAGGTTTGTTTGGCATCTCAATTGGTGGAGTCATTGTTGCAATCTGCACATGAATCATATAATCAGCAAAAAAAACACTCGTAATATTGATATCCTCTAAATGTTATATCTACAATCACACTGAACTAGTAAATCTAAAACATAACAGTTAAACAGTGATAAACATGTTAGTTTATAATAGTATATCATCATTCTGACTGTTGCATAATATTATAGAGTTCATTGCTAAATAAAAAGACACGTCAACAAATAAGTCACTCAGTGAAGTATCCGCTTATTTATACGCATTTACAAACTACAAAAGTGTCATTGTTGCTTCAAAAGGAACAATCGAACAAGGGACTTACTTATATAATAAATAATCTTAAGTGCACTGATTAACTTAAAGAATGAAAATGAAAACTAATTATTATTTTAGCATGTTGCTGAGAGTGAAGTTTGATAAAAGGACAAAATGTTTCTCAATCACATTGAAGGTCAGAAAAACAAACAAGTTAATAAAGAATATAAAACTCTACTATAATTTACTGTCAACTGTAAATTATCCAAGTGTCTCATAGATAAATATACCAGAGAAGGATTATGTAGATCAAGTTGTGCAGGCATCACATGTTATGACAAAATAAACTACAAATAGCATATACACAAACCATTTCACCATCACAATGAGTCAATGACAATGACATGATATTTCCAAAAATGTTTGCAAATATGATCCATGATATTGTGTTTCTGACATTCATGAATCAAATGAGCAGAACACAGGTTTTAAACCACAACTTTCAACATTCTCATTAACTAGGGAAAACACCTAAAACAGTCTGATCTCATGAAACTAAAATAAAAAACTAGAACAGAAAACCTAAAACACGAAGCAAACAAAAACTTTGAACATCAAACATATTAAGCATACACCTCTGTATATTGAAGTATATAGCCTCAAAAACAGCTTAACAAAAAGAATGAAAGTGACGTTTATGTTGCATTTTACCACATTCAAAGCTATATTTTTCTTCAAAAAAATTACACGCATCATATAAAACCTCACCAAAACACCTATATATAACACCGTAAAAAAACTCAAAAACATTTACAGTCATGTACATGTCACAATACGCTTGAACATGCATCTCCTACGATACATTGCCTAACCCAGACCTCTAGCAGCAAAACCGCACACATTTTACATAATAACTCCCAAAAATCTCATCACAACCTCCAAAACAACAGTTCACACCGTCTAACACGAATTAATATCTCTAAAAACTCAACAGCACTATTCGAAGCTGTGGCCCAAATGGGTTATGTTGCAAACTATAAATACAAACACTATAAATACAAACTATATAAATACAAACTTTAAAGTTGATTCAAATGAAGCTATTCGAAGCTGTGGCCCAAATGGGTTATGTTGCAGCATTCTAATGAGTAAACTCAAAGTATATTTTCTAACTATAGCACTCTTATCCTCCAACCTTCCAGAAGCTATCTCAAAATATACTAGCAGTGGTTTCGAGAAACGTAGCAGTGGTTACCAAAATATACTAGCAGTGGTTTCGAGAAACGTAGCAGTGGTTACCAAAATATACTAGCAGTGGTTTAGTAACACTAGCAGTGGAATGAAATAAAGTAGCAGTGGTTACCAAAATAAAGTAGCAGTGATTAACTGATTGCTTAAATTTGATTCTAATTGCTATAATCACCTTAACAACTGAAATCCAAACACTCCCTAAAGTGAAAAAGATATTGCGCCTTCTCTGCTATCTGTAGCTTATATAAAAAGCAAACGTTTTGGAAACGCTTATTTAATCAACTTATGCTATATCTAAACACAATGCCGGAGATCAAAAGTTGATGATCATACGCTCTTTAGCATCATTCAAACAGCTTAAATAAGCTCAACTGGATAAGCCTATTATAACAACTTGCATAAGTTGATGATCAAAAGTCGTTTAGCTTCATTCAAACAAATTTTAAATCAGTTGCTTTAGATCGGGTTACTATAATGCTTAAATAAAATGATGATCATATGCTTTTTAGTTCCATTCAATGCTCAAAAGTTATTATTTGTTGTATCAAAACACAATAAAAAGTTGTTTATATGAGCTAATCCAAAAACTCAAAACTGCTTACTTACATTATTCTCTCTACTTAAAACATCATTATAAACTCAAATTAATATAATCACAGTGATAATAAAAAACTACAGATCTCCGCTTACGATCTCGATTCGATCACTAAAAATCACCATATCGAGAAGTAGTGTTGCTTTTCAGAAATTTAAAAGAAAAAAAAACCGCAAGGAGATAGTGTTTGGGTTGTGTATAAGCTAATTTCAAATAGTAACAGATTAAATAAGTTGTTTGCTATTAGCTGTACCAATTCACGATAAGCTGAATACTGAAAAGTGCTTATTCACACTAATTAATTACTCTAATCAAACAAACACCCCATAACGGTTAATAAACATTTTAGCATAACAAATATAATTGATTCGATCAATCAATCATCCATAACAGATTAATAACAGCTACTGCAATTTAATTTCGATTAAAAAGGTTAGTTAGTTAGTTATACCAACGATCTGTTCAGTAGATGGATTGATAACAGAATCGATTCTTCTTCACGTGCTCTCTCCATTCACCGTCAATAAATAACCGTCGCGATGGTATCGGTATGCGTCGTTGCCATCTTCTCGATCAAAAGTTAGCTAACTAAATAACTAGATTAGTAATTAAATTGAGTGTTAGTAGCGCATTTGTAGAAGTGAGATGATGAGTGTTAGGAGCAGATTTGTATTTGGTATTTTATAAAGAGTGTAATTTGATTATAAAACTTTTTAAAAAGTGTAATTTGGATTATAAAACGTGTATTTTGTATTTTATAAAGATGTATTTTGTATTTAAAAATATAAAAGTGTATTCTCTAACTAATAAGTTGCTCAAAAGACATACGTACGTGTGGGGACCAAGTTGCCAAGGTATATGACTTTTTTATAATAAAAAGACTTTATTTTTTACTAAAAGACAAAAATATGTCACGCCGAAGTAATGTAGGTCCCAGGTTCAAGAACTAACCTAGTACACTAGTACAAAGTGGGCCCAAAGATATGGACACTTGTCAACTTTATAGGAGAGTTGCCTATGAGAGAGTTACCCATGGGGCATTAAGAGAAGTAAAAAATTTTTGAGTCATTTGGAGTAAATTTGTTGGTTAACTCGGGTAGATAGAGAATTAGCCCGAGGTGGTAGTTGCTTATTTGAAAGAGCAAATGAGGATATGGAGCTCAATTGACGTGGAGAATTTGATCACGAGTACACTTGGTCACACATGGTTGAACATGGTCAATTATTAAAAATGCAGTGAGTATATATATGTAGCCTCTGGGTGAACGTCAGAGTCACTGAAGGGGTCAGAATGTGATTACTTGAGAGGAAAGGTTAACTTGCAACGAAAACAGAAACCTGCAATATTGCACATGCATCCCTTTATACTTTGTGTTATTATTTTATTATTTAAAAAGTAATGTACTTCGATCTTGTTCAATTTTATAGCAAAATATTGTTTACTGTACTTTCTAACGAGAATTATTGCTCGTGGTCTTACCATTATGATATAAAATAGTATATAGCTCAAATTTAAACATAAAATAACATATTCTTAGTTGCATCATAAATTTGAAGTCAAACTTATTACGAGTAATTCATATTAAGGTTTCATGTGTTTGTTTTATCTTTTTGTATATGTTCTAAATTGTGTATATTTTGCTTGTTTGGTCATGCTTTAACGTTGTAGAGCTGTTCATCTGTTTGTTTCTGTTTGTAGCATGTTTAAGTGCATTTAACAACAATAATCACAAAAACAAAAGTGTGTGTATTTGAGGCCAAATGTAGAAGTTCCAAGGGTTTACTGACTTTGCTTAATAATTTCAAAATCAGTAGGTGCAAAGTAACTTGCTTTTCGTTTATACTATTTTCAAGTTACTTCAACTTTTGGTATTGTTCTAGCATTACTTTTGTAACTCTATTGTAACATGTTCACTGTAATCTTATTTTTACCCTATGATACATTATCAAAAATTATCTATTAATACATGGTTTCAAAATTTTAGGGGAAAACGTGAACCAAAGCCCAAAGTACCGAGTGAAAATTACGCATCAATGGCCCATAGGGCCCACGGATCTGTCGGTAAAGGACTATAGGTAACATATACGGCCTTTTTTTTGCATTTACATAGCAGATATGGATGAATTTCGGAGATATTAAGCATTTTTATAAACGTTTGAGTTGTATATAGGCGAAACCGTCCATAAGGATGAAATGAAGTTTTATAATGGAAAAATAAGTATAATTGTGATATTTTAGTTAAGTATTTTATGTAACGTATGATAATTCAGCTAAAATAATATTTTTTAAATGTATCGCATAACGTATAAAAGCATTTTTACAAAAAAGTGTAGATTGGCGGGAACACCCTGACTCCGGGTGTCTTTTGGCATCAGCCATTGTCCACCTCACAAGGAATAGCTCCGGCAACTCTCTTGGCCTAGTGGGGCACCAACTAGAGTGAGCACGAGCCAACTCTGACCCGAGCTCTTATTCCACTAAGTCTCTCCAGTGTGCCCATAGGTTTTGCGGAGGTGAGTACCTATATGAAGCAAAATGTCAAAGATGAGACTTGAACCTGAGTTTATTGACTCAAACACAAGTGCTCTAACTGAAATTGAAAGCAACATTTTTTTAAACGTGTATGGTTTCGGGATTCCAAAAATATAAGTCAAGCAACATATGATATTTTTTTTAAACATATGTCGAATATTTTTTGTATAATGTTTAAAATTTATATAAGCTTATAAGCCGAAAAGTTTTAAAATAAGCCACGAAAAGTAAGCTTACAAAATATAAGCCCAAACTAAATAAGCCTTAAGCCGGTTATATAAGCCGCAACAAACGCCCCCTAACGTTACAGATGGATGAAGTGATCGAGACTATTACAACAATAAACCATTGATGTAACTTCAACATCTCTCTCAAAGGGGGACATGTTCCACTTGCATAACCGATACGAAACAAAACTACATCATTTTCAGCATCTCTAAAGCCTGTAAAGGAAAAAACAAAAGCTAACAAAACTAGGCACGACATAGGGTATCGACTAGGACTAAGACGGGGTACCAAACGCAAAATGACGAGACTCGTTAATAATGTATAAAACATAAAACATAATGATTTGAACCATTTTGTGTAGCTATAATCTTACTGGAGTGCATATAAGGCTCCAAATTTGAACACAAAATACAGCCTGACCGTGACAAATGCTAAGGGCATAGGACAAGACCACATGTCTGTTCATTTTTTGACCTTTGTGGTTATCATTTTAACAAGTTTTCATACCAACCATCAAGCATCAATGCAAAATATTCAAGACCTATATGCCTAAACCTAATACTCGATATAGACATTATTTGATGATTGATATTGTAATCAGGGGCGTAGCTATGTGGGGGCTAAGGTGGGCCATGACCCACCCACAAAGCCCTAGTAATTAGCATATGTGTTATAGTCCAAAGCCAAATTCACTATCAAATATTAACATTTGATCCATCTACAAACTAGATATCTCTTTATTAGTTCACGTACTTAATCCATCATCCATCCATCAATCCATATTCAGTCCTATAGCCAAGAATTTTGGTTCAGATTCATTTTTAGATGATTTTGGTTATGCAAATGAATGTCGTGTGCAACCAAAACGTTGAATGAACAAATATGTTGCAAAATTTTTACATAGTTATATATTATACTCCGTAATCTTTTGTTTCCTTTCTAACATGCGGGTGTCTTTTAAATTTTTTTGGCCCCCCCTGAAAAGAATTCCTGGCTACGTCCCTGATTGTAATATGCATGAATCACTCGTTCTCGTTAATCATTATACGGCTACTGACAACAGTGACCTTTAGCGAAGTGCTTATGTACAATTTGACAAATCCAGCTAATTTTGTTAGGTTCCCAAATATGCAACACAAGTATCAATATAAGAAATAAGATGAAGAAGAGAGGCGGATGAACAATATTCAAACACACACACACGAAGTGCTTAGCCGGTTATGCGTAGAGTGTAATGGAGAGAATAAATTGAACAACCAACCCTCAAGTGAGGGTTATTACAAGGTATTTATAGGAGGGAAGCTAGGGCAACACTTCTAGTTCCCATCCTTTTCCTTATTGGACTAGGCCTAGGCTTATGGGCCTTCGACATAAGCCTAAGGCTAATAACTAACATAAATGCCATATTAAGCTAACTATTACATATGAATCACTAACACTTGATTTAGGTTTAGGAGTGATTCCAACAATCTCCCCCTAAGTGTTGGTGATGAATGAATATGAACGGTTAAGGTACTGATGTAATAGTAGCTTTGACGTCTTCTGACATTCTTCTTTCTTGTGAGGAAAATTGCCTTGATTTGAACAATCTCCCCAGTGTAGAGAAATTGTTTTCTTTAAACAGTTATGCTTTGACGTCATCTTAATCTTTGTTCTTTGATCATTGTTCTTTGTGATGAGAGTGATAGTATGTTGTTGTTGTTTGCATCAAGTCTGCCTCAGGTCTGCTTCGCTGCTCTAGTGTCTCCACCTCATTCTTCAACATGCTCACACGCTTTTTAACGTTGAATTACAGTACTGATGAAGTTCTTTAAGTCTTTAAACTTTGTAGATTATTTGATTGACGTAGAATCATTCTGACTTTTGTGTTGCTTTTTGAAAGAACTTCCATTAGTGATGATGTTGGCATGAGCATATGAAGAATCTGCACGATCGTTCCGCTCCAGAGCTTCCATAATAAGAAAACATGAAAACGGTTAGTAATAAGCGGATACCGGCACTTACAAGTTTGAACTTCGAGAGTGTTAACAGCATAATGTGAAAACACAACTCTAATTCTTACAAAGGCCGTTCCTGAACCGGAGTCCCACAAGTGAGATAACACGATGTAACTAAGTACATCTACGGTTCAGATGAGTCGCTGAGGTACACCGAAGCATCACCTCACGAATGTAAACCGTTTGAGACACACTAAGCGTAATCCACGGGGAGTTACCGAAGTGACTGCTGTCCGTGGCTGTTTGATGTTGACCCTGGCAGGAGTTTCCATTCAATCACCGAGGATCACAATTGTGAACCTCTCATAAATGTTCTCGACAGATTGCAAAGATCTGTGAAGGACTCGATAACGTACCACTGATGTTCTTATTGTTGAACACCAAGTGATGAAATGTCAAGTGTACCTAAGAGATCTTTTGATGAATCTCGTGGCTCTAGACTCTATAGTGCGTTTGGTTTTCCTCTGAGCGAAGACTAGGTAGAGGGTCTCCTTCTTCAATACCAGCAATCTCTAAGAGAAAGCCGATAGTTTATGTAGGGTTCCCTGTGAGAATGAAACAAGCTTCTGTTGAGAGAAACTTGAGTGGCTAAGAAGGTTTAGTGCATGCGTCACTGGGTCCATGACGACTTTTAATCTTTAATACCGGTGTCATCTAGTGACAACCAGTAGCATATGAATTGAACCCGGTGTCTGCCCTAAGTTGAATAATTTGGAGGGTTGTTTCTTTTCACCCTTTTCTTTGCATTTCTTTTTAATTCTTCAACTCCTTCTTTCTCCAATTCTCATTTTCTCCTTTTTATAATCATACCTAAGGACTTCTAATTCTAAATATTGGTAGTGTCCTTGGGTAGATCCCTCCGGCTCTGGCGGATCATAGGACGGTTATTCCTAACCTTAATCACCTTATAACTTCATTGCCATAAAACCATTTACATGAAAATCTCTTAAAGTATTTATGAATGAAAAACATTTTGTACCACTGAAAGAGTTTGATCTTTTGCAGAAATACTCCCCCTCAACATGTGCTTAAGAGTTTTGACATAAATCTGCACAGTGAGGAAAGAGCGCGCACTTTTTGAATTGATCGACTCAAGATAGACAATTCCTTGCGAGACACGATTACGTTGTATAGTTAAAGAGGTACATTGTCAGCTTTTAGGTGACAACTAGCTCTAATAACTACCTTGAAGATGTGGACAACCCCGAAAGGTTGACAAACCCGTCAAGGTTCATGTCTATCAAGAGCTTCTCGAATAGGTACAATTTACTTGGATACGTCTTGGAAGACAAATCTTTTCAATGTATGACTGTTCAGTTTCCGTCAATTCATGGGTTGGAGTCTTTTCACACGAGAATTCATGAGCAAAACACAACATATTTCTTATCACGTATTTTTCTCCCCCTGAAAAATGGCATATAAATGTTATTTTTGAAGAAATGTTGAGAATAAACATGACCATTTTGAGTTTTGTGGGAAGATCACCACTGAGAACAATTTGTGAACAAAGATTTTAGTCAAATACTCCCCCTCAACAAGTGATATAAACGGTTGAGGTTTTGAAAATCATAAGGGGAAGTACTTGTTCTTTTGAGCAAAACCTTGAAAAGTGAAAGGTTTGATAGGTTTTACTCAAAAGTAAGAAGCTTTCGCTCCTTTTATAAGGATTGTGGCACTGAGACGTACCACAGGGTCCTTTATTTACAAGAGCGGGTTGTACACTGTAATGTGTGCACAAGCCATAGACATATAAATCACACATCCAAAATATTATGAAATAGAAGCAGTTCAAGGGGTACCAGGAAGTCCATCAATGTTTCCAGGAATGCGAACTAGGCATTGATAGCCGGCGAGAGCAATCCTAGGACGACCGCCTACAAAGCTTTCCAGTGTTCAACTGATCCTTCGATACAACCTTTAATCAATCATGGTGATGATTCTCTTCACATCCCGTCTTTCCTTAGAATTCCATCGCTTTTTAGACCCAATACCTTCATGAATATCCATCAACCTATAAGCTAATCCGTCCCTAACCTTCTTCAATGTGTGATCTCCAAACTTGTGAAGATCTCTACACGCCATCAAGCAGTTGCGTAGTGTTTCACTAAGGTAAACCACTCCGAATGGTTGGCTGATGAGTGTATATTGTGAAAGCTGGTTGATGTCGGGAAGATCTAGCTGAGGTGGAGTGAAGTTGACATGGGTCTGATATGATTCAACTGCGAGCTGGAGATCTTCTACACGTTCTTTGATGACTATGCGTCTGATGAATATAAGCAAGGACTTGATGAATTCACGTTGTACTTCAGTCGAAAATTGTCTCATGCACCTCGTACTTTGGCAAGGTACGTGTCTTCAATGTCGTTGAGAGACAAATTCTCAAAGTCCGCTTCAGAGAATGCATAATCCCTTTCGTCCTGCCTTTTGACCACAATATTCTTGAGAAAAGTGTAGTCCCATTTGGACGAAAGATCAACATGTTTGATGGCAACGATACTCTTAGTACTTAACACTTCATGTTGAGAGTTCTGAACCTGGCAGCTTCGGTAGTAGATTCTTCGGCGTTCCGGCCAATGGTGAATCCCATACAGTGCATCACGGTCATACTCTTCCACATTGTTGGAAAACATGTGGTTAGCTCTTTCCTCGATGGCTATGCAGTTAGAGTATATGGCTGCCGGGAATGGAAGTGTCAGAGATGTAGCGTATTTCCTTGAACCATCGCCACCGTGAAGAAGAAATTCCAAGTCTTTGTTGAAGAAATATCTGAATGGAATCCTAGGCTGATCTGGTTGGCCAATTGTTGGTAGAGGTTTGGACCGTCGGTTGTAATATGGAGGATTGTCACATTTGGTGAAGTCGATGTTTGCTTCTGGGTTGAGCCAATCCATATTGTTAGACATGGCTCGTGCTATATTATCAAGGTGATACTCGACTTCAATAGCACTTTCTGAGCTGTCTTTTAGCAGTTGAAATGCTTCATTCTTGATTCGCTTCAACTCGGATTTGTCATTTTTTTCACACGGAATTTTTCTTGCAGTAGTTTCGCATGCTCCAATGTACTACATTCTGTAACCTCTTGACCTTCAGATGGGTAGGGAGTGGAATCAACAAGCTTCGAGAACCATTCAAATTCAGTATCATCCTCGTCCAGCCATGATAAGACGTCCGTCATAGGCGCCTTTTTCTTCTTTTCTTTGGCCTGGTTGAAGATTCTGGTTTCTTAGCTGTGTCAGGAGAGATGGGTTGTTGTTGTGGCTCAGGGATTTCCTCATCGTCACCACCCGTATACTCAAAATGATCACCGGTTTTCTGAGTCTGGGGTGGTGTCTCGGAATCCTGAGGTTTTTCAGTTGAAGAGCGAGGAGGGGATCTTTGTTGAGCTGGAGTCCTTTGAGGTGGAGGCTGCATTGAGTACTGAATGGAGGATGATTCACCAGACTTCTTCGTGCGTTTGGGTTCGTTATCCTTATCCTGATCTTTGTCTTCGTCGTCTCTTGGACGTTTAGGCCTTACAGCTTCTTCTCTGTATGCTGACCTGAGTTGGTATTCCAGCAATGCTTCAAATAATTTTGCTTCGTAGGAGGCATTGCAGAGCGTTTCGACATTTGAGCTACTAGCCGGTTCACCAATTCATCATTTGAGAAGATTGTGAGTTCAACTGGATTGATGCTCAAATTCATTGGGGTTGATTTCATGGCTTGCTTGGCCAGATGTAAGAGATTCGGATAAAGTTGTCTGGTATACATCTCCTTTGTCAGTTTAGGAACGACCTCCATGAGGAACTTGTGAGTGTATCCTTTGATCATTTCGTCCATTCTCCCTTGAAGATCATCTTTCATGAGCTTCTGGACATACTCCCTTTCAACTTGCATCTTGTCTTGCTCATCATGAAGATACTGTATCTGGTCAGCAATAAAATCTAACTTCTTCTTTGTAATATTTTTCTCTCGACCGTTTGACGCTTTAACGATTCGTGAATTTGCATGAGACATCCAAGAGGCAGTTGGCTTCTTCACTGATCTGGATGTGGATCTGGTTGATCTTTTTGATGGTGGTGGTGAAGAGTGAGAAGATGAATCTGATGATGATGAGATATGAGGAGACTCCGGTCCTTTGGTGGCTCATAAGTTTCTTCCTTTGAACGTGCAAGACTATCTAGAAGAAACTTATCATACTCAACATCTTCTTCATTTCTAGACTTAGCTTTTTCATCGCCTTTAGCTTTAGCCTGCTTTCTTCATCACTTTTTCTTTCTAACTTCTCAGATTCTGGTTCTTCAATGTCAAATTCAATAGAATCTTCCACTCGCTTTTGTTGTTGTTCCAAAGTGGTGGCACCGATCCCCTTATCGGTCGATTAACCGCATCAGGATTTGGTGTGGGTTGAACACCACCACTTGATCCTCCGGGGCCACCCATTTGGTCTTTAGCAAATTCTTTCGCGAACGTTGAGTATAAGGAATTTGAACTTCCTTCTGAATCGGGCGTCCAGTTGCTCTTCTTCCTGAACTTTCTTCTTCTTGTTGCTCAATGACTGGAGTCTTCCTTTGCCGTGTTCACCATGGACCGGGAGGTTTAGTACCGTTGTAGTGTCATCTTTAGCATTCAGAGTAGAAAATCTCTTCATCTGATGCAGACCCTCCGAGTCCTCGCCTAGCTAGCTTTGCTGTTCGACTTGGGAATGGGAATAGGAATAGCTTCCTTGGCAGGAACTTTCCTCTTAAGTGGAGGATTCCTCTTGGGGAACTTCCTCTCGACTCTCAGCTTGCAGCACTTCCTCGCACTTCCTCTTCTCGGTTTTTCTTGTAGGCGTACCAGAAGATTTATCATCTAGAAAACCAACTTTGTTCTCTTCCACAACAACCAAATATCTTCTATAAGAGTAGAGCTTTTTGACATCCAGAGAAGATGGTCCGCAACACATCACCCTGTTTCTTAGTTGTTGATTCCTTGAATCTGACAGTTAGGGTAGGTTCAGACAACATGTCATGATTGTCGTCATTGATTCTTCGGGGATATCCGGGTTATACCCAAGTGCTCTCTGGATCAACAGTTTAGTGCATCTGATGTAAGGAATCTTTGAGCCAAGCTTTTTGAGGAATGTCATCATGTCATCCCAAATCGAAGCTTCAACTTCAATGTGCTTCATGTTGATCAGAGCCCAAAATATTTGCAGTTCCATGAGCTTGGGATGCTCATAGCCACTGTCACGACCAGAAACCGATTTTGTGATGATGATATAAAGGGTTCTCCAAGGCTGAGGAATGTTCTTTAGATCCACATGTGAATGCTTATTGATTACCCCCGGCTTCACGTACCCAATATCAATCAAGAATTGCAGAACGTCTCTTCAGCTTGGTGCAGCAGAGAATTCGTGGTATGATGTCGAATGAGAATGCCCTTAAGTCTCGCAGGAGTGATGGTGAGTTGCTTGTGATTGAGCGCCACCGTCACAACATTTTGACCTTTGACCATCTGCATTGTATTCCGAATTGTCTGATGTAGATCTCCGAACAAGGCGAGTTGGTGAGCATGTTCTCGATAGGGATGATTCTTCGAATATCCATTGCAATGAGACAAGAAGATTCCGAGCAAGAGAGTTTCAAAGTCAACTCAGATTGTTCTTTCCAATCTTCTTGGATAGCCATGTGGAAGATATCAAGAATGGTGAGGACATTTCGTGCATCCATATTCAGTTGAGCTTCCATGTCGTGATCTGAAACACATTTAGCCAAAAGAACCAACATATTGAAAGACATAATGTTAGTCAACAGAAGGTTTTATTGTCTACTTATATGTCAATGATTGTTACGAGTCCAACGTCACTTGTTTGTTTAATAATCCAATGATGTCGAGAGAAGTTTCGTGAGTTAGTTAACTTTAAGTTTTAAAGTTTATGTTATCACTTATTTTTCACAACATATTAAACGTTTAAGTTTATTAGTGACATTTATTGGTTTCGTGACGTTATGATTTATTTATTTACAAGTTTGCACGCATAACAATTCATAATGAAGGTTTGATCAAGGCTTAGCGAGAAATGGTAGCTTATGCGTAAAAGTGAGAAGTATACGCCAGACGAAGCTTGCGCGTAGATCCTTACTTACGCCGTAAGAAATATTACGCCAGAAAAGGGGACCTTATGAGCTTACGCCGTAGTGCATATAACACCTTATGCGTAAGGCTTACTCGTAAGAGTAGACCTTATGCGTAGTGGTCACTGTTTACGCATATCCTTCACAAGATACGCGTAGTCCCTTTGTAGAACCTTACGCCAGAACGCTTACGCGTAAGATTTCTCTTACGCATAACCCTACGCCGTAAGGTGATCCTATGCGAGATTGCCGATGACCTTGATTCAATTTTACGTAGCGCACTAAATAAAGTCATCATAGCAACAATATTAACACATACATCCATTCTATAACAGATCATGGCATTAAAACATATTAAACAGTTTACGCGAAGATTACTTACGCCGTAGTCTTAAACCCTAGTTTCAAGAATTGCGCTTAAGAAATCTAACCATGGAAATAGCATCAAACTTATTCTGGTGGTTCTTAGATATCATGTGAGTGTTATGGCCAAGTTTTAACATCCAACTCTCAATGAATCAAAAATACCCAAACGTGAAGAACATAAACCCTAATATCTAATTATCAAACAATTATTGTTTATGGGTTAATTCTAAACACAGATATGATCAATTCACTATAATAACAACATCACACAACAATCTTTTTGACCAAAACCATTCATATTTGAAAACACCCAAAACGACTCATGAACCCTAATTTTGAAAAACAATCAATTCGTGTTTTTGGGTGGATTTTGAGGATAAACATAGTATCATTGATATTAAAGAAACGTTTTGACTCATTTATCTTAACCTCAAACACATAAACATGATCATGTGTTCTTACGCTTACATGCATAACACAAAATCAACCATATGCGAATTTAACCGTTGATTCGTTTGAAAATCAAAACCCATGTTTAAAAACGTGTTACAAACACAAAATCACTTACAGATTGATGATCAAAACTTCGGATTTGTTGAACGATTATAAAGCATAGGATGAGTTTGGTGTGTGTAATAAATGTGAAGTGAAAAGGTTAGGTGGGGAGTTTTATTAAAATAACTTTGAGCTTTTGACAATATTAGCCCCTCCACCTTTTCCATTTTCATCCAAAGCCTTTTAACTTCCATTTTGGTTACCAAATGAAAGATTTTAAGATAGAAACTTAACGACACTCTCCTTTGACTTAAGAAATAATGAAAGGTTATAAATTTTAGTCCGAGGAGTGTCAGTGAACCAGAAATGTAACCACCATTTTAAAGAAACAACCGGATTAGTAACATGCAAGTACACGGTTATTTTGAAATGATTAAGAATTTATTTTTCCCCTCAACACTTGATCAGAAAAATACTGAATTTTGAAAGATTTGAGTGTTGACGGAAGAGTTGTACTTGCCATGTTAAAAGAAATATAGATAGAGGAATATTTTTGTTGTTTTATCTGATTTTATATTTTGTATTTTGTTTTTGAAAAATATTTACAAAAGAGATTTTGGTGTTTGACTGGTATTTAAGAATGTTTTAAGAGTTCATCCAGCCTTTGAGTCAAACACCGCATACCAATCCGTGGACCAACTCATTAAACCTAGCAGAGCTAAGACTTTGGTGAGAAGATCGCCAATTGGTATTCTCACTCACAAAATATAATTCAACAAAGACTGCTCCACGTGGTCCTTGATGAAGTGATATCGAAGATCGATGTGCTTTGATTTTGAGTGTTGAACAGAGTTGCACGAGATCGCATAGCACAACCGATTGTCGCAGATATCGGGATTATGTCAAATACGTAACCATAGTCTTTGGGTTGTGTTCTCATCCAGATGACTTGAGCACAACATGCCGACATGGCTACATATTCTCGCTTGGTTGAGGACAACGATGTACAATCCTCGCTTCTATTGCCATGACACCAGCTTTATCACCAAGAAATTGTAGAGCTCCCGAAGTACTTTACGTGAATCTAAGCATCTTGCGTGGTCACGTCCCCAAAAGCGATTGTTCAAAAGAATCCTTCTGATTCCGTGATACCCAAATTAATGGTTCCCTTGATGTATCGGAGGATTATTTTAGCCTCGAGAGGGTGGTTTCAGCTTGGTCGCGACCGATAATAGAGCAAAGATATACGCAAAAGACAATATCGGCCCGCTAAATGTTAGATACATGAGAAACCTAATAATACTACGGTATTTTGTAGGGTCCACCAATTTCCCATGTAAATCAGCTTCTAGCTTCTTGGTATGAGCCATTGGTGTGGCGTAGGTGTCACAGCTTTGCATTCCAAATTTGTGTAACAATTCAAGGGCATATTTGGACTGACTCAAGAAAATACCACGGTGTGATTGATGAACTTGTAATCCTAGAAAGAACGTAAGTTCACCCATCATGGACATTTCAAAATTTTTCTTCATTAGTTTTGCAAAAGCGATTGAGTACTTTTTATGTGTAGACCCAAAAATGATGTCATCCACGAAAATTTGAACAATTAAGATATGTGCCCCGTGATATTGTATGAAAAGAGTAGGGTCGACCGAACCTTTGGTGAAATTATTGGCAATGAGGAAAGATGATAGTTTATCGCACCATGCCCAGGAGCTTGTTTGAGACCATACGCGAGCTTTGTTCAGTTTGTATACATGGTTCGAAGCTGATCAACGAATCCTTCCTACCGGCTGACATAAACTGCTTTCTTTCTTACCGACCATTCGAAAGCGTTTTGACGTCCATCCGAAAGACCGTCATATTCATGTGAGCCGAACGCAGATATCCGAACAATGCCTCAAGACGAGCAACCAGAGCAAATGATTCTTCAAAGTCAATACCCTCCTCTTGTCAATAACCCTTAGCCACCGACGCGGACTTGTTTATGATGACATTCCCTTCAAAGATCCAATTTGTTCTTCCAAATCCATTTTAGACCAATGACGAGACCCGATGGTCTTTCAACCAATTCCCATACTTCAAGACGTTTGAATTGGTTGAGTTCTTGCATGGATTCAATCCAGTTATCTTTTGTCATGGCATCCTTAATGTTTTAGGTTCTTGGCGAGCATGTAAGTGCATAAATGCAATGTTCACCGCTCGGTGAAGACGTTGTCTTGTAACGATCGTTGATTCGGGTTGCCAATAATATTTTCCGAGGATGGTCTTTGTCCATCTATGTGTGAGGGTTGATGTTGGTATACGTTGTGCGTTTTTGAGGATTCAAATGGCTTGTAGATGATTCCGCGACATCGTGCGCGTTTCATTAGCAAACGGGTTAAAGAACGCATTTGGATCAAAATCTGCAGGGGGGGGTACTTCATTAAGAACATCATCGCCGTTCATCATTGTTGGAAGCGATTTGTTCAAGCTTGTGTTGAGTCAAATCGGCGCTCAACAATGGTTGTTAGCAGTGTATCGTATAAGAGTAGTATCAGTTGAGCACGGAAACAACGGATACACCGAGCACGTTCATCAATATCGCCATGAACGAGGAGCAAATAGCCTTTCCATTTGTTGACGAAAGTGTGAGGGCTTGTTTCAAATGATGATGGGTTTGGGGAAAGTTTAAGCTTGTGGCGGGTTCCATGTCGTTATACTCGAAGCCATAGTGAATAATTCTTGAATCAGCTTCCCCAAACTGACAACTGTCTTTAGCGTGATTTGAAACTTTGATGAAGTCTACATTTCCTTAACTTTTGAAGGTTTCAGATGCAGCCGAATTTGTAGATGAGCAGAAACCACACAAAGAAAGTCCCACTAATTGCGAAAGATCCGTTCGAGGGCATGCCGTGAAATCAACAAGATCTTCACGCATGTAGACGCATCACACCAACAAACCATGAAAGACGAAATGATACGACTTTCCCCTGAATATTGTGGTATTTTGGAATACTAGTCACCTGTGAATATGCAATAACTCGATACCAAGACCGTGTGTGAGGCATCATAACATCAAATTTGGGTAACTTCACACAAGATCACCCGTGAAATTGAGACGATAACACTAAAGTGAGACGTTTGAGCCTGATTCGTTAAAATAAACACAATATCAAACTATCAAATTAATCGTGACACCCGACAAATCAACCTTTTAGGAAAAGGGTTAACGTGCCAAATCTTACGAGTGTGATAAAAGTGATACCGGGAAAGTGATTTCCGTGTCGTGTCCCAACGATGTGTGAAATTGACGGTGTCGTTGAGTTTCGTGATTAGGACTTGAATTGGTTAAACGAAATTTTGGATTTGTGATTACGTTATTCTAGATAATAAAGCACGAGAATGAAATTAAAGCACGTAAAACAATATAAAGCAAATTAAACTACTACTAAGCCTAAAGAACAATAAAACGAAGCTAAACTACGTCCTAGAGTGCTAAAACGTTAAAAAGCGAAAACCCAAGCTAACCCCAAGCCCTCGAAAGTGAAAATATGCAATTTAAGGCCTACTGGTACAAAACAACTTTCCTACATTCTAAATGACTAAAAATAATTTTAGGAAAAGTCGGTGTTTTTCGAGTTTTAAATTATTTATTACGAATTAAAAACGATTTTAAACTAATTAAATAATTAAAAATACTAAACATTTTAAGAAAAATCAAAAATTTCACAAAAGTACTTTGAACAAAGGCTCAATCTAGGAAAATTAAGATAGAAATAAGCCAAGAAGTTTAAAGCTTCAACTACCTAAGAACTCTTTTATATTTGATTGTGCAAAAGAATTATGAGACAAGTCCCAGGCAACTTGTGATGGTGTGGGTGTTAAGGTTCTGAGTGTGGAGGCCAGTGTTCAACCCTGGTCTATCACACACTTTTGAAACATTGTTTTTTTTGAACTTTTTCTTTTTGGAACTAAAAAGTGTAACCAAGATAAGCAACTTTTGTGAAAATTTTACACTTAAAACTCTTGCAATAAGTCTGAGAAACAGCTTATATGTCCGATTTGGACAGGTTCAAAACAACACACCTTTATGCTTCTTAGTTGCACAAATAAGCTAAACAAGCAGTTCAATAAGCCACACAAAGAACAAATAAGCATGAAAGGTCAGAAATAAGCCAAGTTAGAAAAGAGATAAGCTTAAAAAAAAAGGGAGAGCAATTTGGTCGGTTAAACTATTCTAGGGTCCTAAGTTAAGTACATGGAAAATAAACAATAAAAACTACCATTAAGCACTAATTAATACTCCTAACTTAATTCAACTAATAAGAACCTAGGGAATCTAATAAGCTAAGATTTAAACACTAAAAGCACAAAAAAAGTAAAATGGTTGCTGTGGGCTACTCATTGCTGTGCAGTCCCAAACAAAGCCAATAGTGGCTCATAAGCCAATCCTACATGACACACGCGGGGAATTAGCTTTTGAGCTCAAGAGTTCTTGAAGACAAGCCGGGGCAAGCTTTTGCCCCCACAAAATCCTAATTAGAAGCTGCTTAATAAGCTAGTGGGCTGCACAAAAAGGCTCATGAGACAGTTGAGACTGCTGAATGAAAGACAAAGAAAAGAAATAAAAAACGACCAAAGCTTTTTGAAATCTGAATTTTTGATTTAAACTTTAACCAAAGAACTTGCAAAAGACTTGAACACTTATTTGGGAGTCGCGGGTCGGTTGTGGGATTTTGACCCAAGAACACAGCACATCCAAACACTCCTTCAAGGTTAGAAAATGGATTTTTTTTTAAACTGTAAAGGTGTGAAATTTTAAAAAACCAATTTGTAAACTCAAATACCAACTAAATGAAGCTTAATAAATCTCGTACTACAGTTTTTAAACAACAATTGCATTTGAACATATGAAACCAAAATTCTCATTAACTAGAAAAATTCCTTACAAAACTGAAAAGCACTTAACTGAATCAATTAAAATGACAATAAATTAAATGACATTTAAAATAAAAAGGACTAGAACAAATCAAGCTAGACAATTTTACGCTAATCCTCTAATCCTTATTTATACAAAAGCTTGTTAACTCGCTTCTTTTCTTTCTTCATGTCTTTGTGTTTCTTTTGTGTGAGGATACAAGCCAAAAACATATCTTTGCTCCTTTGAATCAATCTCTACCCTTCAATTAGTAGGTACTAGTTGGGAGACAATCTCAGCCATCCATGGGGCTTTTTGAGATTGGGATTGCCACAGTGGCAATGGTAACCCGTGATTTGTTCTTGGGGTTGGGATTTAGTGGGATTGGGAAATGGGGTAAAGTGGTTTTTAGGGTTTTGGTTGTGTAATGGGTAAAAGAGAGAGCAGAGGATGTGGAGGGAAAAGAAAGAGAGGAAAGGTATGGTCGGTTTGTGGGTTTTTGGGATGGGTTGGGTAAAAAGGAAAGGTTTTGTTTATTTTTTTAAAGATTTAGTATTTGTAAAAAAAGATTTTAAAATAATAGTGCAAGGTTTTTAAATTGTTTTAATAGAAATAGTTGGTTTAAAAAATAAAAATTGGTTTTAGATAAAATAATTTTAAAGTTAAAACAGAATTGGGTTCTAAAGGGTAAAATGGAATTTTGGGTTGAGGGCTTGGTTTTGGTTTGTTTTTCAATCTCACTCCAAAACACGACCCGAAAGCTCGAAAATGTGGAAAATCCGATTCCTGATCTGTCCATGAAAGCACTTTTCTCTCGATTTCTACTCGATTGCTACCCGTTTAACTCCTTTTGTACCTGCAAGACACAAAACACACTCCGAGGATATTTTTAACATATTTTGATCATATTCGGGTGTTTTGGTCATTTTTTGGTCTTAGGTGGGTAAAAACGATGAGTGAATAAGCACTCATCAAATTCCCCCACACTAGTCAATTGCTAGTCCCTAGCAATCAATCATATGAAGTAATGAAAGAATCAAGATTACCAAGAATACCCCATTTCAACTTTTTTTTGTATTTTTTTTTATTTTTTTTTATTTGATGCAATAAATCTAAACTGACCGAAGGTAAACAAAATGCTTGATTAACAAAAAGTGGTATCATGGAACGGGATTCACACAAAATGGGTGTCTCCGTGGAATTGTGTAATCGTCATCCTCTTTTTATACTCTCAAACTAAGTCTAAAGTCATTGTGCAAACGTTTGTGTAAAATGCTAACACTACTTATACAAATAATCTATGTAAGTCGAGACTTAACTTTTTACTCCCACAGTTTATACAATTTAAGTTCGTGTGCTCATTTTCAAAAGTTTGACCATTGAAACCGACCTTGTTATGGTTGTTATCCACTTAACTAAATCTTAACTTCCGAAACTACTTAAAGTCTAAGGATCAAAGGGCCTCTTCCATGTAGCGCTTTCTTTCTCGGCACATCCCAAACCAGTTGGCTTTAGACCGGGCTTTTGACACCTCACCTGAGAATAGTACCGAATTAGCTGAATTCGATTCCAAAAATTTACGAGGCTACCGTTAAGTTAAAACTAAACCTAAATGGATAACAACCAATTTATAATTTAGAAGTTCGAGATTCAAAGGTGAGATCACTCCATGTAGCGACTTTCTTCTCAGCTTATCCTTTTAAGGAGGCTAGGTTTTCACCCTCGAGAATAGTATCAGAGCTTTCGGGGTCTTTGACTTCAAGAATTTCTAAATCACCGCTGCTTTTAAACAACTTTGACGAATCCTAGTTCAACTTCCGATTTAAATTTAAGAAAAAGCAAGTTTCGCACATTTATTCATAAGCAACATAATACTTTTATTTGAGGAACTCATATTTTTGCGTTTTTCAACTTTTTTTTTTTCACTTTTTCACTTTTTTCATTTTTTTGCATTTTTTTTTCTTTTTTTCTTTTTTTCTTTTTTTTTCACTTTGACTTGCAATTTATTTTTGCATCATTCAAGCAATATTACTCACTTTCATTTTGCAACATTATTCAGATTTCAAGAAAGTATGCTTTTCCAAAAATTTAAATAAGAAGTTGAACTTGAGCTCTATATCAATTTTGCTTAAAAACTTTTTGTTGTAACAAGACGATTTGAATGTTCAAAAGTTTGACAATGAGCACGTATTTTAGTTCAATTAGGAGCTACTGGGAGAAAGCCATAGATTACTTATATAAGCTCTAAAGAGAACCAACTACTCCACGCTTAGCATTTTCATTTGCACAACTCCAGAAAAACTAGCCTAATTGTTAAGAGAGCAACTAGATCAACACTCTAAATAGAGTCGGATTCCCTTTGTTCTAACCTAATCAAGACTAAACTACCATTAACACCGAAGCGTTAACACTTTATTTTTGTGCAAAAGCACTTCTTTTTCATGAAATTTTTTTTTAATTTTGGCCAAAACGGGGGTACTAAGGACTAAAAGGTACAAATGTGACAAAAATTTACGAATTCCCCCACACTTAGAATTGAATATTGCCTCAATATTCAAAGTCCCGGCCGGGCCGATACTATCGAACGGAAAAAGGTAATACCACTAACAAAATGTGGGACGAAATCATATGTTAACACAAAAAGGATTTTTGAAAACATATCCCCAGATAAACGTTAGCAAAATTGATCGGATATTGGGCGGCTGGATTGAAAACAGGCACATCAATCATCACGATCAAAGGCACATCAAATTGATCGGATATTGGGCGGTGTCTGCCCTAAGTTGAATAATTTGGAGGGCTGTTTCTTTTCACCCTTTTCTTTGCATTTCTTTTTAATTTTTCAACTCCTTCTTTCTCCGATTCTCATTTTCTCCTTTTTATAATCATACCTAAAGACTTCTAATTCTAAATATTGGTAGTGTCCTTGGGTAGATCCCTCCGGCTCTGGCGGATCATAGGACGGTTATTCCTAACCTTAATCACCTTATAACTTCATTGCCATAAAACCATTTACATGAAAATCTCTTAAAGTGTTTATGAATGAAAAACATTTTGTACCACTGAAAGAGTTTGATCTTTTGCGAAATACCCCTCAACATGTGCTTAAGAGTTTTGACATAAATCGCAATTGAGGAAAGAGCGCCGACTTTTGAATTGATCGACTCAAGATAGACAATTCCTCGCGAGACACGGTTACGTTGAATAGTTAAAGAGGTACATTGTCAGCTTTTAGGTGACAACTAGCTCTAATAACTCGCTTTGAAGATGTGGACAACCCCGAAAGGTTGTCAAACCCGTCAAGGTTCATGTCTATCAAGAGCTTCTCGAATAGGTACAATTTACTTGGATACGTCTTGGAAGACAAATCTTTTCAATGTATGACTGTTCAGTTTCCGTCAATTCATGGGTTGGAGTCTTTTCACACGAATTCATGAGCAAACACAACATATTTCTTATCACGATTTTTCCCCCTAAAAATGGCATATAAATGTTATTTTTGAAGAAATGTTGAGAATAAACATGACCATTTTGAGTTTTGTGGGAAGATCACCACCGAGAACAATTTTGAACAAAGATTTTAGTCAAATACTCCCCTCAACAAGTGATATAAATTTGAGGTTTTGAAAATCATAGGGGAGTACTTGTTCTTTTATGCAAAACCTTGAAAAGTGAAAGGTTTGATAGGTTTTACTCAAAAGTAAGAAGCTTTCGCTCCTTTATAAGGATTGTGGCAATGAAGCGTACCACGAGTCCTTTATTTACAAGAGCGGGTTGTACACCGTGAATGTGTGCACAAGCCGTAGACATATAAATCACACATCCAAAATATTATGAAATAGAAGCAGTTCAAGGGGTACCAGGAAGTCCATCAATGTTTCCAGGAATGCGAACTAGGCATTGATAAGCGCGCGAGCAATCCTGGGAGACCGCCTAAAAGCTTTCAGGTGTTCTTAATCGATCCCTTCGATACAACCTTTCATCAATCATGGTGATGATTCTCTTCACATCCCGCTTTCTTAGAATTCCATCGATTTTTAGACCCAATTCCTTCATGAATATCCTTCAACCTATAAGCTAATCCGCCCCTAACCTTCTTCAATGTGTGATCCCCAAACTTGTAAAGATCTCTACACGCCATCAAGCGGCCTTGCGTAGTGTTTCACTAAGGTAAACCACTCCGAATGGTTGGGCGATGAGTGTATATTGTGAAAAGCGGTTGATGTCGAAGATCTACGAGGTGGAGTGAAGTTGACACGGTGCGATATGATTCAACAGGAGCTGGAGATCTTCTACGACGCTTGATGACTATGGCCCGATGAATATAAGCAAGGACTTGATGAATTCACGTTGTACTTCACGAAAAATTGTCTCATGCGACCCTGTACTTTGGCAAGGTACATGTCTTCGATGTCGTTGAGAGACAAATTCTCAAAGTCCGCTTCAGAGAATGCATAATCCCTTTCGTCCTGCCTTTTGACCACAATATTCTTGAGAAAAGTGTAGTCCCATTTGGACGAAAGATCAACATGTTTGATGGCAACGATACTCTTAGTACCACACTTCATGTTGAGAGTTCGAACCCGGCAAACTTTCGTAGTAGATTCTTCGCGTTCCGACCAATGGTGAATCCCATACGTGCATCACTTGCATACTCTTCCACATTGTTGGAAAACATGTGGTTAGCTCTTTCCTCGATGGCGCAAGCAGAGTATATGGCTGCCGTGAATGGAAGTGTCGAGATGTAGCGATTTCTTGAACCATCGCC
>OU343221.1:281181064-281227514 GCA_910596185.1 Chrysanthemum makinoi
CCGAGTTTTCATTCAAGGTTGAAGGTACAAACGGTGTTAAGAGATTCGTTATGCATAGTTCTTCTGTAAGCAGCCTTGGTAACCAAATGTTTCATGTAAGAACCCCACCCTCAGATCAACCGATACCCATCCTGAAATACAGTTTGCTACCTCGTGCAACACCACTACCTTTGAGAGTCCGATTGGTCAAACGTCATAGTGGCACCTTGCTATCTGTAATGATCCAATACGTGTCAAACCCTGATCTACCCGCTCCTTTGACCGACGTCACATTCATTCTTAAACTTCCAGTTGACCCGAGACTATTAAAGGTTTCGCCTAAAGCGGTACTAAACAGGACTGAGCGAGAATTACAATGGCATGTTCAAGAAATTCCTTTGAAAGGAAACCCTGTTAGATTGAGAGCACGAATGCCTGTGGATACTAATGAAGAAGACGGTGGGGATGAACTCGAGGTTGTTGGTTATGTTAAGTTTTCTTATCAAGCAATAAAGTCGTTGTCTGGTATCTCTCTGCAGCCTGCTTCTGAGGGAAAAACAGACTTTTTTGAGGTTCCGAATAGGTACGAAAGTGGAGTTTATATATGTAACTGATTGAACTTTTATGGTTTTTACTGCATGTTGTTTCTATTTCTGTTTGCTTGAAGAGGTATGTGGTTTGAAGTGTCTAGTATTCTTTTTACTGTAGCATGTAACTCGGAATCATTGTTTGTTATTACAAAGATTTTGTCTTTCTGTGCAATCTGATATTTGATATGTAATAGGCGAATAATATTGTTTCTGTTTTTCCATTCTGGCAATATATACCCGGTGAACGTTAAACTTGCTGTATAATTATTAATTTGAACCAGATGTGAAAAGTGGTTTGGAAAGTTGATGGGGACCCGGTTTTGTATTTAATTAAGATCGTTGCGGAACAGTATATTTTCTATCGCAGTTTTACATGTTTATATAAGCTGTTAGCATAGTTTGATTAGGCAAAAGACCTTTAGGAATTTTATGACTTCTTTGTCATTGTTGTATGTTAGCGGTTTATTGAATAAATTGTTTTTCGTTTCGAGTTATTGCATGTCAAGTCATTTCTTAAAGGATGATGCATAGTTTAGCGATATATGATTTAGTAATCATCAGGAACTTCAGCTGTAAATTATGTACAAGAAGTTAGTGGTAAGTGCAAGAAGACCAAAAAATTTACTTTGGTTTCTTCATGGAGGCTTGCTTGTTGAAGCCCAAAATCAGCTACGCCGGGTGCTATTAGTTTCTTAGAATGATGCACAGTGGCCCAAAAGCCAAGAATTAGTGTCTTTCATTTGAAGACTATTCATTGTGCGAATCTTGTAGTTTAACTTGGCTAATTGTGATAGAGAACCTCTGTTTGAAAGGAAAGAAACAGTAAACAGATGCATACATTTTTATTTTCTGCTGATAATAGTTTTCTTATTTCAACCTTATATTTATAAATGGATGGATTATTTGGTAATGTTAATTATGTTATGATTTGTGCTCACACTTGATGCTAAAGTTTAAGAAGTAGAATTACCTCTGCATTTTGCTTCTGAGGGCAAAACTGAATTTTATGAGGTTCGGAATTGGGACAAAAGTGGAGTTTATACGTGTAACTGATTTATTTTTTGTAGTTTTTACGGCGTGCTGTTTCTGTTTTTCTGTTTGCTTGAAGAGGTATGTGGTTTGAAGTGTCTCTAGAATTCAGTTTTACTGTAGCTTGTAACTCAGGAATCATTGTTTGTTATCACAAAGATTTTGTCTTTCTGTGCAATCTGATAGTATTTGATTTGTAATAGGCGAAAATAATTGTTTCTAATATTCGTTATCGTGCATTATATACTATGTCAACATTAGTCTTGCTGTTTGAATAATTAATTCGAACCTGATGCGAAAGTGTTCAAGATGTAAAGTGATGGAGACCTGATTTTGTTTTTAATTAAGATCTTGCAGAACATTATCTTTTCATATGCAATTGTACACGTTTTTATCCACCGTTAGCACGGTTTGATAATGCAAATAGACCCGGAGTTTTGAAACCCGGTTCGACCCGGCCGGTTCAACGGGCAAACCCGGTCCGGCCAAAAAATGGGTAAAAACTGGGTTTTTAAAAACGGGTTAACTGGTTAGCCCCGATGGGTTTTAAGTGACCCGGGGCAACCCGGTTCTCGAAACCCGACAGGGTTTGATTTTTTTCAATTTTTTTTTTAGAAAACTGGGTTGACCTGGTGGTCGAACTAGGTTGATTTGACGGTTGAACCGGTAATGCATTGTTGTATGTTAGCGACTTAGTGGTTTATTGACAGCTAAATTGATTTTGGTTGAGTAGTGTCTTTGATGGATAGTCCAACAATATGTGAACTCAACTTCACTATGGTTTTTTTCATGGGGGCTTGTTAGTGGGCGATATGCTGAAAATTTGCGTGTTTCATTTGAGGACTATGGTCTGTTTGAACCTTGTAGATTAACGAGGTTTACTGGCGCCCCGTGTGTTGTTGCGGGTTTTCATATTTGATTGTATAAATGCTTTTGCAGTTGCAACGACCATTAAAAAATGCTTTTCTTTATGAACATATATTATGATTTAAGATATGAGGACAAACATTTTTTACATACCAAGTGATCAATCTTCACCCTCCATCTTTCTTTCACTTTTATTTGATCTAATGGATGAGATTAATCCGAACAATTTAAAAAACCCACTTTCATTTTTTTCCCTTCAAATATTAATATATTTCAAACCGTTAATCGTTAAGCCAAAAAAATATAACATTAAGACAAACATTTAATTATCTTTCTATAGATATGCACTTTGATATACTTTCGACAATTTTTTTTTTGTGTTTTCTACGTTTTTTTTTTTATATAATTATTTCATTTTTTTCCGTTACTGAAATTTGCATGAAAAAAATCACATGTGATTAAACACTAATTTGAATATCACATGTGATATTACATATCACATGGGAATATCATATGTGATTTAACACTAATATCACATGTGAAATTCAAATTAATGTTTAATCACATGTGATGTTTTCATGCAAATCTCATATTTGAAAAAAAAATGAAAAAAGACGAATAAACGTGAAAAAATGATTTTTTTTTCCCTTTTTTTTGAAAGTATATCAAAATGTCCGTCTAAAGAAAGATAATTAAATGCTCGTCGCGATGGTGTAATTATTTCCCTTAACAATTAACGGTTTAAGAGATATTTAAATTATAATAATAAGTGAAATAATAAAATGCTTTTAATCTCAACAATTGATTTTCTCTTTAGATAAAAGGTGAGGATGATTCCCTTGTACATGAGAAACGTTTGGTACGTAAAATAACTTTTCTCATATCATATATGTTTAGAAATACCAATATATATAAGCTAAATTCTTTTCTCTAACTTTGTTAAGCCAACATATTAAGTATTAACATAAGTACTTATATGTTTTGTAAAATTGGTCAAAATCAATAATATTTGCCCATTTTGATCTTATTTGAAAAAGATCATAAAAGAAAATATTTACATTCGTTTAGATATAAGCTGGAAGTTGAATAACGATAACATTTATAGTACCATTTTGTTGTTGTTATTAATAGCTAAAGGTAAGAATTAAAGATTGTAATTTTTTTTTTGTCAAACCACCAGTATTTTCTATGTTATATATATATATATATATATATATGGTAAAGTTAAAATAAAAAGACAAATATTCGTAAAAAGAATAAAAATATTTGTTTTTTTTTTTTAATTCTCTAAAAATTCCACAAGATCGGGTATGTTGGTGCATAAAACTTTTGTGAAAACATTTTTTTTTAATTTTGAGTTTTGATACATTTTTTTTAATGCACAAAAAACGAATTTTGATGCGCAAAAAAATTTTGATGCACAAAAACTTTAACTTATTTTAGTTAGATGCGCAATGTTATTTTGATGAAAAAAGTCAAAAGAAGTTCGGTGCAAAAACCAATTTTTGATGCACAAAAAACGATTTAATGTGCAAACGTATTTTTTCATAATTGTTTTTCGGAAAAAATATCCACTTTTAGAAAAAGTTTTTCACAACTTTTTCATGTACCATCATACCCGATCTTGTGGAATTTTTGAGAATTTTTCGAGAACTTTTCTTGAAATTTTTTTTTTTTTTATCTTTTTACGGATATTTGTCTTTTTATTTTATCTTTATCATATATATATATTGGTTATATATTTTTGTAAAATCACGCAAACATCATAACGCTAAACATCATTATGATCGTACGATCATAATTTAAAAACCTCTATTATATATTATCCTATATACTAAAAGGCAGGAACGAGTTTTTTGCACAAAAAGCTACAGTGGACGCATTAATGAAAGCTACAGTAGACGCATTAATGGTTACGGGGTATGTGGTGGATTGCTATTGGTGGTTTGATGTTCATGGACAAAATGTTTAATCCTCATTCCACCGCCTCTCAAAACTTCTAGACACACCAACCGACTCTCTTCATCTCATTCCACCGCCTCTCTTTATCTCCATTTAGCTTCTCCATCTCATCTACAAACGCACACTAATTTAATTATCAAAACCTCCAAAACGCACCCACGACAACACAAATCTAAACACCCATTAACCAATTGAAATTTCGAGAATGTGACTGATATGATCATAAAAAAACGTCACTATGAGATGTGATTCAATATTTTGTACAATTGTTATGGTTAGTTAAGACCTGATTCAATACTAGCTTCAGTTGTTATGGTTAGTTAAGCAGAAAAGTGAACCGTAACGGATTTACCCGAAATTAAATACTTTATTGTTGATTTATAATTTTTATTTTTTATTTGCATGTATTTATGAAGATCTTGAATTAAGAGATGCGGTTCAGACTATCTAGGAAAATGTGTCTTGAAGGTATGCAACTATTGTTCTTAACGTGGTTTGATTATGCTAATACTTGGTTTGATGGTTATTAAAATTTTACACATAAATGTTAGTATTTGGTCTAGAGTCTTAGAGTAGTTTGATGGTTTCTTTTCTTGGAACTTGAGCTGAAAATGCTTTGTGCTACTTTGAACTTTGGTGCCAAGTTATTAAGAGATATAGTGTTACAGGAGATGTATGTTGTAAGATTGTGTGTCCTGTTTCGTGGTGAACGTACGAAGATTGTTTAGTCTTATGATTGGTACCCAACCAAAAATGCGTGTTTTATGTTGACTGCCACCTGTAGACAATGTTAACTCGATCATCACACCCGCTTTGATTGGAAAATAATGTTTTATGCAATATGTTTCTCTTTTTTATTGTTTTTACACTGTGTAATCTAATTATGTGTTGCATGCCCCAACAGGATCCAACAGAACAGACCAAAATTGACAATTTCATGGTTCTAACTGATTTATGCATGTTCACTTAGTTACTAACTTTGTTGTCTTTATATGTAGCTCATTGCAAACCTTGCTGGAAACAAAACCTTGGTGCTACCTGTCCTAGCAATCAATGTGATCAATGGAGGTTCAGATGCATGTAACAAGTTTGCAATGCAGAGTTCTGAGCATCATTTTTCAGCGTTCGATTAAAGATAAAACTTACATCACGACGCACTATCGTGACAAGTTAAGCGAAACCGAAGTCACAACTTTGGGTAACAATTAAAGCCACTCTTATATCGTTGTTAGATGAATTATACGATTTATAGGTTCAATACTAAAACTAATCAAAGTATTGTTGACAAAAACTTTGGATTTTCTAATTGGCATGTTACTCTTTTTTCATATAAAGTCGTCTGTTAATATATATTGTTGGTTATAATATAGGTGTGGCACATGAAGAAATGGCAACATTATCTGTTCTCAAAATGCTTTCGTTAGGATTTACACATGTCAAGTGAAACTGTTACTACAGATTCGTCCGCGCCAACTACTGGTAATAACCAGATTCATTCTTATAGCTTTGGGTTTAAACTTTTAATTATGGACTATTTGGCGAAAACCCGTTACGTTTACTGTGGAAAGCTTTCATAAGAGAAGTTTCTAAAGAAGCGTTGTATATATTCGCTTTCGGTAATTTTATGTTTTTCTGTGATTCTTGACAAAAATTAAAGAAAATCGTTAATTTGATTGAATTTTTTCTCGTTTAAAGAACGTGATTTTATCGAACTTTTATTTCAATATATTAGTTTATAACTTGAATTAGTTTTGCTTTTCACATTATGTACGCTTATGACATAAGACACTTTTGTATAGGTGGTCATAGGAACTCATGGTGTGGTAGAAAACTCGATTTTAGTGTTAGTAAGATGAAGTGCAAGAAGGCCTTATGGTCACCTAACGAAGATTAAAAAAACTCAAAGATTACATCGTGGACAACGGTCTCGGCTGCTGGAGTTCTGCTTTCATTCATGCTGATAAGTTAATATATATAATCTGATCATATCTCATGAACTTCTCAAGTCGGTTTATTTCAAACTTGCAAATTCTGAATATGCATTTTGATAACGGAATGTTTCTGCAAACATTTTTCTTGAAAATGCAGCCACAATTTTGAAGTAGACTTAGTGTTTTTCTCAATGAACTCAGGTTTGCAAAGGAACGAAAAAGTTGCGATTAAGATGGACTAATTATCTAAGGACATGATTAAAGAGAGGAATGTTCACCAAGCGTGAGCAGATGATAAGACTCTTTATGACATGTTATGCAATAAGTAAGCACACGTCATACTTTATATATCGTAACCTTATATTTGAATAAGATTAATATCTGTCAATGTAAAGGAACAACTAAAGTAGTACTCAAGTAACAAAAAAGAAAATATTCTTCAATGCAATGGATGAAGTTAATACGATCACAATTCTTGAATGGTTCTATCTACAGTACTCACATGCTATATTATTTGCTAATGTGTCTTAATCAAGAACATTTATTGTTGGTACACAGTTCTGGTAGTTATATATATACAAGTCAATTTTAATAAAGTTCTAACATTATAAAATAAAATCATCCATTAATTTGTATATTCAATGAGTGCTTTAAATATCATCAATCAGGCCATTGGGCACAACACTGCCCAAGTGCTTAACGCTTTCATTGGATTTTTAAACCAGTCCTCAGCAAGGGATGGTGGTCGATGGGTCATATCATAACATATTGGCCCTTCAAAAAGTGGAAATAAATCACCAGCCATTGGCCGTGAGATTAACAGTTATGTGGTAGAGTGGTACTTTTTGTATTTGAATAAGCATGCCATAAAACTATGGTCATATCAATAAGGTTCACTATGCACATCATAACTATGACTATTCCAATTTTTGATATCATACATGGTTTGCTTGGCATACGTTCTTGGTTATGAGTTTTATACCAATTTATTTATGAAGTTATGAGAAAAATAACTAAATGCTCAACAACATGTAATGTTTTATGTTTTATACCAATGTTAGTTTCATGATATACTAAAATACGGTCGTTTCTGTGCTTAATTTTTCTACGCATGGATCAACGATCAAGCTGACGCGTCTACCAGCGTCTACTTTGGCCAAAACAAGTCGAAGCATTAATACTTAACAAGCTATCAACATGAAAAGCTCTTATCTCAAAAGAAACTGAAAAGGTTTGTCACCTAATCTAATTTTAATTTTAATTTTATGATGTGCTGATAATATTTGTTACGCGTAATGTACATTTTTCGTAAGACAAAAATTGCGTTTTGGTTAAAGTATATGTAATACTAATGTATTTAAAGTAGAAATTAAGAATCTGTTGGTTGAGTAAAGTTATGAGCTAAATGCAAATTAAGCTTAAGAGGATAATGTGTCACTGTATCATGTTTATATATTGGGCTAAACATAAGAGCTCAATTTATGGTCAACCTCAAGATAATTGAATGATGAAAAGATAATAACACATGACCAACACAGTCTATTAGCTAAAAAGAAAAACCGAGCATTGCAGGTATTATAAGGTGCAACTTAGTGATTTGCTTTTGTTGGTTGAATATGTAATATATGAACCAGACTTCCCTTGGCATTATCTCTATAAGTTTCGAGTTCAATTCTCTTCATTTTTTTAGTTTTTATAACATAAATTGTCAACTGATAGTAATCATTTTCCACGCATAATGTGATGCTGAGAACTGGTACAGTAATACAGGTGTGCAACAAGTTTAGACAAAAACAAGTCATTATTTTGCATTAGATATATTTGAATTGTTACTTATTTGTGACTCTTTATGGTTTCTCATTCCAAAATTTTAATTTACGCAGCACTCAGAAATGGACTTCTCAAGGGCGAAGATCAACTAATAAGGGTCTACTTAGCTCAACAAGTACCGGTGTGGTTGGAGTATCACCATAGAAGACGAAAATGCTATGGTGATTGGCATTGTTGGTCATCGAGATTCGTTGCAGCGGTCGTATATCCATAAACATTACCGGACAACGTATTTGGAAGACTTGGTTAAACATTTGTAATGTGTTACATCATCTTCCTAAATCATTTGTTTCATACAAGCAGGCTTCACAAGATGTCTTAATCATAGTGCGCCCGCGGCAAACAGTATCGCGAAGACTGTTTCGGTACATTTATTTAGCGAGAATATAATAAAAAATGTCCTTAGCGTTATAAAGTTATAAGAATAGTCCCTCAGGTTATCCATAAGTTTCAAATTTAGTCCCTAAGGACTAACTTTGCAACCCGGTCAGTTTACGGACTTTTCTTTGTAAAAAAAACTCAATACTATTTTCAGCAATAATTTAGGAAAATGGTACTTGGGGTTATCAATCTTTTACATATTTACTCCTTAATGTATAACTTACTATACGGAAATAGTTTTTGGGTAATTGTTTTGTTACAAATTTAGATTTAGCACGACACGCCCGCAGCAACGCGCGGGTTCCCACACTCGTATACACTATAGAGCGAGCGGAAGTTTTGTAGCATTAAATGCTAACTTTCGCAAGTTGGCAAAAATAGTCCTTGAGGTTTAGGTGTCGTCGCAAAGTAAGTCCTCTAGCATTAATCGCTATCTATAGCAATTTGGCACAAATAGTCCCTAAGGTTTAAGTGTCGTTGCAAAGTAAGTCCTGTAGAATTAATTGACAAACAAATTTTTCGGTCATTCATCAGTTCCAAATTCACATCTACAAAAACAATCCCGCTGCATCGCGCGGGTTTCCACACTCGTTAATAACCATGAAAATAGCGTTGTAAACATGAAAGTTCTTAAATTTCTACATAAAATGTTTCTACGTCAACAAATTCATTTTGGTTTCTAGAAATAGAAAGAAAATTTAGCTAGTTTATATATACTATATATAAAGAAAAGATGCATATTCTAGAAAGTGAAAAATTAAAAAAATTATATATAAGAATACCCTTTTGCAACGGCGAAGATGCATATTTGTGGTACTAGTAGGGTACCCGCGCATTGCCGCGGCGGGTACTCTGAAATAAAATTTTCGATAAATAACGTATTTTAGTTTATTATGTTCTTTTAACAATAAATTTACGGATATCAAGAATTTAGTATAGCTCGTGCCCGTTCGGGCTCGAACCCGTTGGCCCGTGTCTGCTCGGGCTAGAGCCCGTTTGGTCCGCGCCCGTTCGGGCTCAAGCTAATTTGGCCCGTTGTCCGTTCGGGCTTGAATATTTGTATAATGTGCTTTATTATTTGTAGTAGTGAAATTTAATGCAGGAATTGTGTTTAATTTGGTTGTACAATATGCTTGATAATTTGTATTTCTTATGTAAGAGGTGTTTTAATAACTGTATTAATTGTATTTATTGATCAGTTAAATAATTGACTACATTAAATAGTATTAATGTGGTGTTTTGTTGCACACTATGCTTCTTGTCTTGTACGTCTGAAAATTACGTACATTAAAGTGTTGTACACTATGTTTCTTTTCTTGTAAGTAGTAGTCATTATAGTCATTAATAACATTAACCACTTTAATAGCATTAATGTTGTAAGTCTGAAAATAACATCATGCTTATTTTGTTGTACACTATGCTTATTTTGTTGTAAATATGAAAATTGGTTGCAGCTATTGTACATTTTGCTTAAATGGTTGTAATTTTTGATGAATGGGTGTTTTTAATATCATTAATGTTGTTTGATAGAATTTTGGTCTTAAAATGACACCACGCTTTATTTTGTTGTACAATATGCTTACTTTGTTGTAATTCTGAAAATTGGATGCATTAAAGTGGTGTACATTATGCTTATTGTCTTGTACGTCTTAAAATTAAGAGTGAAGTGCATTCGTGCATTATATGTAGTATAAATATAGATAATGTTAAATTAATGACTATTTTTTAAATGATAAGAATACCCTTTTGCAACGATTTTGTCACCCTCTGCACCAATTCTTAATGAATCTTTGCCGTTAAAAAAAAATAATAATAAAAAAAAAAAAAAAAAAGTAGCTATGCAAGGATACAAGCTACACGTATAGGAATTATAAGAGTTAAAAATGCAACATTTACACTTTAGTGCAATGTATTTTTGGTTCTTTTTTATCATTCTATATACTTCTTAATCCGCTAGGTCGGTGGAGTATAAAATGGTTTTCTTCGTCAGGTGTAGTGCAAATGCCATTTTCTTAATCTGCTAGGTCGGTGGAGTATAAAATGGTTTTCTTCGTCAGGTGTAGTGCAAATGCCATTTTCCTGATAATAACTACGTTGTTGGGACTGGGCTTCCGGGTATACTAAGTTGTGGCCCAAAAATTTGCTTGGCCCGTTCCTGTTTTTTTCTTTTTCTTTTTTTTCCTGCTTTTTGGTTTTCGGTCAAGATATAGATGTTATCCACATGACACATCTACACACACGCCCAGAAGTTTCCTCGCACACACATACACCGACTCAATCATAGATGCAGAGAAAAATCATGAATTTGTGTACTCATATACCATCCGCAAAATATCGACGGGATGATTACTAAGCGGCGTTGATATTTTCAAGATCAACGGGAGGTAAGCATCAATCCTTCCAATAAACCGACCGACTCAAATCATTGTCGCTATAATTCAAAGATTTTTGCCTATATTTTTACGTTTGTTGGTTACCTATAGTTGTTTTATGTATCAGCTTGCGGCGCTGCTGATGGTACGATTGGGCCCGTCATGGTACTGATTCAGCTGATGGTCGGGGTATATGGCTTGAAGCTTTTGCAAAAGACAGGTTTGGTTATAAAACCCTGTCAAGACAAGTAGGTAACAAAAAATCAGTTTTGTTGTTGTTAGTATCCAAATCCGTACAAAAATAAGTCGGGTTTCGTTGAAAGTGTTTGTTAATTGAATGGTTTTGTTGTATTTGGTGTTTGCAGCAACGGTGATCGCAGCTTTGTTGGCCATTCCGATGAGAAAGCCTGAGAAAGAAAAGAAAGGTATTGAAGGTCGGGTTACTATTCAGAATAAACAAGATATCGTTGATATGTTTTGGTTATTTGTTTTTGGATTTTTAGTATTTGGATTAATTTGGATATGGTTTTTTTTATTTCTAGGTGATTTTTAAATTTTCACTATAGGTTTCAACAATTATTATTTTTTTTTTGCTTCCGTTATCTATAACATATGCTATTCATAGTTTGTTTTATTTGTGAATCGTTTTATGCGTGATCCGAATCGCTAGAACTTGGTATATCAAAGTTAATGTTAAAGGTTTCTTCACTTTGGTTATATATTGATGCCTGTGATATGTCTTAAACTTGCAACATTGTTCTTGCTGTAGGAATTTTTAAAATTACTCTATGAATCGTTTTTCCTATCATAAGAAATTTAATTTGAATCATTATCTTTTAGATCATTCATTCATTTGTTCGCATGGTCAGAAGCTTGTGTTGGAACTTATAATTGGGGTTTAGTCATGTTCTCTTTAGTTACATTTTAACTTGATTTTTTGCAAGGTACTTTTGAGTTATCCAGTAAAGTCGTCGGCAGTTGCGTTTCCTGATTCACATACCATTGTCGTACTTCAGCATACACGGTCATGTAAGTTTTTTTTTTAAATATATTACTGTTATGGTCTTTCAAATTCTTTTCAGCTATCTTTATGTTTAGGAGCATTTCCTCTTTTTACTACATAATACATTGTTTCTATTTACCTTTTGACATATCTAATGGCATGTCTCACGACTGCATTCACATAGGTATACCGATAACCGCTGATGTGGGTTGTTTACTTGATAACACATAGAAACACATCATGTATTTGGACAGCTGCAAAGATGTTAAGAGTATCGTGAACTGTTGAACTTTACAGGGTACAGGTAACTTTGCATACAAAAACCTTTTAGTCTACCTTCAAGTTTTTAGAGTAGAATTAAAATGATGATTGGAATAAGCTGTGTACGTGGCTATATATAGATATTGCAAAGACTTTAAATTACTAATATAGGAAAGTTTACACCACAAAAACAGTTAACAATTGGTTCACTTTGATACCTTTTGATCAACCCTAGATGGCTACATGTTCTGTATCTCTATGTTTCGAAATCGGCATAGCAGCTTCATAATTGGACAACACCTGCATATAGAGGCATAACCAACAATTCTTAAAAATGTGATTTCCATACTTAAATTCCACTTTTTTTTTAAAAAAAAAGATTGCACTCATTTGTAGGTCTAATAGATTATGCATATTATTTACTCTTTTCAAGTCGAGTACGGTGTCCTCTCCCTCCTCTTACCCCTTTAAAAGTCAAACAACAAATATATGGACTAATACTTTAGTATTCATTACATGTGATAATTTTTTTTAGTTTCTTTCGGCTCATATCGTCGTTTCATTATTGTGGTTTCAGGTCTCAAATAACAAGTTTTTACTAGGTATAATGAGGCTGATTCAGATTACCATTTAAACCTAATAATCAGTCCAGGTTTAGCTGTAACAAAAGTTGTTGCTTATTTACTATTTAGGGGTTATTTAACATGTAAATGCTCCAACAAGAATCAATCGATGATATCTGTTTTACATCCACGTCTACAATGAAGTTATTAATCGATGATATTTGTTTCGCAGGCACCTGACTGAGGCAACGGCCATCACCCGGGTTGTAATGGATGCAGAAAATAACCATACGACCACTCCTACTAATGGAAAAAAGCATGGACTACACATACCGGAAAAATAACCGCGGCTGAAAATATTGGAGACGACTCATGGAATTAGACTACCTGAAAGGCTACATGAGATGCAGCAGAAAAGGAACAGTAAATTGGTTTGCATGAATTAGTGTTAAAATATAAATGCAAGTGACTGTTGTCTGATATGTACATGAGGTGAATGCTACCCTTTTATATCTACCTTTTTTTCATTGCTATTATTCTCATCCTAGGTTTTTACTTTCTTTTGGGACTTGGTGGTAGCCCAGTTTATTGAAAGTCGTATTATGTCGAACGAGGGACTTGTGGTCGCCCATTTAGTCGTATTATGTATTTGGTCGCCCATTTAGTGCAACGTATCTAAGGTCGCAAAAATAATTTAAAAAAAATCTGCCGCAACGCGGCGGGGGGTTTTTACCTCGTTTTGTATAAGTAACTATAGCACACGGGACATCAAAAGCATTGTTTTTTAATGCTTCCTCTTGGGCCTTTTATAAATACTATATGTTTGGCCCATTTTTTTGGCCCGATGTTGTTGCCTGTGTTGGACCTTGCGCACGTGTACACTTCCTCTGGGTTATATCTGTCGTTCTATTTTCCTTCCTTCAGAAGAAACGTCTCTCTCTTTGGTGTTGTTGGTGAGATCTACTCCAGGTTTCTACACTTTTCTAGCTAACATCTACCTTCATCAAGAGGCAACATGAAACAAATAGGCACCAGCGACAAATTTTTCATTTTTTGTAGATTGTACAAACTGAAGATTAATTCCGTGTGCGCACCTTGGATTTTGATAAGAATAAATGAATCCTATTGCTTCGATTGTACAACAGGTAATTAAGTTAGATATTTTTCCTATAGCTTCGATTTTCTATCCATCATGTTCACTAATTTTTAATTTTTTGTAGATTGTACAAACTGAAGATTGAATAATTTCCAATACGCTGAAATAAATGGAAGATTAACGAACCACGAATATGTGATTGTCAGGTGAGTACTAACCGTAATTTTATCAAGGTTTTTTTCAGCTTTTATTTGGTGCAATCATGCATGTGCTTGAATTTCAGGTTCGGGATATCCCGTGGGTTGTTAATGAAGGTGTGACTGCAGGTAGCGGGTTCGCGGCCTGCTACTGATGTGGTTCATATATACACTTACTAAGACTTATGTTGTTTTCATATGTTGGTGGGTTAAATTTGGTATTATTATTATTTTTTTATTCTGAGCAATTACCTAATGTTTTATGTATAACATCTTCGTGTTGTTATATATACATTGCAGGCTCTAATTAACACGAGTTTTTAGAAGGTTCGATGCGTTATGTATATGGTTAGTGTTGGTTTTAGAATGCATTATGTTCTTGATTCCAAATTGCATCGTGGTAGTCTTAAAATTGAAAAATGCTTATTGGGTAGAGCCCTTCAGCAGCCCCACCTTCGTCAAACAAAAATGCTACACAAATCTTACTAATGTGTTCCCCCTTTATTCATGTTATTACCCGGCAATGGCTTAGGAAATACTGATACTACACATTAGCATATGGATCTTATAGATAACCAATAAGAGGTGGTTTATAGTTGTTCGAGTTTACGTTTAGCAACATGTGGGTATGGTTTAATTTTGTTTAGTTCATACTTTTTAAAATTTGAACCACGATTTATACTGCATATTTTGTTGTTTCATTAGGGGTTGCTTGGATTAGCTTACCACCGAGAAGTTGTCGGTCTTGCAGTTTTACATATTGGCTGTGTGAATAACACCTTTACTGGTGCTAATTGAAGGTGGGTTTTTTTTATACTTTCAATAAATATTAGATTTTCTGTGAGGAGTATGATGTTGAAAAAAGTTTGGTGCTGATGAAGATGAAGATGAACATTTTTATATGTTAAAGTTTTATCATCTTGAAGTTGTGAATATGTATTTTTATAGCGTATGCGACATTATCTCAACAAGCCGTGAAATCTCCAGTAAAGTTCTCAACATGAAAACGGCTATGATTTACAGTCATGGGAACAGGATACACAAGTTAAGGTTAGTACCCTTTTGACAAATAGTATGATTAGTGTCAACGACAAATTTCATTCGTTGATGTCGGTTATTTCGGCAATGATAGTTACTTCAATTATTTGCATCTAATTGTTTTCACGAAGGAGTAATGAATATAACCATACTATATCTACCTTTATCATGTAACTGTGAAGTACAACTTTTCAGCTGACTGAGATAAAAAAAAAAGCCATTTTTAACTGTCGCGGACAGTGAGTGAGAAAGAACAGGCTCTGGTGTAAGTTATTACTTAATTTGTTACGAGTGTGACTGTTTGCTGAGTTGGTTATGTTGTAAGCTGTGGTTAATTATTGCGTGTGTGGAATTTATGTGGTTTAGGGCAGTAAAGATGAATTTCTATGTTTGGATTTGCGGCAACGGAGAACCGCATCAGCAGATTTCATCACTCGGTAAGCATCCCATCCGTCTTTGAAGCAAGAAATACCATAGAAGGGATATTGGACAAAAAATAAAAGTACTTTCATCATGTCTATTTACAGCTATAAAGGAACCATAACGAGATTTGATGATACTGATTCCACTGGGTGGTCGGAATTTAAATGGAGGTGTCTCATAGTATGAGATTCTTTTAATCTGTTTATAGTTTCATAAAATGGTTTGCCTATTCGTCGAATGACTAAAATATTAATGAGTTTGAGATTGGAGAATAATCAGTTTGAGATTGCTTATTTGAAACTAAAAAAGCTGAAGCAAATATGAACACAATTGTTGCACTCAGACACAATGTTGACGGCTATGACAAACTGCCCACCAGCTCTAGGCACCTACAACAAATAAGACGTGACAAGGTGAAACACCCACTGCAAGGTAATAAGATGCTGATATTTACCATAACCTTCTGATTATTTCACGTGTTACTGCATACGATGTGTAAACAACGAATTCATGTGGTTACTTATTTGTTTCATGGCTGTAGATACACCATCTGGGATTCAGTCTCCTACGCATTCTATCAACATGTGCACATCTTCCGATTCGATCTAAGGTACGCCTACCTTTGTCGTGCTAACCTGTTAGGATTTCTCAGTCACTTGCCTATAACTTAGGTTCATTAACAATTGGGAAAAGGGTAAAGCAATGTACCCTTTTATTGAATGTGGATTTTTATATGTACCTTCTGTGGGCTGTAGGTGGCGTTCAAGATGCGTGCCAGGAAGATATCATTGCTGCAAAAGTTTTCGTCTAACAAATTCCACAATGTTGCACTGGTATAGGTCGGTTACACCAACGTGGCCATGACACTGTTTTCTCTTACAGCTTCGTACGGACATACTTATTTCAAAACTCACACCTTTTTATAAAAATGTATACACTTGCAGGTTGTAGTCCGGTCTAACGGTTTATCTTTTAGTGATGACAATGGGTTATTGAATAAATCGTGCTGCCACTGAGATAGATGTTGTTGTTTCACATGCGCCAACCAATGCCCATGTTGTTAACTATTTGGATAATATACCCAGCTGTCCGATTACTAAAAGTAAGCTACCTACCTTAAATTCCGATATTTGTCATATAATTGATGGTTTACATGTGCATAGCCTTTACCATTCTATTATTTTCGCATGTATAGATGAATCAGTGCACATTCGGTCCTCTTACTCGCATCAGACTAACACGCGCGTACAATCATTGGCTACAGGTATTTTAACCAATAGATACATCTTCATTTTTGGATATCTTTTAAACAAAATTTCCCGTTTTCTTTTTGCTTTTTTTGGGTTGCGAGTGCATCAAATACTATATTATACAGGCTGTTGTCGCACCAGAATCTCTATTATGAAATATAAATATACGCTACAAGTATCTTAACCAATAAATCTACTTTTTTATTGATGATGTTGTAAATCCCAAAACCATATACTTTCCAATTTGTATAACGGCGCAACAGATTAAAAACCAGATATACGTGTGTGTGTGTGTGTGTCAAAGTTGATGATTCTGGTGCTAAATGACGTGATAGTTCACGTTTGCGTGATCCAAGTTTAGGTTCATCGCGTCGTAGATTTTGCGACACAACATCAATGAAAAAGTAAATTCAGATTTCATAGTAGATGATTTGGGAGTGTATACTGCGTCTCAACTCTCGAACTTGAATTTGAGCTTTGGTTTGTATGTAAGTTAATTTATGTGATATACTGATATTTTTTTTAGAGTTTCACTTTCGTTCAATAAGCTATTGTCAGGAGAATCCGGGAAAATGCAAATGGAAGCGGGCTCAACTAAGTCTAAAGTATGCAAGGGTTCAGGTAACAAATCAAGGTAGGCATTTTCTGGTCCTTATATCATTTAGTTTTAATACATGATAGCTTATTTACTACCTGGATGCAACATATATATAACTTTACGATTATATATCAACGATAATGTTGGGATATTGTGTTTTCTAGGATTGATACCCATGACTTAAGACCAGCCAAAAGAATTGAAATTGAAGATCGAAAGGAAAATGAGTGTAAAAGGTCTCAAATACAAAGAGGTGTAACAAGCAAGGTGGAAAAAAGAAGTTCCTCAGTTTCCAAATATGGTATTTATAGTTCTTTTTACAGCTTTTAGCTGCTGTTTTTACAGCAGAATTTGGGGTGTTTGGATATCAGAAATATGGCAGACGCATGTCTGTTTGGACGACAGAAATATCGAGCATTTGCGTGATGTTTTTACAGCCTTTGTGTGCTTTTTTTACACGTTTTGTACAACATAACTTTGTGCAGAAATATGAATTGTTACACAGGAAATATATGATGGTTTTGACAGAATTTTTACACCTTTTAACGGCACTTTGCATCCACTGATATATATATATATAGCAAATGCCCCGCCGCAACGCGGCGGGTTCCGAATACTTGTTACTATCTATTGCATTAACATAGTCCAAATGTTTAGTGCTAACATTTAAAGTTCTTTCGTTATTTTTGTTTTTTTATTTATTTATTATTTTTTATTATTATTATTTTATTATTTTTATTTTTAAACTTTGCACTAGTGTTAAAAAGTAAAAAGTAAAAATAATGTGTACAAAGAAGCTTTAAGCAGTCAATTGTGCATCAGTTTGATGTTATGAAACTACAATTTGTCATGAATTCATGGAACTCAACAACTTTCAATTCCACATCCTTACTGAGTAGTAACAATAGTTGCATGACCTGTTTGGTTAAATAGTGTTGCATCCATTCATACCTTTCATCCTTAGACAATAACTAGTCAATGATGATTTGGTTTTTTAATTGAATACATTAACTATCCAATGATGGTTATGAATCCTATATTGATTTTGAGATATTGGGGAAAACTAATTAATGGTAAAAACAACTTGCCATTTGGGGTGCAAAGGAGTTCATGCACTTGAGAGAATTATAATGGTCATAAAAGTAGTTGAAACGCAATTTGCAAAAATAAAGAAGAAGGCTAGTTTTGTATGTTTGCAATTTTATTAAGTGTAACCTGAACTTTACTTACATTTTGCATAGTCTTGAGAAGACTCCAACGCAATTGAGTGGTTGTTCATGTTATCTCGAAGAAATATGGGATGTGCTAGGCGGAAAAAAGGAGGAGAAACGCAAAGTTTCACTAAAATTTCAACCGGGCCTTGTATAATCGTATTGCGTGTTAATATACAAGTTAATGAATTCATTCAATCTTCCTTACATAATTATATCTCATTTTATCTTATTTATGATTTTTTCACGTTCTTGTTTTACTTAGTCCCTTTTTTTTTCATCAAAATTTGTTACTCTTTACTTCAAATGCTAACAAGATTAATCTTATGTGCATATTATAACTTGTAAACACATCATTTAATCTTGTGAAATTAATGTAACAATATTTATAAAATTATAACTCGAATGCAATTTTTTTTGACATAATATCAAAATATAGTTAAAAGTTCGGTACTAATATAACCGAGTTCTCCTTATAATTGACTTATTTGTAAAAGCTTGTAATGAAAAATGTGAGAAGTGTTAAATTCAGTTCCCACTTTATGCAAACGACATTCATGTGGTCACGCCAACTTCTCCATAAAAGGGAGGGTCTTTACTCGATATAAGTCTGTGTAGCAGTAGACTCAAACTTCATGGATTACTCGGCGAAAAGTTCAAAACCCATGATAATTAGAGGGGAAAAAAAAAGAAAAAAAAAAGGCATTTTTCTATTTTAGCTATTATTTAAGATGTGTATTATTGCATACATTGCTAAAATTTCTTACACATGAAGGCTATGCTAATGAAGTAGAGAAATGATATGCACACAACAAAAAGTGATGTGAAAACAATAATTTCATCGCAAAAAGTGATGTAAAGACCATAATATCACATCAATAGTGCATATAGTATAAAATCATATATGCATAGTTATAGTGTGTATATGAGTTTTTGTGATGCACATATCAGCTCACTAAATTAGCCCTTAACTAAGTTTGTAAAAGATACTTTAGAAGACAATATGGAGAATGCCAGTATTCCAACCCGTATTGCAACGCAATTCATATCTTCTTTTGGATTAAAAAAAACAAGGGAAAAAAAACATAATTCACTAAATTAATAAAAAAAGGCAAAGTAATAATTGCTCGATAAGTCGATATTGTAAGAGAAGTCCATGTAGGGTATGTTTGGCATGAAGCGGTGTGGAGTTTTTTGGAGCGGTGAACGATGATCAATGAGCATTTTAGTTTCTAGTAGTCGTTTGGCAAAAAAAGCGGTGAGCTTTGCTATTTTTTAAGAATGCTCATTTTTCTAATGCTTATTGCTCACAACTCACTGCTACTTTTAACAAACACACCCGTAGGCCCAAAAGTACATGACTGGTAAATTATTTGAATTTTTGTCTATATCCCTTGTTGCCGGATACTACTTTAGGTTCATAATTTGTGTAAAAAAAGTTCAATCGAATAAAGTTTTGCGTTTTTAAGTAGTGAATAAGATGAAGAAGAAACAATATGAGCACCCCTAAGAGCTCTAGGTATGATAACTCAAGTTATCAAAAAATAAAAATCTCAGCAACCTCAACGCCACATCATTTTAACATTTCAACATTAAAAAAAAAAACACTTATCATAACACCACATCACCTTTTGGGATTCACCTTTATTTAAAATCTTACAAATTATGCACATATAAACACCACCTTTTTGTTTGTTTCTACGTTTCAACTCAAGTTAGTATGATAACTTGAGTTATAACGCCAACAAATGGGGTATGGTAACATCGGCATAATGCTTGTAACATCGCATAACACCGAACAAATGTTACTATACCTTGCACTCTAATGCCTCCATTAACATCTAGGGAAATCTTGCACTCCTTCAAAGGAGATTTCTCGTGGAAGGCCTTGCACTCTTTGAGCTCCCATTCGGAATTCTTCAAATAATTTGTCAACGAAGGGGACAATTTGGCTAGAAAGTAACCCTAGACAAAAAATGTTGCTAATTTGAGCCCGTTGTCGTTTCTTTCCTAACAAGTAATTCTAGTCGTGGCTCCTACATGTGATAATAATCCAATGATGTTAGGTTTATAAAAGAGAATTAAACTTAAGACCATGCCAAACAAGTAGGCATTTACATACATCCCAAAGAAACCAATAATTACATATTTCCCCAAAGTATGCTTTAATAGCATTGTACATCATGCATTGAAAACTTGTATTTTGAGGAAATATGTAATTTTGAAGTTTTTAGTATATATGAAATTCCCCCAATATAAAAATGTGAATTACATTTAAGTGGAACGACTTTAGACCCGAATTTACAATAGATAAGGCCTTGAACCACAATGGGCTTGAGAAATTCCGTTTCGTTTATCTTGTAAAGGATTTCGGACTTTGTCCCTGGAGCAACTTTGTAAGCACCATCAGCAAAGGCAGAAACAACTGCCACCAACAACAGAAGAACGATTGCGTAACATGTGGTAGCAATGGCCTTCATGATTTTGATCGTTGTATAAACTTGAATGATTTATTTTTTGTTTTGATTCTTTGACATCTTATAGACAGACTATGTCGAGTTTTTTTTTTTGCTTGAATTTATATTTGTTACATATGGAAAAAGATTGTGTTTGAGAATGGTGGAAGATTACAATGGAGCACGATTGTGCAACGAGAAATGATTCTCATCCAATGACTTAATGATTAATATGCTACATGTTTTGTACAAGTTTGATCTTTATTTGTTGGTATTCAAAGTACAAAAACAAGCAAACAAAATTCATGAAGCGGAAGCTTTATTCAAATTATCAAATCAAATACAAAATCAAATTCAAATGTACCAAACCCAAAATTCTAACTCAAAAGGTATCAAATTCTAATTCCAAAGGTACAAAAAATTATAACGCTAATGATCCTTATTTATAGACTAACAAACCGTCATAAAATACTTTCCTGATTTTAAACAGACTCAAATACCAAACTTGTAGAACAAGTCGCCCAATTTATCAATTTACCAAACAACCCTTAAAGTTTAAGTCACTTTTCTAACAATCTCCACCGTGACTTAAACTCCTTCACCTGCTTCAAATCAAATTCAAATTCCAAACACTAGAGATACTAGCCAAATTCAAAACAAATGACCGATTCCAAAAAGCAAACTGAAGCAAAATCGATAAAAAGAAAATGCCGATGACTTCAAAACGAACAATCAAACGTAAATCGACAAATTCAAAAAGGTCAACCAAACAAAACCAAATCAGCTCAAACGATCTTCAACAAAGTCAATCAAACTCGGGCAACCAACTTCAAAAGCCCGACAAACGAAGATCACAAATGTTCCAAACTAACAAATTTCCAACGATCGCACAAAATTCCAAATGACCTAATAATAATCAAATCTTCAAACACCAAATCGATATTCAAATACCAAATTTAAATCCTAATGACCCACTTATTTAATAAGTCAACTTCAAACTTATTATCCAAGTATCAAAAAAATTCAAGTTGATAAATAACTTGACAAACGGGCTCTAATAATTCAAACGCCACAAATATGATACGGGCAATAATTCTAACGACTCATTTATCTGATAAGGATTACGGTCCAAATTCAAAACAAACAAATACAAAGATCGCCAAAACATCAAATACTAGTTTGTTGATCAAATAACAGATTCCCATAATTCAAATATCAAATTCTAATTGCTAAATTCAAAACTAAATATTCAAACGCAATACAGAAGCTAAAAGAAAAAGTTCATATTATCAAACGGCCCAAAAGTAACCAAGTATCCCAATAATCAAATTATACCAAAACCAGAAACTTTGAACAAAAGATATCAGAAGCTAAACTCAAATCGAAAATCAATAACCCAAGAAACTACGAACCTCAAAAAACTCTTTTTCTTCTTCTTTTTCTTAAACAAACCTGGCTCTGATACCACTTGTTGGTAATTCAAAGTATGAAAAAAAACATACAAAATTCAACAAACAAAGCGGAAGCTTTATTCAAATTATCAAATCAAATACAAAACCAAATTCAAATGTACCAAACCCAAAATTCTAACTCTGTAACACCCCCAAAATAGTGTCCAGCGGAAGCATACATACATTGGGGTGCTACCATATTGGTATCACAACATAAGGTACAAAAAATAGTTTTTAATTCATTCATTTAGAATAAAATTCATTATCAAAAACATTAAGTTTACATTATAAGAAAGTAGTGCGGAAATAGGCCTATAAAAAAATCAAAGCGGTCCCGATTGTTCATTAGAGTCGCCTATGATCATGCCCCTTGCCAAGTGTCTTCCAATAGTGAGCTATCGCCTCAAACCTGAGAACACATGCTAAAAAAGTCAGCTTACGCTAGTGAGTTCATAGAGTTTAATCACAAAATTTAGTAGTGGGCCTGATAGAGTTTATTTGCTATGCGGGACTAAGGCAGATATATATGCTATACATTCCAACAACAACATTCCAAAAATATTCCAATAACATTCCATCAATATTCCTTCCAATAACGCATCGAGATCTCAGTAGGGCCCCAAGCGACTCTAGCCAAGTACCACGACCATAGCAAGGCCTAAAGCAATGCTACCCTGGTCTAGGTCGGATACAGATGTATATTCTTAGCTAGGTACCATCGCTATAGGAAAGATTGCTACCCTAGTCTAAGTCAACATCTTTCGCATATCAAATATCCATTCTTAGTTAGGCACCGATGATATAGCAAAGGATTGCTACTCTAGTCTAAGTCAACATCTTTTGCATATCTAACCTTACATAGTCAATACATTAGCAAATCAAAAAGAGTAGTGGCAGGTTCAAGAAATAGTTTGCAATTCGTATCTACTACCAATAACACATAAAGCTTTCAATCACCAATTCAATTATTCCAATCAACAATCATTTTCAAATAACATTTCACATATCCAATTTCATGATCATTGATAACATCAAATAGTCCTGATTATTAAGTGTCAATTTCCCCCGATAATGCTTGTAATTTATATCATTTATATGGATTTACGCTTGTTTTCCATTGTTTTTCACTTTCAAGTAAATTACGAGCATTGGAGCTAAAGAGACGCGGAATTGGAGAATTATCAAAAGAATTATCATAGTATGCTGATTTTGAAGAAGTTACGGCGTAACTCTTCTCTCACATTACGCCGTAACTATTGCGTGACTCAGAAAACCAACTTATCAGAAGGTTACGGCGTAACTCTTCCCACAGGCTACGACGTAACTATATTAGGTCAAATGAGGTTCCACGCCGCTGATACTTACGCCGTAACTATTTCATCAACTACGGCGTAACCAAGTTTATTGAAGACTATGGCGTAACCACTTATTAGGTTACGCCGTAACTAGCAGATCTAGTGCAAAATACGAAGGAGTTGAAGGTTACGGCGTAACTCTTGTATAGTTACGCTGTAACCCAGATCTGGCCAATAAATACCCCACGAATTCCAACATTTCTAATCATCCCATTCCACACACAACAACCAGAGAACGTGGGAAAAAGCTCAAGGCAGGTCTAGAGGAGCATACGGAGCTGTCTCCAAGGGAGCAATCACTCCCCTACGATAAGCATTAGCATTTTATATTTTCTTTACTTTCAATTCATGTATTTCGTATCTTTGAATATTGAATTTGTTTGTATGATTAATATGAGCGGCTAAGCACCTTTTGGTGCTGGCCTAGTTATGATTCCTTAATTGTTTTATTTGCGTTTACTTTACTTCCGTACAATTATTTCTAAGTGTATGCATGCATAGTTTATTGGTAGCCACCCTTGGTTTGATAGTTTTGAATGGCGGTAGAGGCCAATTGCCTAGGAGATATGACCAACTGACCCTAGGTGAGCGGACTGAGACGGGAAGGGTAAGATATGACCAACTTATGACCCTTTCTACTTGTGCGATTTGACCAACTGATCACCTACCGTTTGGATGAACTTAAGAATTAGGGGGTGAGTGTCTAAATTCCTAACGGCCGGGAACTCACTATTATAAATCTAGCATATAGCGGAACTTAATGACTTGGCTTAGGGGACCAGGAACAACATGACTGATGAGGGGACACATGACTTCTCCTGTGGTGGCATCTTTGCTGATAGGTTAGGGCGAATTGACCAAATGTTGTCCTCTCGACTTTGACCCCACCTGAAGTAATTGAAAGTAAGTAGACATAGACATAACTAGCTAGGAGGATTAACTAGGTTAGCACCACTCTCCTCTATTGATTTTCCATTTACCATTATTTGCTTTTATTTGCGTTATTCTGCTTTAGTAGTTTAATTAATTAATTCCCTATCGAAACCATTATTAATCTGTGACACCTAGACTTAGTAATAATCCAACTCACATAGCTCTTGGGACGACCTCGGCTTTACCAATTACTACACTACACATGACTGGGTACACTGCCCGTTAGTGCACTAGGGTAGACCATAGGTATAATGAGACTTTATAAATATTAAAACCTGGTCAGTAAAACCTGCATCAAGTTTTTGGCGCCGCTGCCGGGGAGTTATATTAGGATTAATAGTAAGTCTTTCATTTCGTTTTAAACTTTTCTCACGATTATATTTCAAGTTTTCAGGTACCATGGAAGTTGTTAACATCAATGACCTCACTCTTGAGGAATATTTGGCATTGACAAGAGAAGAACAAGGACCAGGATTGTTAGGCGGCTATCGCGAAGATGCTCAATTCAAAGCAAACCTCAATTCATGAGGGTATTACGTGCAAATCCCTTCTCTGAAGCATCACCGATGATGCCCATGAACATATAGACAACGTCGAGTACATCGTCAGCCTATTCAAAATTCCCAGAGTCTCACACGACGCTATCATGTTACAGTATTCCCTATTTCTCTTACGGAGCTGCTAAAAGATGGGTTGATCGATTACTCTGTGGAACTGTCAACACTTGGCCTATCCTTAAAAAGTATTTCATTCAGAGATACTGTCCTCAATCAAAGACGGCCAAGCAATTAGAAGAAATCCATAACTTCAAGCAAGAGGGTGATGAAACGTTATACCAAGCTTGGGAAAGGTACAATGAACTATTATACAAATGCCCAACTCATGACCTCAACAGCCAACAAAAGGTGAACATCTTCTACAAAGGTCTAAACATCTCCTCAAGACAAATGATTGATTCTCAGGGACCGATTCCTGGTATGACACCCACTTTGGCTTTGGAAACTATTCAAAAGATGGCAGACCACTCTCCCAAATGGCACAATGGAGGAAGCAACCGAAGTAAGAATGGAGATATGGAAGGCCTCGCAACAATAAACAATAAATTAGAAAGCCTCGGAAGAGAAATTAAGAAGCTCTAGGAAAATGTGCATTCCATTCAAGTAGAGCGAAATGGAACTCCACCTACTAAAGAATGTTCCTCCAACGAGGAAGTTAAAAGGGTCGGAGAAGTTAAATATGGAAGAGAATCCCCTTTCAAAAACTACAATAATAACGGGCCAAGATATCGAGAAACATCCCCAGGGTTCTACACAAGAATCAACAACAATCCTCCTAAACCTAGCCTTGAAGAAATAATGCACAGGCACATCGAAGAATCTACAAAAAGGGAGATAAACTCAAGGAATGGATGGTCAAAGTGAAGGAGGATACCAATATGAACCTACGTAACCAAGATGCTGCGATTAAAAACCTCGAAACACAAATTGGGAAATTGGCTAAAAACCTTGAAACGAGTAATGCTAAAGCCATTGTCTGTAAAGCCATATTTGCGCAAGATAAAGTAAAGAAAGAGCAATGCGCATCCTCTATAACTAATGATCTTTCCTGGATTAACTACCTAAGAGAAGATGATAAATCAGAAGACGACGAGGTCCTGCCAAGCCAACTCCCTGAAAAGCAGCAATACCAGGAAAGTTTTCTTCTCCCATGCACTATTGGTAACATTAAGATTCCCGCATTAGCTGATTTGGGGGCTGGGGTTAACCTTATCTCTACCACTTTATTTGATAAAATAAAACTTACCAATTTAAAAGAAACAACTATCATGATAGAAATGGCTGATTCCTCTAAAGCTGTACCAAGGGGAATTGTGAATAATGTGCTTTTAAAAATTGGAAAATTCTTTTTCCCAACTGATTTTGTGGTTATTGACATGGGAAGCGGGAGGCTTACAACTTAATTGTTGGAAGACCTTTTCTTGCCACTTGTAGGGCTCAAATTAAGGTTTTTGAAAAACAAATTTCTTTGGGAACTGAAAATGAACGAATAACTTTCAGTATGAAAGAGCATATAAAACCAAAAGATGAAATTTTAAATAATGTTGATGTTGTTAATGTTCAATCACTAGATCCCGCTCTACACTTTAAACCTATTACTAATGATAGTGGAGAGAATGTTGATAATTGTAAGCAGAAACAGGAAAAGATTGTCCAAGGCATTGAGGAAACTCCAGTTCCAAACAAACATTTCAGCAACTCGATGTTAACCAAGGATAACGAGTCAGTGACAACATGGCCCCCGTATACTCGGCGAATGAATGGATATACCCTCACAAGGGTGAGAGACATGATATTGAATCAGCATTAGAAGATTGGTACAAAATAAGATTTGGGAACTCGAAAATCCATAAGGGACTGGTTAAGCAGTATAGGTACAATCATCTCACTGATACAATAAACGGTGCAAGATCTAGCATAAGTATTACTAGTAGTCTTATTGCTGAAGATGATGACCAAGGAAAATCATGTGATGAATGGCTTTCACATGAATTTGGAACAAATGGCATCCGCAACACTACGAGGAAAAAGGTGTTTGACAAATGGATGAATGAGTGCCAACGAGTGGTGGAAGTAGGCCAGGTCCAAAGGCCCCCATAGAAGCCCTGCGGCTCTGAGTCTAACTTAAAGACTCGTAAATAAAGAAAAGTGCTCTTTCGGGGGAAACCCGAATTATCCTTTTCTTTTGTTTTATTTCCATTTCTTTAGGGTTTTATGTTTTCTAACCATTTTTGCAGGAAACGAGGAAGTAATTACTGCTGCAGTTGCTGATCTGACCAGAGTTACAACGTAACTCATCTATGTGATTACGCCATAACCAAATTTTTAGTAGCAGAACTCTTGACGCATTACTAGTTACGGCGTAATACCATCTCCGTAGTTACGCCGTAACCACTCGCTTTACAGCTTATGTCAGGTTTTGTTGCCATTTGTAACTCCCTCAAAAGAGTTACGACATAACCTTCCTCTGCTTTAATTCTTTCATTTTAAAACACAATAACCTTGTATTAGTATTTTAAATGAACTTTGTGGGTGTGTTCCCTGTAAACCCTCATGAGACTTCACTCATCCACTTAGGACACCAAGTGGTTTAAAAGGCTTGTTGCATATGCTAAATGCAACCGTGATTCCTACGAAAGTGAGTTAGGTTTGTTTTTCATTTTTTCTTTTTAGAATTGTGCTTGTCGGTAGTGTGATTTCAGGGATTTAAGTTTGCTTATGATGCTTATACGAAGGCACGTCTCTTTTTCGTGGGCCTTCTTTCTTTTTGGAGCAAATTTCCGGGAAGTTCTCGCTCTAATTCTACTTTTCTCTTCACCTTTATTTAATGCTTAGTACAAAAGGGACTTTGTACAATTCAAGTGGGGGACGGGAGTAGAATTATCTCTTGAACATTATTTTGCCCTCGCTTTTCTAGTTTATTTTGAAAAATTATGCCATTTTTAAAATTTTTACATGTTTTTCTTAACCTAACTAGAGTAGACCTTAGCCGTGCACATACAACCCTTGATATTATATGGTGAGATTAGCCTTATCCGTTTCCAATATTTTACCTCAAATCCACCAAATCATGAGTGTGTCGGTAGCTTGTAAACTTTAGAACTTGGCATTTGCATCATTTCGAGACCATAGACAAGGTATGTTGAGTTAGCTCGATGTATTTGGACTTTTCAGTTTTAGAAGGCAATATTATAGGATTATCACCCAAACAGCCTACCATTGTGTGTCTAAATCGATTAGTCACCTCGACTTCTCGACCCGCATGTGAAACCCCTTTGTTGCACTCACCTTTAGTGCAAGATACCCCTAGATACACCCATCTGATCCATTCCTTTCATTTTGTTAACCCGGTATATTGTTTCGATACACCTATACACCTTAGCCTACCCTGTAGTCTTTATTTGTGATTGGGAAGTCATCATTTTCCTAAGTTCAAGGTTCGAGTGGAAAGGTTCGGAAATCACGCTTTCATCGACAACATTCCTGAAGATCATTGAAGACCCCCAAACTCTCATTGTTCATCTCAAGTGGGGGGATATTATGTTTAAGTTATTACTGTTATGTTGAAAAAAAAAGTGATTCGAAAAAAGAAAAAAAATTGTTATGATTTTGTAGGATCGATAATATTATTGTGTTTGATGATTCGGGTGGTCTTGTATGATCAAAATACATGTTAAACATTTTAGAAAGAGAAAGTAGAGAGATGGTGTTCTTGGTAGAGAGTTGGTTCAATAAAATGTAAAAGGTTAGATTGCCAAGCCACACCCTTTCCATGGATGGAAGGGGTATTTATACTTACAAACAAAACGTCCTCCTATCAGACTGTGGATCAGGCATACAGTGGGTAAATACCCGTCCTTCCTCCACGGTGTTACACTAAACTACTCTACGCTACAAACTAACTAATTAACTACTAAATAACGTAACAAACTACAAGTCTACGAGCTAACATATGCTAGACTATAATTGGGGTGACCGACACTTTAACATGGAATTTCCAATTCCTAACAATCTCCCCCTAAAGGAGGTCACCCCATGAAATACATTTTGCATCCTAGCATTCTTTCTTTGTCTTTGTTCTTGAGCTCGTAGACTTCAATTCTTCAATTCCGCAATCTTTGTGCTTTTGTGGCGATTCTTCAAAGTCCGCATTGATTTGTACTTTAAGTGGAGGTCTTTGAACTGATCCACATCTTTGATGATCTTTGAGCTTTCATTGAGATCATCAGCTACAGTAAATCTCTTTGGATCATCCATAGTTGTGTTGCCTTCATGTGATGTTGTGACTTTTGGACCGACATGCTCACACTTTTGAATCATGACATCTTTCCATCCGAGTAGCGGAAGCTTTATCTTGGTTCATGATATTTGCGGCAGCGTAGAAGCATAGTATGAAAATATCGTGAAGGTCTGTTCGTAGATATGCACCAGTCATGATTTCTTCAATTAAGTGTGGATGTTGTGAGCATGTGGCTATGGATTGACTCCTCAATTAGATCAGTCACCGCAACCGTCCAAATGTACCCGCAAAAACAGATTAGCAATAAAACACACGAAAGTGTCTTTGATCACTTTCGTTGAATTGAGGTACACGGCCCACGGTTCCCCGTTGATCAGCATACAGTATGCCTGTGATCGTAGGATTCCTAAGAATCTCCTTGGAGGGGTTTCAGTACTGTTCTAGCCGCTCTCAAACCCGGACGTCTCAAAGAAGACAACACGGAGTGAGTGAACCAGCGAATTGAGATTCACTGATTGATGAAAAATTGATTTGAAAAACAATCGCGCATTGCTTAGAAGAAAGAGTTTTGCAAAACGGCGAAGGTTTTATGAGAAAGATCAATTTTCAATCAAAATACTTTTTGTATTAGAGAATGAGTACACATTCGATGTGCTAGTGAAAAGAAGAGATTCACACATCGAACGGTTTTTCTAAAAGTATTTTTCAATGAGAGATACTTTTTGTGTTTGAAAACATGAATACACATTCGATGTGCTAGAGAAAAGAAGATTTGCACATCGAACGGTTTTTCCAAAAGTATTCGTCAATTCCATTCCTGGACCAAGGTTGATTCAAGACTGAATCGCCCGATTGTTTCTATCCAGTTGTCACAAGCTTGATCTTTTGCAAGATTTCACATGTCACCCACCAAGAGCTTGTTTGATGTTGGCTCTAGAAGGATTTCCATCTTCATTGTGAATACTTTTACATATCACTCGGATGTTCTGGAAATACCACAAGGGTAATGCGTAGGACTCTTAATATATTCTTACTTTCCACATTGTGTGAAACAACAAGCTTTCAGAATTTTGTATCCTAATGAGATATTGTGGATGATCTCTTGGCTCTAGACTCAATTGTGCACATTTGGTTCCTATGCCGGAGACTAGGGAGAGAGTCTCCTTCTTCAATATCAACAATCTCTAAGAGAAAGTCGATAGATAATGTCGGTTCCCCATGAGAATGAAACAAGCCCTTTTAAGAGGAACTTGAGTAGCTTGGGAAGGTTAGTGCAGTGTGATATGTGCTTAAACACATATCTTTTGTTTATCAAATCTGACCCAAAATAACCAAGAAAGAGCCGTTTATTGCTAATATTTGATGGTTTCTTGAGTTTATGCATGTGCAGGTACGGATATGTAAAAACACACAAAAAGGAACCAAATCAGACGTAAATCCGAGCACGAGAGATTAAGAGAGCTTAAGCTGAGCCGGATGGTCAGAATTTTGCATTTATGAAAATTTCTAATCTCTGAGGATGATTTGTGAAGATTTGATCAAAGTTTGAAGAAATGTCAGAAACAGTCCCTGAACTTTCAGCAAATGACAGAAAATACCCTCAAGTTTCAAAAGTTGCAAATTCAGTCCCTGGTCTATTGAAGAATGACAAGATCAGCCCTTGGAAGATAATTTCAGAATTACAGTTTTGGCCCCTGAAGTTTCAGTTTTTACACTTTGGGTCATTGAAATACACTTTTGATCACTTTACTATATCCTAAATCCAATCCAAAAACCCATGGCCCAAAAGTAATATCAAGCCCATGTCCAAACCCAGCCAACCCGGTTCCACCTTACCCGTTTACCAATTTCGGACCCTGGTCAAATCCCACCCAAGACCCGGTCAAAAAACTCAAACAATAATAAACAAATTACCCCGCGCCCAAATTTACCCCCAAACCTGGAAATCACAAGAACCCTAATATTACCCTTGGTCAATTGGTCAATTTAACAGCAATTAAGGGTAGCAATGTACTTTCCTCTGACACCCCTGACACATGGGCACTGCCAGGTCAGCTATCCGCGTACAACATCTCAATATCTGCTCTCTCATTGGTCGAAATTGCGTGGATGATTTAATCCAAGGGTTGATATCATTTGGGAAACGTGGAAGGTGATCTAAGGGTTGTAAACGACTCAGAAGAAGCACAGATTTCAGTCTCTAGATCCTTCCAAGACCTCAAGCTCAGCTATTTAAAGGCCCTTATTCGTTCACATAGTGATATCTTTTTCTTCTCTCTTCATTTTTCAGTAGCATAGTTCTTAGTTTAAATGTCATTTTAATTTTGTTAAGCTTTTGTAGTTTAATTGGTGTAATCAAATTTCTCATATTAATAAAATTTAGCTTTTAATTTTCAAAGTAATTGTTTAGTTGTTTATGTTCCTAAATCTGCTTATTCACCTTGTTTAATGCTTATTTCATTGATATAAACCTGTTTCTAGCTTATTTCTTCATAAACTCAAAATTACAAAAAAAAAATCAGATAAAATCATTGAAAAATAAAAAAACATATCAAAACTATTTTGTGGATTGATCCACACTCAGCTACTGCTTCATTAGGTTCATTTTAGCTTATTATAGCTTATAGTGAGCTTACCTTTGTTTCATACCCAAAATTCACTAAAACACCAAAATCAGTCATCAAAGTCAAAGTTGTAGTTTCATGGTTCTGGATTGCTGATTCTGAGCTGGAATTGGGTTGAGTTTGATTCATTTGGGTTGATGATAATATAGGTTAGTGGTTCATTGTTTCATTGAATTCAAGCCATTGTGGCTAGGACCACTTGTAAGTTCGAATTTAACACTTCTGTCATAGTTGCAATATTAGCATTAGAACTGTTAGATTATTGTTTTCATTATTGCTGTATCATTTCAGTATTAAGGAGTTAGTTAGATTTGATTTGATAGTTATCCTAGCTCATAAGTTACTTTTAGAATGTTTTAATTGCATAACAGTTATAGAACTAGTGTTTGGATCAAAGGTGCAATCTGAGTTTGAGGTTAGTTTAATTGTTAAGTCTAGTTGCTTAAGCTTCATTTAGGATAGTATAAGTCATATTAGCCTTAAAATTGCAGATGTGATTAGCTTTAGTCAAAATTAAATTTCATTTGATCTCATAAGTGTATAAATTAGAATCAAGCAGTGATTACTTGCATTTTAGGATTAGATCATTAAGGTTTAGCTTATTTTAGTCACTTTGTATCTAAATTCATTATTTCAATCTGTTTTGGCAAGATCAAACCTCAAATTAGTCAAAATTACAAAATTCTGTCAAAAAGTCAAAACTCATCAAACCAGTTTTTGCAAAACTTTCTAGATTTTTCATGGACTCAATTCTGGTTTAAATCAAGTGAAATTCTGGATCAAACAACTTCAGTTGGTCAAGTTTATAAATCTTATTTTAGTTAAATTTTTGGAGATCATTTTCAGCACTAAATCAGCTGTTCAACAGGGCTATAAATGCCCTGTTCACACTCAGTTTAAATTGAGTGTAAGCAGGCTATTTGCAAAACTTGCACAGGTCTCAATTTAGATAGTTAGGGTTCCATATTTGGTTTAGCAGCTCTTTGGTTGGTTGTCTTGAGGTCTCCATTTGTGGTTTTCAATTTGGCTTTTTAGATAAGCAGTTGGTATAGCTTAAAGTAGAGCTTAAAAACTGTTTGGTTTTAGTGGTTAGTTAGCTTCAATCTTGGTAGTTTGCTTATAAGAGATTAGGAGTAGCAGTAATTAGTTGCTTGTAGTTAGTTTTAGTATAATATAGCCTCAGAAACAGTTTGGTAGTGTATGGTGCTTATTAGCTTATTCTTAGTGCTTATTTGGAAGTCAGTTACACATCAGCTCTCATTTCTCACACATAAGCCTAGTATTTTATATTTTTCATAGAATTAGGATAATATTTTAAACTTTTCCTGAATTTTTCATAATTTTTAGACTTAGTTTGCTATTTTTCTTGATTTAAAACTGTTTTTAAAGTATTTTAATTAGCTTTTATAACAAATAAATCAGAAAAAGTTCCAAAAAATAATTTTTCAATTTTCTCAGTTTAAGAAAAATATAAAAAGCATAAAAAATATTTTTCCCTATTTTTTTTCCTTTTTATTTGGTATTTTTCACAATTTAAATTAGATTTAAATAGTTTTAAATTTGTAGAAAATAGAAAAATACTCAGAAAAATAAAAAAATAGTTTGGAAAATTCTTTTAGGATATTTTAGATTTTATAAAAATAGTTTCATATTTTTCCCTTTTATTTTCATAATTTTTAGTATTTTAAATTAGTTTTAATAGTTAAAAATTAGTTTTTAATTTTAATAAAATCCAGAAAAATCCAAAAAAATAGTTTTAATTCTAAAATAGTTTTCAAATTACATTTCTAGAGTAAAAGTATTTTTAGGCAATTTTAGGATATAATTTAGACGTAGTTGCATTTTAATTACGTTTCGTTAATTACGTTTTAGTTAATTTTGCATTTAGGATTTCCCGTAGATTAGATTTCCCTTAATTACTTTCCCTATTCCCGTAGTTTAAATAAATCAAAATCATTAATCCAAAGCATCGAGCATTAAATTCCAAACCAATAACGACGTTGGCAATTCACGCCTCGTTGGGAAACGATTCGGGTTGACTAATCCATATCAACGATCACACACGGGATTTGATTTATTATTCTTTTTTCTAAAGGAATTTGAATCTATCTTCGTGATTATTTTTGATATCGATATTGAGGTTTTATCCGTACACACATACCCTCAAGCCTTCATTATCAGTAATCAATTATCGAACTGTTTTAAGTTTCTTACGGTTAGCCATTCACAAGTGGCTAGCTTACGTGAGATAACTTGACGGTTGGCATCATCAGTAAATCAAATTTTGGGCGGGAGGTTGTGTCAAGACAATATCGTTTGAGGTTTGACGATTAGTGACTCGAGATCCTTCATTCGTGAAGTTACTATTTTTCTATAAAATAAAAAAGTAAAAAAATATTTTCCTTTTTCTTTTGTATATATATATATCGCATTAAAAATACAAAAAGATTTTCTCTTTTGTTTTTGAGCTAAAATAGAATACATCAATTATATAACATTCTCAACGGAGGTGTTATCATTAATAAGTTCCCGAACCAAAGATTAAAAACTTGCCTTTGTGTCGCTTGTGAGTCGATTTATTTCTATTTGATAAACACACTGTTTGGTGGGTATAAGGACGGACGACATTAAATGCGGTGCTCTAAAAGAAGCGGGTTTTAATAAGCTTCGCGCTGACCTAAAAAGCTTCTCCGCTCGCTTGTGCGTTTGTTTTATAGAAGTGATTTATTCACTTGGGATTATTGGTTAAGTTCATTGTGTTTTCGAATACCGTATCATTTTAATTGCCTTGGTTTTAAGTGCATGCGCACTCGATCTCGATCTAGATGACTTCGAAGCGAATCGAACGCACCCGAGTTACGTAATATGGCTGCTCCCAACGGACCACCAAAACCCGGTCCTAATCCTCCTCCCGATAATCAAAATGTAGCTCCCGATCTCCGAACGATGGAGGAATTATGTCAACCTACAATGTACGGGAGGGAGGACCCATGCAACCGACTAATTTTCAAGCTACCGATTTTAGCTTGAAACACCATATGATAGAACAAGTAAAAAAGCTTGTCAATTTCATGGTTTACCAGATGACGATGCAAACAAACATCTGGATAAATTTTTTGACCGTCACTCGAGTATGAAACGAGAATGGGGTCTTCGATGACGCCCTTCGTCGTATCTTTCCCATACTCTTTGACTCATCATGCCACGTCTTGGTTTGATCGACTCTCGAAGAATTCGATTCATACCTTCGAGGAAATGGTTTCGAAGTTTCTGGCAAAGTACTTTCCACCGTCGATGGTGACGAAATTGAGAAACGATATCAGTAATTTTCGGCAATATCCGATGAATCTTTGTTTGAAGCTTGGGAACGATATAAGCTTGCAATTGATCGATGTCCGAATCATAACATGTTGCTTGTCACCCAAATTGATACGTTTTATAATGGTTTAACGTTGAGACACCGTGAAACGATTAATGCTGCACGCCGGTGGAACTTTCATGAAAAGACGTCCCGAGGAATGTTACGATCTTATTGAGAACATGACCGCTCATTACAACTATTGGGATTCTACCGCCGAAAGGGGTGCATCATCTCGATCAAATACGTCTTCTTCTCTCGAAATAGCCGCCATGAACAAAAAGATCGACGATATCTTACGGATTACTCAGATGAATAATCAGAATCAACAAGTAAAAGCGGTACACCCGATTTGTGAGACTTGTGGGGGTCCACATTCTTATTCCGAGTGCCCAGCCGTCGGTGGTTACGCACATGAGAATGTTTATGCTGCTACGGGAAACTACAATCAACCGCAAGGAGATCGAAATCTTCTTAGCTACCGTTCAAACAATTATCTCGGACCTCCCGGTTTCAACCAACCTCAACAACAAAACCAGAATCAAAACCGTTTCAATGGTAACCATCATGTTAATCAGAACCGAGGAGCTAATGCTAATCATGGTAATCAACACTACCAAGCTCCTCCATCTCAAGTTTACCAACAACCACCTCCTCCTCAACAATCTTATCAAGCACCTCCTCAAGTCGCCCCGAACAACGATTTTCTAACTTACATGAAGAACTCTGATTACACCATTAAAAGTTTGCAAAATCAAATTAACAGCATGAGGTCGGACTTCAAAAAGGAGATGGAAGCTACAAGCAACAAACAAATGACTGAAATAAGGAATATGATGGCTAGTCTCTTTCAAGCCAATCACCTGTCTACGTCTCAACCCTCGGTTCCGGTTCTCTTCGAGCAATACGATTCCAAACCCGAGAGGTGACATGAAAGCAATCACTACCCGAAGTGGTGTAGCTTACGATGGACCCACGGTTCCTACCACTAACACTTCTTCCTCTCATGTGGTAGACCGTGAGACCGGGTGACAAGGACCGGTACTTCCTCTACGATAAGGGAGTCTGTGAATGTCCAACCTACGGTTGTCCAAGATTCCGAGCCGAAGATGCTCCGTTAATGTGAAGAAAGCTAATCCAAAACCGTCTATCCCATATCCGTCTCGTCTTAAAGATCAAACTCTTCGTGAGAAGTCGAATCATCAAATGGAAACGTTCTTCCAAATCTTCAAAGACTTGAATGTGGAGATCAGTTTTGCGGATGCCCTTCTCTTGATGCCTAAACTTGCTTCTACGATTAAGGGATTGCTTACGAACAAGGAGAAACTATATGAGCTTGCTACAACATCTCTGAATGAGAATTGTTCGGCGGTTATTCTCAAGAAACTTCCCGAAGTTAGGTGACCGGCAAATTCCTCATTCCATGTAATTTTCAGGAATTGTTCAATGCTCCGCCTTGGCGGATCTTGGCGCGAGTATCAATCTAATGCCAAATTCATCTACGAGAAGCTTTCGTTACCCCCACTTACCCCAACGTGTATGACCCTCGAGCTAGCTGATCGTTCTACGACCGTCCAAAGGGTAGCCGAGGATGTCTTTGTCAAAGTGGGGGAGTTCTATTTTCCCGCGGATTTTGTTGTGGTAGATTTCGATGCCGACCCTCGAGTACCCATTATTCTTGGAAGATGTTTCTTACGGACTGGTCGTGCTTTAATTGATGTATTCGAAGGAGAGATTATGGTATGTGCTAAAACACATACCTTTTCATTATCAAAACTGACCCAAAACAACCAAGAAAGAGCCGTTTATTGCTAATTTTTGTGGTTTTCTTGAGTTTGTGCATGTGCAGGTACGGATATGTAAAAACACGCCAAAAGGAACCAAATCAGACGTAAATCCGAGCACGAGAGATCAAGAGAGTTTGAGCTGAACCGGAAGGTCGGGATTGTGCATTTTGGAAGATTTTATTCTCTAAAGATGATTTTTGAAGTTTTAATCAAGTTTGAAGAAATGTCAAGATTAGTCCCTGAGCTTTGAGTATTTGGCAGAAATGATCCCTCAAGTTTCAGAATTTACAAATTCAACCCTTGGATTATTTGAAGTATGATAAGAAAGGCCCTTGATAGAGATTTTCAGAAAGTACAGTTTTGGTCCCTAAGGTTTCAACTTTAACACTTTTGGTCCTTACTATTTCAAATGGGTTTATAATAAATCCTAAAGCCCAAAATAATAAACTAAACCCACGGCCCAAAAGACAAAACCCGGATCCAATCAATTATCCTAAACCAATATAAACCCGGCCACAAAACCCACTCGACCCGCCCTTTTGACCCGGTCAAGTCATTAAAACCGGTCAAACAATAATAAAAAAAAAACCCACCGCGCCTTATTCACCCCCAATTACCCAGAATCCTAGAACCCTAGATTTACCCTCAAGGTCAATTGGTCAAATTAACAGCGATTAAGGGTACTTTTGTACTTTCCCTGACACCACTGACACATGGGAAGTGCCATGTCACCCATCCGTGTGATTAAGGCCACTCTCTGCTCTCCTATTGGTCGAAATAGCGTGGCATTCATGATCCAAGGGTGGATATCAAGTGGGATACGTGTATGATGATCCAAGGGATGAAAACAACTCAAAGAAGCACAAATGACACGTTCTAGATCCTTCCAAGAGCCTCAAGACCTTGAAGTTTAGCTATAAATAGGACCTTATTCGTTCACATTTGATGTATCTTGTATCTTTTCTTCTCTCTAGTTTTCAGTAGCTTAATTAGTTATAATTTCCATTTTTAATGTTTTAAGTTTTCTTGTAATTCTATTTTGTACTCAAATATCTTAGCTTAATAAAATTCAGTTTTCATTCTCAAGTTTTTGTTTAAGTTTTTATGATTTAAATGCTTAAACCCTTTGTTATTTGCTTATTTCATTAGTATACATCTGTTTCTAGCTTATTTCTTCAAAAACTCAAAAATACAAAAACAATCAAATAAAATCATTGAAAAATAAAAAATCATATCAATGTGTTTTATGGATTGATTTACACTTAGCTCTTGTTCTATAAGGTTCATTTAAGCTTTTGATAGCTTATAGTGAGCTAAATTTCAATCAAATCTTAAATCACTTCAAAAATAGAAATAAGTCAATAAAAGTCAACTGTTATTGATTGGAGCAGGTTTGATCTGAATTCTTTGAGTTGATCATGGATTTGGGTTGAATCTGAGCTGGAATTGGAGTAGGTTAGGGGTTCAATAGGATAGAGGTTCACTATTTCATTGTTTGCAAGCCATAGTGGCTAGGACAACTTGTAAGTGTTAAATCAAGTTATATCCATTTCATTCTCTTAATCTATTGTTTGCATCTGAGTTTAGTGTTAATTAGTATTAAGTAATCTTTGTTTTATGTCAGTTTAGTTTAATTTAGTCTTAATCGCTTTTAGTCCACATAGCGTTAGTTAACTAGTGTTTGGATTTGCTTGTTAAACAGAGTAGTAGGCTAGTTGATTAAATCTTTGTAGTTGATACATGTTCATTCAGGTTATAGATAGTCCGTGAGGCCGAGTTTATAGCAGATAATCTTCAAAAGTCAAAACTCTTTTGATCAGTTTTTAATAGCATCACTGTTGGATTGGTTCAAGATCAAAGGACTAATTTAGGTTTAGAATTTAGGAACCTAGCTTTTGGTAACTTTGTTTAAGCTCATAACATCAAAATCAGTTCAATATTTTGGATCAAATCTCAACAAAGTCAAAATTACAAATCTATTTTACAAAAGTCAATTCTGTCAAACCAGTTTTTCACCAAACTTTGTGAATCAATCCCGATTCAATTTCGAGTTAAAGTGTTTGAAGGTTTGGTTAATCACAAGTTCACTTGGTCTAGTGTTGAAATCGCTTTTGTCAAATCTTATCAAGGCTTTTCAATCTTCAAATCAGCTATTCAAAAATAGCTTAATTAATCGCTCACTTCGGTATATCTGAGTGTGAAACGATAATTCTTGCGACCTTATGCAAGACTCATTTCAAGGAGTTAGAATCTAAAAATTGGCTTAGTTGTAGCTTGCAGTGGTCTTGAGGACTGCATTTTTGTTTCTTAGTTTAAGCTTATCAATGTTGTGACAGTTCAAACTTAGGGTCGCTTACGTCGGGTTTGTGAATAAGCAGCTTGCTTAAATCATTGCTGAGCTTGTAGCTTGTTAAAGTATTATTAGTTGATGTAAGCCTATTTTAGCATAATCTAGCTTTTGTCACTGTTTGGTAGCTTGATTAACTCATTAGCTTAGCTTTAGTAGCTTATTCATTATCAGTTTACATCAGCTCTCATATCCTTCACATAAGCATCATATTTTATATTTTTCATAGATTTAGATTAATATTTTAGAATTTTTCTGAATTTTTCATTAATTTTGGTCACTGTTTGCTATTTTTCTTAATTAAAAACAGTTTTTAATCATTTTTTAATAGCTTTTATTGCAATTAATTCAGAAAAAGTTCCAAAAAATAATTTTTTCAATTTTCCCAGTTTAAGAAAAATATAAAAAGCATAAAAAATATTTTTCCCTATTTTTCCTTTTTATTTGGTATTTTTCACAATTTAAATTAGATTTAAAATAGTTTTAAATTAGTAGAAAATAGAAAATTAATCAGAAAAATACAAAAATAGTTTTGAAAAGTCTTTTGTGATATTTTAGATTTTTGAAAAGTAATTACATATTTTTCCCCTTATTTTTTCATATTTTTAGTATTTTAATTTAGTTTAAAAAGTTAAAATTTAGTTTTTAATTCTATTAAAATCCAGAAAAATCCTAAAAATTAGTTTTAATTCATAAATAGTTTTCTAATATCATTTTTAGAGTTATAGTAATTTTAGATCATATTTAGGATTTAGATTAAACGTAGTTGCATTTTATTTACGTTTCGTTTTAGTTGCGTATTTAGGATTTCCCGTAGTGTAATTTCCCTTTTATGCTTTCCTTATCCCGTAGTTAGAAAACATCATTTTATCCCCTTCTCTTATTCAAATCCCGATAATCGAGACGTGAGTTGGAAATTCCATTCAACCCTCGTTCGGAACGATCTCGGTGCTCAAACCTAACACGTTTGAGTTACCCGTATACTACACACTTCTCATCTATTATTGGTTGGTCTGAACTTTTTTAAGTTTCTTACGGTTAGTCATTCACAAGTGGCTAGCTTGTGTGAGTAAGCTTGACGTGTTTTGGCACAGAATCAATTTTTGGCTACTTGCCGGGAGGCTTGTAGCGAGTTTTCGTATTCCGTCTCGAATCGTGTGCATTTGAAGATCCTTCCCCGAGTGAAGTTACCGTCGTTTTTGTATATATATTTTTCAAAAACCCAAAAACATTTTAAAAAACCAAAAACATTCTTCCTAGAGTGTTTGCAAAACCATAAAAATTAAAAAAACCAACAAAACAAACCCGAACGTTAATTGTTACGTCGGCTCACCTTGAAGGTACAACCTATACACGGGGTATAAGAAAGTCTTGACATTAAATTGCACGGTGAAGAACGATCCATTCTTCGTTCCGCTCCGCTATGGCGTACTTTTGAGAGCTACCGAGCACCGGTTGACGTGAAGGTTACAAAAAGATTGTGTTTTCAAAATTTTCTTAATTATAAAAAAACCAAAAAGATTTTCCTTTTAAAAATTTGTTTTAAAAACCCAAAAATATTCTTCTTTTATCCTCTGATTCGATAATTCTTTCTCCTTAACCCTCTATATGTTCAAATTCTCATGGAAACAATCAATTATCGTCATTGTTTTCATTGCAAAGGCCGTATGGAAGAAACTCAGTATTGTTGTTTGAATCCAGAATGTGTATGTGAGCGATGTGGACACCCCGGTTCTAAAAAATCTTGCTATTGTTGCGACTTAGCCGACAAACGATCTCTAGATGATTCTCAAAGTGTTTCTGACCATCCGCCACAACCCGAGATATGTTCTTATCGTCGTTGCCTTCATTGCCAAAGCCGTATGGAAGAGACACAATTTCGATGTTTGAAATGTATTTGCGACTGGTGCGGAAATAATTGTCGGAATGGATTTTGTGATGTATGCCAGAATTTTATCAATCCAAATCCAGATCTTGCTCGTCTTTATGCACGGCTAGAACAAAAGAGTGCTCTAATTGGAGAACCTTCGATTCCTACTCCCCTCGGTGAGAAATGGAATATGTTTGAGCCGAGATGACTCCGTTCAAGAACCAGCTTATCACGGAAATGGTGGAAATAGCTAATTCTTATCCGGATAATTCTTCGATTTATCAGATTTTGTGCATATGGTGCAGAGGACCCGAATATGGTGGGAATTGTCCCGCTTGTAGCAATGGAAAATCAGGAACCGAGTTTCACCACAATCCTAACTATGAGACAACCGATTTTCCTAACCAACCTCTGTACCATGAGCCGGAATCATACTCTTGTGAGTACCGTGGTGGTCCTCACCAAGGTTTTCAATGTCAAGTTCAATTTAACAACTCAACCTTTGGTTATGAACCTTACCATTATTCGTCACAACAATCATACTGTTGTGAGTATTGTGGAGGTCCGCACTTTAATTCCGATTGTCGATGCAGGAATCCGATTGTTTACGAGCAAGTTCCTTGTAACAATTATGATTATCCTTATAACCCACCTCCACAATACCAAGAAGTTCAACCACCACCTTCTCCATGTTCTGAAGAATTTAATCAAAAAGTTCAAGAGATCATGATTGATCTTAAGAGTCTTCTTGAAAAACTTTCCCACGGAAAAGAAGATCCACCTCAGATGACCTATCGTGAATCATTAGCTGAAGAAGCCGCGAAAGTGATCCAACATCGTCCAACTACCTATTATTACGATTCTGATTCTGATGACGATTATACTCCTCCGAGTGGCAATCCCACTCCCGTTTTGCTAAAAATTCCACTTCTTTTGATTCACCTTCTGAACAACTTTCTGAGCCTATAATTGCCGACTCTTCCCCCTCTCTTACTCCGTTTGAGGGAGGTGACTTCCTTTTGGAAGAGATCGATGAGTTTCTTGCTAATGACGAATCGATTCCACCGGGAATTGATGATGGTGTTTATGATTCATAGGGAGATATCCTTTATCTTGAACAATTGCTAAATGAAGATCCATCACCGTCACTCCCTCCGAAAGAAATTACGATTGAAGAAAAAAGGGAAGTACAAACGTCTAATGAAAAACCTCGAGCGAGAGCTCAAGGATTTACCTCCTCATCTTGAATACGCTTTTCTTGAAGAACCGAACAAGTTTCCGTCATCATTAAAAACTTGAAAGATGAGGAGAGAAAACCGCACTTTTGGAGATTCTTGAAAACATAAAATGCAATCGCTTGGAAAATTTCCGATATCAAAGGCATAAACCCTTGTTTTTGTACTCATAAGATCTTAATGGAAGACGATTGCAAACCCGTTATTCAACAACAACGTAGGGTTAATCCGAAAATTCATGAGGTTATCAAAAAGGAAGTTCTTAAACTCCTCGACGCCGGAATCATTTACCCAATCTCCGATAGCTCATGGGTTAGCCCTATCCATTGTGTTCCTAAGAAAGGTGGAATGACCGTTGTTATGAATGAAGATAATGAATTGATTTCTACACGCCTTGTCACCGGATGGAGGGTGTGTATTGATTATCGAAAATTGAACGATGCTACTCGTAAGGACCATTTCCCGCTACCTTTTATGGATCAGATGCTTGAACGTTTAGCGGGGAATGAGTTCTATTGCTTTCTCGATGGTTTTTCCGGTTACTTTCAAATTTTGATCCGCGCAGGATCAAGAAAAACGACTTTCACGTGCCCTTATGGAACTTTTGCTTACCGACGAATGCCATTTGGCTTATGCAATGCTCCTAGTACATTCCAAAGGTGCATGATGGCTATTTTTCATGACATGATCGAAAAGTCTATGGAAGTTTTCATGGATGATTTCTCGGTTTATGGAGATTCTTTCACTTCTTGCCTCTATCATCTAGACCACATGCTCAAACGGTGTGAAGACACCAACTTGGTCTTGAATTGGGAGAAGTGCCACTTCATGGTTCGAGAGGGCATTGTCCTCGGACATAAGATTTCAAAAAGGGATTGATCTGGTCAATCGAGCTAAAGTCGACATTATAGCTAAACTCCCTCATCCACTACCGTCAAAAGGTATTCGGAGTTTTGGGTCATGCGGGTTCTATCGCCGTTTCATCCAAGATTTTTCTAAGATAGCCCGCCCTCTGACCCATCTCCTTGAAAAGGATGCTCCGTTTATTTTCACCAATGAATGCGCGGAAGCGTTTAATATTCTTAAAAGAAATTAAGCGAGGCACCGATCTTAGTTGCCCCGACTGGGATTTGCCCTTTGAGCTCATGTGTGATGCCATTACGCATTCATGTTGACGGTGCTAAAACAGTCAAGTCTAAAAGACTAAGAACTGCTCAAACACTAATGCAATTAAGATATGAGGAGTATAGAGTCTCCCCGGGTCGTTATGTCCCACCGAGAGCTATGCAATGGATCAATCAACGCCTCAGTGATCGAGAAATTTGAACGATAAAGGGAATTGTGATTATGATTATAACTACAGAAATATCAAACAAATACAAAGGCTAAAATGCAAATGAGAGGAAATTAAAAAGATAAAATCTATTAAATAAACGCTATCACTAAAATTAAAATGATGTTTTTGTTTTATGTTTTTCTAAACCGAAATTAAAATCTACGCGACGCATAAATTAAAAAGTGAAACTAAAGCAATATTAACCCTAAAAATATGAAAATGATGTTTTTACAAACCTAATGATATAAGAAAATATTTAGAAAAATAAAATTATTTTTAAGACTAATTATCTAATTAAAAACTATTTTTAACTAATAATTAATTACCTAAAATACAAGAAAATGTGAAATAAAGCTGCTAGAAAATAAAATTATGAAATGGAAAAGTCTAAAATATCAAAATAGACTTTTCAAAACTATTTTTGTATTTTTATGACTATTTATCTATTTTCTAGGAATTTTAAACTATTAAAAACTAATTTAATTGCTAAAAATTACCAAATGAACTATGAAAAATATGGAAAATTACTTTTTTACTTTTTATATTTATCTAAACCTAAGAAAATTGAAAAATTATTTTTTAGAAGCTTTTCTTAATTTTTTGTATTAAATGCTATTTAAAAGTGCTAAAACTAATAAAAATCGAAAAAAATAGCAAAACAGCTAGGAAAAATCTGAAAATTTCAGGAAAACTCTAAAATAATGATAAGAAGCTAGGAAAAATGGAAAAACAGTATGTTATGTGGAAGATAATGAACCGATCAATCAAGTGCTTATCAAAATAAGCACTTGATAAGCAAATGAGCAAATAAGCTACCACGATCATCACGAAGCTATGGAGTACTAAAAATGACCAAATGAAACAGAAATCAACAAGTTGCAAGCACTGATTAACAAGATACAAGGATTTGGTGATTGTGATATTAAGCTTAAAAGCAGTTATTGGTGCCCACTTGCGGACCAAAATAAGCACCCAATTAAGCTACAAACTAAAATCCAACTATCAATACTTAAACTAGACCTAAACAACTACTGATAACCAAAAGATTAGCCCTTAACAAGTTTTAATGAACTCGGCAAGCTTGTACACAACCGAGAAATTACTCGCATTACTGGAAGTGGGTGCGGCAAGTGACCCACTGACTTTGAGCTCAAGCTTTTGTCCGCGGGCTTGGCTAAAATGTAGTGAGGACTTAAAGTCCACCTATTAAACCACTTGTAAACCAAAAACCAGAACCTAAATAGCTTTGATGACACCTGTGCATCAGCTGCAAGTTTTGCTCAAATCCAACTTTTTGAAATTTTTGACTTTTGAAAATGGATACACAGTTGACTTTAGTGAACTTTAGACCCAATTTGATGATTGATTGTGATCTGTTATGATGTAATGAAGCTTTCACAACCTTTGTTTATGACTTTTAATCACAAAATGAGATTTTGATTTTCCAAAATCTCACAGTCCATGTTGAGATTGTTTAAGGTAGTTTGACTTATGCAAGTACTAAACTCAAAAGTAAGGCGGATAAGGACTCAAATGAGTCTAATAAGCATGAACAAACAGAAATCACTCAACTGCTTACTGACCGCCCAAAAGCAGTTAAACCTAATGGGCAAACACCGCTTTAAAAACTTTGTTTTGCTAATTAAAAATGATAGAGCAAGCTGACTAAGCAAGTACCCGATGATCAAACTAGATTAAATTAACCTAACTACTACTTTTAGAGCGGTTTTAATAGCTTACAACTACAATTACTACTTATGCTAAAAGATTTGAAAAGAGCTTACAACATGTCCAATGGCCACTATGGCACGCGGCATGTGAAACAAAGAACACTACCTAATTTATTCAACCCCTGACTTCCATTTCAACCCATTTTCACTTTTAATCAAACGGATCACCCTTGCATCATTTGTTCCCCAACTTTGACTTTTGTTGACCAGTAGCCCAAGTTGCATGAAATGTACAAATAAGCTTATGCAAAGCTTTGACAAGCTTATCAGAGCTTGTTTAAGCTCAAATAAACTACTAACAGATTTAACATAGGTCTTTGAGTAGAAAAATTCAGCGGTGGCATAAAAATTTAGGAAAGATATAGGCTGAATTTGATACTTAATTTATAATTGAAATACACTGGAATGCCTTTTAAGTTACAAATAAACCTTAAAACATAATTGAAAACTACTTAAGATGCTACAAGCTTAAAAACGACATACAATTTAGAAAAACTAAGACTAACTCCTCTACAGCTTCATCTTGTCTCCTTTTATGCTCGAAAGGCTTTCTCTCTCCTTACGACCCCGAATCGGCATAGATGCAGGCC
>OU343221.1:281227614-281271987 GCA_910596185.1 Chrysanthemum makinoi
AACATCATGAATAGTCAGTTTCGGTGTCATGGGCTTGTAGCAATTGTAACATTTTTATGTGGCATATTTGTCATACATGGTCTATACTTGTGTAGTCGTATAAAACATTTTTCATAAACCTATGATTTCTCACCAACATTATTGTTGACCGTTTTAGCAATGTATTTTCGTGTAACTAAGACATTCGCATTAACGCGGGCAATAATAAGGAACCCTCATAGAGTCGTGATGACGACGCGTCTCATTGTAAATTATGGCATTTTCAAAACATCGTTTGGCTTGTAATGATCATATTTCCGCAAACTTTATCATGTTTTGGGACCTATCTTGTAACTCTGAATGTTTTAAATAAATATCAAACGATGTGTTTTCAAAGCGACACTTTAGGTCGCTTCAATATAAGCTGTGATTGTGATGCTATGACAGCCAACCCTGTGAATTCCATTCGGTACGCAAAATGTAATTTGGGGTGTGAAAAATACATATGCTAATGGGTGTTTACTAAGGTAACACCGGTATTGAAGACAAGACGTCATGGACCCAAAGGACGCATCAGCACTAAACTTCCCAAACCACTCAAGTTCCTCTTAAAAGGGCTTGTTTCATTCTCACGAGGAACCGGCATTATCTATCGACTTTCTCTTAGAGATTGTTGATATTGAAGAAGGAGACTCTCTCCCTAGTCTCCGGCATAGGAACCAAATGTGCACAATTGAGTCTAGAGCCAAGAGATCATCCACAATATCTCATTAGGATACAAAATTAGAAAGCTTCTTTGTTTCACACAATGTGGAAAGTAAGTATAAATTAAGAGTCCTACGCATTACCCTTGTGGTATTGCGTAACATCAAAGTGATATGTAAAAGATTCACAATGAAGATGGAAATCCTTCTAGAGCCAACATCAAACAAGCTCTTGGTGGGTGACATGTGAAATCTTGCAAAAGATCAAGCTTGTGACAACCGGATAGAAACAATGGGGCTTCATCTTGAATCAACCTTGGTCGAGAATGGAATTGACCGAATAATTTTGGAAAAAAACCGTTCGATGTGCAAATCTTCTTTTCTCTAGCACATCGAATGTGTATTCATGTTTTCAAACACAAAAGTATCTCTGATTGAAAAATACTTTTAGAAAAACCGTTCGATGTGTGAATCTCTTCTTTTCACTAGCACATCGAATGTGTACTCATTCTCTAATACAAAAAGTATTTTGATTGAAAATTGATCTTTCTCATAAAACCTTCGCCGTTTTGCAAAACTCTTTCTTCTAAGCAATGCGCGATTGTTTTTCAAATCAATTTTTCATCAATCGAGTGAATCTCAATTATTTGGTTCACTCACCGTGTTGTCTTCTTTGAGACGCTCGGTTTGAGAACGGCTAGAACCGCTAAACCTGCCAAGGAGATTCTTAGGAATCCTACGATCACAAAAGGCGACTTGTCTTGATCAACGAGGAACAGTGGGTCGTGTACCTCAATTCAACGAAAGTGATCAAAGACACTTTCGTGTGTTTATTGCTAACTGCTGTTATTTGCGGTACATTTGGACGGTTGGTGATCGAATTGAGGAGTCAATCCAAGACACATGCTCACAAAGATCCACACTTAATTGAAGAAATCATGACTGGTGCATATCTACGTAACCTCGGCTCGATATTTTCATACTATGCTTCTGCTACACTGCCGCAAATATCATGAACCAGTAAAGCTTCCGCTACTCTGATGGAAAGATGTCATAATTCAAAAGTGTGAGCATGTCGGTCCAAAAGTCACAACATCACATGAAGGAAACACAACTATGGATGATCCAGAGAGATTTACTGTGGCTGATGATCTCAATGAAAGCTCAAAGATCATCAAAGATGTGTATCAGTTCAAAGACCTCCACTTAAAGTTGTTGGGTTTTAGGTTCCTTGCATCAAGAATTACTTTAAGTACTGGAACCACGGACAGCTTGATAGAACCACGACGAGAAGAGTGTAACCACGGATGAAGATAACCGCTGCTAGTAGTAATGTGTAACCACGGATGATATATTGTAACCACTGCTAGTGTTTTGTATAGTCGGTTAGTTTATTGTTTTAGATAAATATGGAAAAGATATTTATCTTGTAGGTTACGTATTGTATAATGTATAGGACTCCTTGGCTTATAAAAGGAGGTCCTAGGTTAGATTAGAAGTAATTAAGTCTTATATTTAAAGTCGATACACTTCAAGGTTGCAAAACCCTATATCTGTAAGAGTATTCAGTATTAATAAATAATATTGAGGTGTTAAATGTTAACTGTTCTTCTTCTTAAGGTTAAGTGTTAAATTCCGCATAATACTTAATAAGTTGTTATTCTAAGTCAGTTTCTATATTAGATCGTTTGCTCAACTGGGATCAACAAGTGAATCCTCCCCTAAACTTGATACATTCCAACAGAATTCTCAAGTTTCCTTTAAGCTCAAAACATCTGAAATGGATGATGTAGCCAAACACTTACTAGCCTTAAGTATATTCTCATACTTCAAGAACAAATCGTAAAGCTTGACCATCATAAGGTACTAACATCTTGATACAACCAGATTTCAACATCACGAACAATAATTTCGGATGCTTATTCAGTCGAGGATAATCACCTTCTACAAGCATATGAATAACCTTTCCAGAAACAGTCAAAACATGAACTCCACAAGTTTGATATAAAAACCATCTAGTAACTTGACCATTTGAAAGTCCTTGCCATTCAGATTCATCGTGATTAGGTTCAAATAGAATCTTCAAATAATGATAAACCAACCTCTCATAATAATCATTTGGATGTACTTCACCAAACTTATTCTTGTAAAGTATCCAAAGATTCATCAAATCATCTCTATCAAAATATTGAAGCATTTGTGAAAATTTATTATACTCAGAAACTTCATTGTTGAGTCTTTTAATTTTCCAAACTCCTTCACTTGCATCATTAATCTTAAACTCATAAGAAATGATTTGATTTTCATTTTCAACAACTTTCAATCTTTTAGAATCAGATGACTCCTGAACCTCGGATTTTCTCTTCCTTTTACTTAGCATCCACTCATCATGCTTCTTTATCCACTCTTCTTCCTTCTCATAATTCATTGGACAGAAATCATCTACATTAATCCTCATACATCTCTCATAGATTTCCAAAATTCTTTCAAATGAACATTTACTAAGATTATCGAAACATAAATGCACGAATTCTTAATAATTCTCATCAATACATTCCTCATCTGAGCCATAGTAGGAGGTTTCTTTCTTATAACATGTTTCTTTGTTTTGCTAACCTTCCTTGCCCATTCATTCATCAATCTAGCTTTCTCCTCATCATCCAGCAATGCCCATTCTTGTGCAGTAAACTCATCAAGAATTTGTAAAGAATCTTGAAGATAGTTTTCTGAGTTATACCATATAGCTAACCATTTCTCACTAGCTTCCTCCTCTTCTTTCTTTCTTTTATCCAAAGTCGCTTGTTCTTCAAACAACCATATTCTTTACAAATTGTCATCAAAAGCTTCTTGTTACGCTTCTAGATTTAAACTTCAACTCTGGTGCGCAATACCTTTACCCTTTCCAACATCAGTTGAAGCACCTTCTTCTTCGGTTCACCAATAACTAAAGTTTTTCCTCTCGGGTTTGGGTTTTAATTGCGTAGTTTGAATGTGCAGATAAAGCGAGGTGCAATAATGGGTGGAGTAATAGATGATGTTTTGCTCAGATTAATCAATGTACTTGCAGCTTCTTTCTCTAATTCTTTAGGCTTAGATGGTAATATAGAGAGAGTTGTTACAATAGTGGAAGTGGTTATAATAGCAAGGTGTATGATTGAAGGTACGGTTGTAGTGTTTATAGTTGCTATATGCCGTACAAGATCGCTGGTTAGAAGTGTATTAACGTGGTTTCGGACATACCATCCGTGTTTGTGTTCGACTACATCTTCTACAACATTCTTCACATTTTCAAGAACTGCCTCATTCCCATCTTTATCAGATACCACAAATGTTTGATCTCCACTATCAACATCTTCTTCCATAGATACATTAACATCCTCCCCTGAATTCTTGCCTTCACTCCTCCCTTGTTTGGATACATCCTCCATATTCGAAATGGAAAGGAGTTCAGCTTCTTTTCCTTAGCTTCCTCAAAGCAGCAAGCCCGAGCCTTTTATCTTCTCCAAAACCGAACCCAGTAGCTTGCCCGAATATCCTTTTCATGAAACCCAACCAATTCCTTGAGATTAGAGATCGTCTCCTCCATCTTGGTACATTTGGCCGTCAATTCATTTAAGCGTTCAAGAATATCCTCCCCACTTCGACTGTGTGAACCGGGTCCGAGAGGTGGTTCATTGGAAAAGTCAGTATGTACAAACTCAGAATCCGTCAATTCATGCTCAGGTTCCAACCTATCCTCATCACTTCGAGCTGTGTTAACTGCTCCGAGAGGTGAATCGTTGGATATAGAAAACATAGCATATAAAGAGGACATGGTAAACCCTAATCCTCTAGTATATAAAGAGGACATGGGATGTAGGTTTTCACAATCAAGTCTTCCATAATGTAGTCGACTAAAGGTATGTGTGTGTCCTAGGCGTGTAGTTCTTTGTAAACGCCTAGGTTAGTGTTAGTTTAGTTAACCCCCAAGATCAAAGAAGTCTTTGATCCCTGTTACATTTAGGTAACACGTTATTAATATAATTGGAGGTGATGGTGAATGAAACCTTGTGTCAATAACATTGATGTTTGTTTAATTCCGCTGCATACCAAGTTTATTATCATCGTTATTGTTAAACCCTAGATGATCTAAACGATTCATGGAGTCTAACAAACTCCACAAAAGTACAAATCAATGCGGACTTTGAAGAATCGCTGCAAAAGCACAAAGATTGCGGAATTGAAGAATTGAAGTCTACGAGCTCAAGAACAAAGACAAAGAAAGAATGCTAGGATGCAAAATGTATTTCATGGGGTGACCTCCCTTAGGGGGAGATTGTTAGGAATTGGAAATTCCATGTTAAAGTGTCGGTCACCCCAATTATAGTCTAGCATATGTTAGCTCGTAGACTTGTATTTTGTCACATTATTTAGTAGTTAATTAGTTAGTTTGTAGCGTAGAGTAGTTTAGTGTAACACCGTGGAGGAAGGACGGGTCTTTACCCACTGTATGCCTGATCCACAGTCCGATAGGAGGACGTTTTTTTTGTAAGTATAAATACCCCTTCCATCCATGGAAGGGGTGTGGCTTGGCAATCTAACCTTTTACATTTTATTGAACCAACTCTCTACCAAGAACACCATCTCTCTACTTTCTCTCTCTAAAATGTTTAACATGTATTTTGATCATACAAGACCACCCGAATCATCAAACACAATAATATTATCGATCCTACAAAATCATAACAATTTTTTTTATTTTTTCAAATCACTTTTTTTTTTCAACATAACAGTAATAACTTAAACATAATATCCCCCCACTTGAGATGAACAATGAGAATTTGGGGGTCTTCAATGATCTTCAGGAATGTTGTCGATGAAAGCGTGATTTCCGAACCTTTCCACTCGAACCTTGAACTTAGGAAAATGATGACTTCCCAATCACAAATAAAGACTACAGGGTAGGCTAAGGTGTATAGGTGTATCGAAACAATATACCGGGTTAACAAAATGAAAGGAATGGCTCAGATGGGTGTATCTAGGGGTATCTTGCATTAAAGGTGAGTGCAACAAAGGGGTTTCACATGGGGGTCGAGAAGTCGAGGTGACTAATCGATTTAGACACACAATGGTAGGCTGTTTGGGGTGATAATCCTATAATATTGCCTTCTAAAACTGAAAAGTCCAAATACATCGAGCTAACTCAACATACCTTGTCTATGGTCTCGAAATGATGCAAAGGCCAAGTTCTAAAGTTTAAAAGCTACCGGCACACTCATAATTTGGTGGATTTGGGGTAAAATATTGGAAACGGATAAGGCTAATCTCACCATATAATATCAAGGGTTGTATGTGCACGGCTAATGTCTACTCTAGTTAGGTTAAGAAAAACATGTAAAATTTTTAAAAATGGCATAATTTTTCAAAATAAACTAGAAAAGCAAGGGCAAAATAATGTTCAAGAGATAATTCTACTCCCGTCCCCCACTTGAATTGTACAAAGTCCCTTTTGTACTAAGCATTAAATAAATGTGAAGAGAAAAGTAGAATTAGAGCGAGAACTTCCCTGAAATTTGCTCCAAAAAGAAAGAAGGCCTACGAAAAAGAGACGTGCCTTCGTATAAGCATCATAAGCAAACTTCAATCCCTGAAATCACACTACCGACAAGCACAATTCTAAAAAGAAAAAATGGAAAACAAACCTAACTCACTTTTCTAGGAATCACGGTTGCATTTAGCATATGCAACAAGCCTTTTAAACCACTTGGTGTCCCATGTGGATGAGTGAAGTCTCATGAGGGTTTACAGGGAACACACCCACAAAGTTCATTTAAAATACTAATACAAGGTTATTGTGTTTTAAAATAAAAGAATTAAAGCAGAGGAAGGTTATGTCGTAACTCTTTTGAGGGAGTTACGCCGTAACTGGCAAGACCTGACATAAGTTGTAAAGCGAGTGGTTACGGCGTAACCACGGAGATGGTATTACGCCGTAACTAGTAATGCGTCAAGAGTTCTGCTACTAAAAAGTTGGTTATGGCGTAGTCACATAGATGAGTTACGCTGTAACTCTGGTCAGATCAGCAACTGCAGCAGTAATTACTTCCTCGTTTCCTGCAAAAATGGTTAGAAAACACAAAACCCTATAGAAATGGAAATAAAACAAAAGAAAAGGATAATTCGGGTTGTCTCCCGAAAGAGCACTTTTCTTTATTTACGAGTCTTTAAGTTAGACTCAGAGCCGCAGGGCTTCTATGGGGGCCTTTGGACCTGGCCGACTTCCACCACTCGTTGGCACTCATTCATCCATTTGTCAAACACCTTTTTCCTCGTAGTGTTGCGGATGCCATTTGTTCCAAATTCATGTGAAAGCCATTCATCACATGATTTTCCTTGGTCATCATCTTCAGCAATAAGACTACTAGTAATACTTATGCTAGATCTTGCACCGTTTATTGTATTAGTGAGATGATTGTACTTATACTGCTTAACTACTCCCTTATGGATATTCGAGTTCCCAAATCTTATTTTGTACCAATCTTCTAATGCTGATTCAATATCATGTCTCTCACCCTTGTGAGGGTATATCCATTCATTCGCCGAGTATACGGGGGCCATGTTGTCACTGACTCGTTATCCTTGGTTAACATCGAGTTCTTTGAAATGTTTGTTTGGAACTGGAGTTTCCTCAATGCCTTGGACAATCTTTTCCTGTTTCTGCTTACAATTATCAACATTCTCTCCACTATCATTAGTAATAGGTTTAAAGTGTAGAGCGGGATCTAGTGATTGAACATTAACAACATCAACATTATTTGAAATTTCATCTTTTGGTTTTATATGCTCTTTCATACTGAAAGTTATTCGTTCATTTTCAGTTCCCAAAGAAATTTGTTTTTCAAAAACCTTAATTTGAGCCCTACAAGTGGCCAGAAAAGGTCTTCCAACAATTAAGTTGTAAGCCTCCCGCTTCCCCATGTCAATAACCACAAAATCAGTTGGGAAAAAGAATTTTCCAATTTTTAAAAGCACATTATTCACAATTCCCCTTGGTACAGCTTTAGAGGAATCAGCCATTTCTATCATGATAGTTGTTTCTTTTAAATTGGTAAGTTTTATTTTATCAAATAAAGTGGTAGAGATAAGGTTAACCCCGCCCCCAATCAGCTAATGGGAATCTTAATGTTACCAATAGTGCATGGGAGAAGAAAACTTTCCGTATTGCTGCTTTGGGAGTTGGCTTGGCAGGACCTCGTCGTCTTCTGATTTATCATCTTCTCTTAGGTAGTTAATCCAGGAAAGATCATTAGTTATAGAGGATGCGCATTGCTCTTTCTTTACTTTATCTTAGCAAAATATGGCTTTTACTGAGACAATGGCTTTAGCATTACTCGTTTCAAGGTTTTTAGTCAATTGCCCAATTTGTGTTTCGAGGTTTTAATCGCAGACATCTTGGTTACGTAGGTTCATATTGGTATCCTCCTTCACTTTGACCATCCATTCCTTGAGTTTATCTCCCTTTTTGTAGATTCTTCGATGTGCCTGTGCATTATTTCTTCAAGGCTAGGTTTAGGAGGATTGTTGTTGATTCTTGTGTAGAACCATGGGGATGTTTCTCGATATCTTGGCCCGTTATTATTGTAGTTGTTGAAAGGGGATTCTCTTCCATATTTAACTTCTCCGACCCTTTTAACTTTCTCGTTGGAGGAACATTCTTTAGTAGGTGGAGTTCCATTTCGCTCTACTTGAATGGAATGCACATTTTCCTAGAGCTTCTTAATTTCTCTTCCGAGGCTTTCTAATTTGTTATTTATTGCTGCAAGGCCTTCCATATCTCCATTCTTACTTCAGTTGCTTCCTCCATTGTGCCATTTGGGAGAGTGGTCTGCCATCTTTTGAATAGTTTCCAAAGCCAAAGTGGGTGTCATACCAGGAATCGGTCCCTGAGAATCAATCATTTGTCTTGAGGAGATGTTCAGACCTTTGTAGAAGATGTTCACCTTTTGTTGGCTGTTGAGGTCATGAGTTGGGCATTTGTATAATAGTTCATTGTACCGTTCCCAAGCTTGGTATAACTTTTCATCATCCTCTTGCTTGGAGTTATGGATTTCTTCTAATTGCTTGGCCGTCTTTGATTGAGGACAATATCTCTGAATGAAATACTTTTTAAGGATAGGCCAAGTGTTGACAGTTCAGCAGTGTCGATCAACCCATCTTTTAGCAGCTCCCGTAAGAGAAATAGGGAATACTCGTAACATGATAGCGTCGTGTGAGACTCTGGGAATTTTGAATAGGCTGACGATGTACTCGACGTTGTCTATATGTTCATGGGCATCATCGGTGATGCTTTCAGAGAAGGGATTTGCACGTAATACCCTCATGAATTGAGGTTTGCTTTCGAATTGAGCATCTTCAGCGATAGCCGGCCTAACAATCCCTGGTCCTTGTTCTTCCCTTGTCAATGCCAAATATTCCTCAAGAGTGAGGTCATCGATGTTAACAACTTCCATGGTACCTGAAAACTTGAAATATAATCGTGAGAAAAGTTTAAAACGAAATGAAAGACTTACTATTAATCCTAATATAAATCCTCGGCAGCGGCGCCAAAAACTTGATGCAGGTTTTACTGACCAGGTTTTAATAGTTATAAAGTCTCGTTATACCTATGGTCTACCCTAGTGCACTAACGGGCAGTGTACCCGGTCATGTGTAGTGTAGTAATTGGTAAACCCGAGGTCGTCCCAAGAGCTATGTGAGTTGGATTATTACTAAGTCTAGGTGTCACAGATTAATAATGGTTTCGATAGGGAATTAATTAATTAAACTACTAAAGCAGAATAAGGCAAATAAAAGCAAATAATGGTAAATGGAAAATCAATAGAGGAGAGTGGTGCTAACCTAGTTAATCCTCCTAGCTAGTTATGTCTATGTCTACTTACTTTCAATTACTTCAGGTGGGGTCAAAGTCGAGAGGACAGCATTTGGTCAATTCACCCTAACCTATCAGCAAAGATGCCACCACAGGAGAAGTCATGTGTCCCCTCATCAGTCATGTTGTTCCTGGTCCCCTAAGCCAAGTCATTAAGTTCCGCTATATGATAGATTTATAATAGTGAGTTCCCGGCCATTAGGAACTTAGACACTCACCCCCTAATTCTTAAGTTCATCCAAACGGTAGGTGATCAGTTGGTCAAATCGTACAAGTAGAAAGGGTCATCAGTTGGTCATATCTTACCCTTCCCGTCTCAGTCCGCTCACCTAGGGTCAGTTGGTCATATCTCCTAGGCAATTGGCCTCTACCGCCATTCAAAACTACCAAACCAAGGGTGGCTACCAATAAACTATGCATGCATACACTTAGAAATAATTATACGGAAGTAAAGTAAACGCAAATAAAACAATTAAGGAATCATAACTAGGCCAGCACCAAAAGGTGCTTAGCCGCTCATATTAATCATACAAACAAATTCAATATTCAAAGATACGAAATACATGAATTGAAAGTAAAGAAAATATAAAATGCTAATACTTATCGTAGGGGAGTGATTGCTCCCTTGGAGACAGCTCCGTATGCTCCTCTAGACTTGCCTTGAGCTTTTTCCCACGTTCTCAGGTTGTTGTGTGTGGAATGGGATGATTAGAAATGTTGGAATTCGTGGGGTATTTATTGGCGGATCACGGGTTACGGTAACTATACAAGAGTTACGCCGTAACCTTCAACTCCTTCGTATTTTGCACTAGATCTGCTAGTTACGGCGTAACCTAATAAGTGGTTACGCCATAGTCTTCAATAAACTTGGTTACGCCGTAGTTGATGAAATAGTTACGGCGTAAGTATCAGTGGCGTGGAACCTCATTTGACCTAATATAGTTACGTCATAGCCTGTGGGAAGAGTTACGTCGTAACCTTCGATAAGTTGGTTTTCGAGTCACGCAATAGTTACGGTAATGTGAGAGAAAGTTACGCCGTAACTTCTTCAAAATCAGCATACTATGATAATTCTTTTGATAATTCTCCAATTCCGCGTCTCTTTAGCTCCAATGCTCGTAATTTACTTGAAAGTGAAAAACAATGGAAAACAAGCGTAAATCCATATAAATGATATAAATTACAAGCATTATCGGGGGAAATTGACACTTAATAATCAGGACTATTTGATGTTATCAATGATCGTGAAATTGGATATGTGAAATGTTATTTGAAAATGATTGTTGATTGGAATAATTGAATTGGTGATTGAAAGCTTTATGTGTTATTGGTAGTAGATACGAATTGCAAACTATTTCTTGAACCTGCCACTACTCTTTTTGATTTGCTAATGTATTGACTATGTAAGGTTAGATATGTGAAAGATGTTGACTTAGAATAGAGTAGCAATCCTTTGCTATATCATCGGTGCCTAACTAAGAATGGATATTTGATATGCGAAAGATGTTGACTTAGACTAGGGTAGCAATCTTTCATATAGCGATGGTACCTAGCTAAGAATATACATCTGTATCCGACCTAGACCAGGGTAGCATTGCTTTAGGCCTTGCTATGGTCGTGGTACTTGGCTAGAGTCGCTTGGGGCCCTACTGAGATCTCGATGCGTTATTGGAAGGAATATTGATGGAATGTTATTGGAATATTTTTGGAATGTTGTTGTTGGAATGTATAGCATATATATCTGCCTTAGTCCCACATAGAAAATAAACTCTATCAGGCCCACTACTAAATTTTGTGATTAAACTCTATGAACTCACTAGCGTAAGCTGACTTTTTTAGCATGTGTTCTCAGGTTTGAGGCGATAGCTCACTATTGGAAGACACTTGGCAAGGGGCATGATCATAGGCGACTCTAATGAACAATCGGGACCGCTTTGATTTTTTTATGGGCCTATTTCCGCACTACTTTCTTATAATGTAAACTTAATGTTTTTGATAATGAATTTTATTCTAAATGAATGAATTAAAAACTACTCTTTGTACCTTATGTTGTGATACCAATATGGTAGCACCCCAATGTATGTATGCTTCCGCTGGACACTATTTTGGGGGTGTTACAGAGTTAGAATTTTGGGTTTGGTACATTTGAATTTGGTTTTGTATTTGATTTGATAATTTGAATAAAGCTTTCGCTTTGTTTGTTGAATTTTGTATGTTTTTTTTCATACTTTGAATTACCAACAAGTGGTATCAGAGCTAGGTTTGTTTAAGAAAAAGAAGAAGAAAAAGAGTTTTTTGAGGTTCGTAGTTTCTTGGGTTATTGATTTTCGATTTGAGTTTAGCTTCTGATATCTTTTGTTCAAAGTTTCTGGTTTTGGTATAATTTGATTATTGGGATACTTGGTTACTTTTGGGCCGTTTGATAATATGAACTTTTTCTTTTAGCTTCTGTATTGCGTTTGAATATTTAGTTTTGAATTTAGCAATTAGAATTTGATATTTGAATTATGGGAATTTGTTATTTGATCAACAAACTAGTATTTGATGTTTTGGCGATCTTTGTATTTGTTTGTTTTGAATTTGGACCGTAATCCTTATCAGATAAATGAGTCGTTAGAATTATTGCCCGTATCATATTTGGGGCGTTTGAATTATTAGAGCCCGTTTGTCAAGTTATTTATCAACTTGAATTTGTTTGATACTTGGATAATAAGTTTGAAGTTGACTTATTAAATAAGTGGGTCATTAGGATTTAAATTTGGTATTTGAATATCGATTTGGTGTTTGAAGATTTGATTATTATTAGGTCATTTGGAATTTTGTGCGATCGTTGGAAATTTGTTAGTTTGGAAAATTTGTGATCTTCGTTTGTCGGGCTTTTGAAGTTGGTTGCCCGAGTTTGATCGACTTTGTTGAAGATCGTTTGAGCTGATTTGGTTTTGTTTGGTTGACCTTTTTGAATTTGTCGATTAACGTTTGATTGTTCGTTTTGAAGTCATCGGCATTTTCTTTTTATCGATTTTGCTTCAGTTTGCTTTTTGGAATCGGTCATTTGTTTTGAATTTGGCTAGTATCTCTAGTGTTTGGAATTTGAATTTGATTTGAAGCAGGTGAAGGAGTTTAAGTCACGGTGGAGATTGTTAGAAAAGTGACTTAAACTTTAAGGGTTGTTTGGTAAATTGATAAATTGGGCGACTTGTTCTACAAGTTTGGTATTTGAGTCTGTTTAAAATCAGGAAAGTATTTTATGACGGTTTGTTTGTCTATAAATAAGGATCATTAGCGTTATAATTTTTTGTACCTTTGGAATTAGAATTTGATACCTTTTGAGTTAGAATTTTGGGTTTGGTACATTTGAATTTGATTTTGTATTTGATTTGATAATTTGAATAAAGCTTCCGCTTCATGAATTTTGTTTGCTTGTTTCGTACTTTGAATTACCAACACATAAAGATCAAACTTGTACAAAACATGTAGCATATTAATCATTAAGTCATTGGATGAGAATCATTTCTCAGTTGCAAACAATCGTGCTCCATTGTAATCTTCCACCATTCTCAAACACAATCTTTTTCCATATGTAACAAATATAAATTCAAGCAAATAATAATAATAATAAAAAAAAAAAAAAAAAAAAAGACCTCGACATAGTCTGTCTATAAGATGTCAAAGAATCAAAACAAAAAATAAATCATTCAAGTTTATACAACGATCAAAATCATGAAAGCCATTGCTACCACATGTTACGCAATCGTTCTTCTATTGTTGGTGGCAGTTGTTTCTGCCTTTGCTGATGGTGCTTACAAAGTTGCTCCAGGGACAAAGTCCGAAATCCTTTACAAGATAAACGAAACGGAATTTCTCAAGCCCATTGTGGTTCAAGGCCTTATCTATTGTAAATTCGGGTCTAAAGTCGTTCCACTTAAATGTAATTCACATTTTTATATTGGGGGAATTTCATATATACCCAAGGAAACTTCAAAAATTACATATTTCCCCAAAATACAAGTTTTCAATGCATGATGTACAATGCTATTAAAGCATACTTTGGGGAAATATGTAATTATTGAAGTTTCTTTGGGGATATATGTAAATGCCTACTTGTTTGGCATGGTCTTAAGTTTAATTCTCTTTTATAAACCTAACATCATTGGATTATTATCACATGTAGGAGCCACGACTAGAATTACTTGTTAGGAAAGAAACGACAACGGGCTCAAATTAGCAACATTTTTTGTCTAGGGTTACTTTCTAGCCAAATTGTCCCCTTCGTTGACAAATTATTTGAAGAATTCCGAATGGGAGCTCAAAGAGTGCAAGGCCTTCCACGAGAAATCTCCCTTGAAGGAGTGCAAGATTTCCCTAGATGTTAATGGAGGCATTAGAGTGCAAGGTATAGTAACATTTGTTCCGGTGTTTTGCCGATGTTACCGGCATTATGCCGATGTTACCATACCCCATTTGTTGGCGTTATAACTCAAGTTATCATACTAACTTGAGTTGAAACGTAGAAACAAACAAAAAGGTGGTGTTTATATGTGCATAATTTGTAAGATTTTAAATAAAGGTGAATCCCAAAAGGTGATGTGGTGTTATGATAAATTTTTTTTTTTTTTTAATGTTGAAATGTTAAAATGATGTGGCGTTGAGGTTGCGAGATTTTTTATTTTTTTTGATAACTTGAGTTATCATACCTAGAGCTCTTAGGGGTGCTCATATTGTTTCTTCTTCATCTTATTCACTACTTAAAAACGCAAAACTTTATTCGATCGAACTTTTTTTACACAAATTATAAACCTAAAGTAGTATCCGGCAACAAGGGATATTGACAAAAATTCAAATAATTTACCAGTCATGTACTTTTGGGCCTACGGGTGTTTGTTAAAAGTAGCAGTGAGTTGTGAGCAATAAACATTAGAAAAATGAGCATTCTTAAAAAATAGCAAAGCTCACCGCTTTTTTTGCCAAACGACTACTAGAAACTAAAATGCTCATTGATCATCGCTCACCGCTCCAAAAAACTCCACACCGCTTCATGCCAAACATACCCTACATGGACTTCTCTTACAATATCGACGTATCGAGCAATTATTACTTTGCCTTTTTTTATTAATTTAGTGAATTATGTTTTTTTTCCCTTGTTTTTTTTAATCCAAAAGAAGATATGAATTGCGTTGCAATACGGGTTGGAATACTGGCATTCTCCATATTGTCTTCTAAAGTATCTTTTACAAACTTAGTTAAGGGCTAATTTAGTGAGCTGATATGTGCATCACAAAAACTCATATACACACTATAACTATGCATATGTGATTTTATACTATATGCACTATTGATGTGATATTATGGTCTTTACATCACTTTTTGCGATGAAATTATTGTTTTCACACCACTTTTTGTTGTGTGCATATCATTTCTCTACTTCATTAGCATAGCCTTCATGTGTAAGAAATTTTAGCAATGTATGCAATAATACACATCTTAAATAATAGCTAAAATAGAAAAATGCCTTTTTTTTTTCTTTTTTTTCCCCCTCTAATTATCATGGGTTTTGAACTTTTCAGAGTAATCCATGAAGTTTGAGTCTCTTCACTGTGACTTATATCGAGTAAAGACCCTCCCTTTTATGGAGAAGTTGGCGTGACCACATGAATGTCGTTTGCATAAAGTGGGAACTGAATTTAACACTTCTCACATTTTTCATTACAAGCTTTTACAAATAAGTCAATTATAAGAAGGAGAACTCGGTTATATTAGTACCGAACTTTTAACTATATTTTGATATTATGTCAAAAAAAATTGCATTCGAGTTATAATTTTATAAATATTGTTACATTAATTTCACAAGATTAAATGATGTGTTTACAAGTTATAATATGCACATAAGATTAATCTTGTTAGCATTTGAAGTAAAGAGTAACAAATTTTGATGAAAAAAAAGGGACTAAGTAAAACAAGAACGTGAAAAAATCATAAATAAGATAAAATGAGATATAATTATGTAAGGAAGATTGAATGAATTCATTAACTTGTATATTAAAACGCAATACGATTATACAAGGCCCGGTTGAAATTTTAGTGAAACTTTGCGTTTCTCCTCCTTTTTTCCGCCTAGCACATCCCATATTCCTTCGAGATAACATGAACAACCACTCAATTGCGTTGGAGTCTTTTCAAGACTATGCAAAATGTAAGTAAAGTTCAGGTTACACTTAATAAAATTGCAAACATACAAAACTAGCCTTCTTCTTTAATTTTGCAAATTGCGTTTCAACTACTTTTATGACCATTATAATTCTCTCAAGTGCATGAACTCCTTTGCACCCCAAATGGCAAGTTGTTTTTACCAAGGTTGTCAAGATCGGGATCCTACCCAGGATCGTTTTCATCTTTGCAAGATCGTGATCGTAAGATCGGATCGAGATCTTAAGATCCTACTCTAATGTTATTTCTTAATAGTTTTTGTAATATCATACAAATCTACAAATTATTATACATTATAAACAAAAAATACTATGAATGCTTCATAGAAATGTTGTCGTAAATTATGATTATGAAATGTTTAAAAAGATTAACTTGTTGTTTTTTGAATTTTACAAAAAAACAACTCATATATTTGTAGTTTTTTAGTTTGTAATCGAAGAAAAGTAAGATCGGGTCGGATTGGATCTTAAGATCGTATGGTCAAGATCGGGATCCTATAAGATCTTAAGCTTGCAAAGATCCTATGTAGGATCCGGATCGTTTTGGCTTTGCAGTATCGTAAAATCGTAAGATCCTAAGATCAGGATCGGGATCCTGACAACCATGGTTTTTACCATTAATTAGTTTTCCCCAATATCTCAAAATCAATATAGGATTCATAACCATCATTGGATAGTTAATGTATTCAATTAAAAAACCAAATCATCATTGACTAGTTATTGTCTAAGGATGAAAGGTATGAATGGATGCAACACTATTTAACCAAACAGGTCATGCAACTATTGTTACTACTGAATTCTCAGTAAGGATGTGGAATTGAAAGTTGTTGAGTTCCATGAATTCATGACAAATTGTAGTTTCATAACATCAAACTGATGCACAATTGACTGCTTAAAGCTTCTTTGTACACATTATTTTTACTTTTTACTTTTTAACACTAGTGCAAAGTTTAAAAATAAAAATAATAAAATAATAATAATAATAAATAATTAAAAAAAAAAAAACAAAAATAACGAAAGAACTTTAAATGTTAGCACTAAACATTTGGACTATGTTAATGCAATAGATAGTAATGATAAAAAAGAACCAAAAATACATTGCACTAAAGTGTAAATGTTGCATTTTTAACTCTTATAATTCCTATACGTGTAGCTTGTATCCTTGCATAGCTCCTTTTTTTTTACTTTTTTTTTTATTATTATTATTTTTTTTGAACGGCAAAGATTCATTAAGAATTGGTGCAGAGGGTGACAAAATCGTTGCAAAAGGGTATTCTTATCATTTAAAAAATAGTCATTAATTTAACATTATCTATACTACATATAATGCACGAATGCACCTCACTCTTAATTTTAAGACGTACAAGACAATAAGCATAATGTACACCACTTTAATGCATCCAATTTTCAAAATTACAACAAAGTAAGCATATTATACAACAAAATAAAGCATGGTGTCATTTTAAGACCAAAATTCTATCAAACAACATTAATGATATTAAAAACACCCCTTCATCAAAAATTACAACCATTTAAGCAAAATGTACAATAACTGCAACCAATTTTCATATTTACAACAAAATAAGCATAGTGTATAACAAAATAAGCATGATGTTATTTTCAGACTTACAACATTAATGCTATTAAAGTGGTTAATGTTATTAATGACTACTACTTACAAGAAAAGAAACATAGTGTACAACACTTTAATGCGTAATTTTCAGGGCGTACAAGACAAAGCATAGTGTGCAACAAAACACCACATTAATGCTATTTAATGTAGTCAATTATTTAACTGATCAATAAATACAATTAATACATTTATTAAAACACCTCTTACATAAGAAATACAAATTATCAAGCATATTGTACAACCAAATTAAACACAATTCATTAAATTTCACTACTACAAATAATAAAGCACATTATACAAATATTCAAGCCGAGCAGACAACGGGCCAAATTAGCGAGCCGAGCAGCGCGACCAAAGCAGGCTCGAGCGAGCGAACCCAGCGGGTTCGAGCCCGAACGGGCACGGGCTATACTAAATTCTTGATATCCGTAAATTTATTGTTAAAAGAACATAATAAACTAAAATACATTATTTATCGAAAATTTTATTTCAGAGTACCCGCCGCGGCAATGCGCGGGTACCCTACTAGTACCACAAATATGCATCTTCGCCGTTGCAAAAGGGTATTCTTATATATAATTTTTAAAATTTTTCACTTTCTAGAATATGCATCTTTTCTTTATGGGCTAATAATAAAAAAAAGTACTATACTTGCCACCTTTTCTTCTTCAGGGTAGCTAACAAAATTTTTTGCTTCTGCGGGTATTATACTTTCAAATTCATCCTCTTTAGGGTATTTTGCAAGAGCAAATGATGGCAAGTATAATACTTTTTTTTTTATCATTTGCCCTAGTTTTTATTATGTTAAATTTTGGATATGTATTAAGATAATTTATTTAATGATTTATAATTGTGTTAAATCTATGATAAAAATGTTTTGTTTTAAGTTTACACTATTTACTTATTAATCGTATTTGTAATAATTTAATATATACTTAAAAAAGGGAAAATTAAAATCATTCGGACAATTATAAAAAACAAACAACACTTTTTCATTCAGATTCGGACATTATAGCTACCTCTTAATAGTAAGATGTGGTAGTGATTCAGATCTTGATAGTAAGATTAGATGTGTAACATCTTAAGCAAACAAACACACCCTTAATCTAGTCATAGTATACTCTCTAGTCTATGCTTCAACAAGTGACGAACAGAAATTTATATGCAAAGTACTTGGGTTGTGATATAATTCCTCCTAATTTACCTGGGAGGCGTTAAACCTAATTGGTTTAAGCGCTTAAACAACTTGAAGTGAATTAGGGCAAATGATAAAACAAAACATTTTTATCATAGATTTAGCACAATTATAAATCATTAAATAAATTTTCTTAATACATATCCATAATTTAACATAATAAAAACTAGGGCAAATGATAAAAAAAAAATATAAATTATACTTGCCATCATTTGCTCTTGTGGGTAAGAGGGGCAAAAATGTCCGACTTTTTGCAAAATACCCTAAAGAGGATGAATTTGAAAGTATAATACCCGCAGAAGCAAAAAATTTTGTTCGCTACCCTGAAGAAGAAAGGGTGGCAAGTATAGTACTTTTTTTATTATTAGCCCTTTCCTTATATATAGTATAAACTAGCTAAATTTCCTTTCTATTTCTAGAAACCAAAATGAATTTGTTGACGTAGAAACATTTTAAGTAGAAATTTAAGAACTTTCATGTTTACAACGCTATTTTCATGGTTATTAACGAGTGTGGAAACCCGCGCGATGCAGCGGGATTGTTTTTGTAGACGTGAATTTGGAACTGATGAATGACCGGAAAATTTGTTTGTCAATTAATTCTACAGGACTTACTTTGCAACGACACTTAAACCTTAGGGACTATTTGTGCCAAATTGCTATAGATAGCGATTAATGCTAGAGGGCTTACTTTGCGACGACACCTAAACCTCAGGGACTATTTTTGCCAACTTGCGAAAGTTAGCATTTAATGCTACAAAACTTGCGCTCGCTCTATAGTGTATATCGAGTGTAGGAACCAGCGCGTTCTTTGCGGGCGTGTCGTACTAAATCTAAATTTGTAACAAAACAATTACCCAAAACTATTTCAGTATAGTAAGTTATACATTAAGGAGTAAATATGTAAAAGATTGATAACCCCAAGTACCATTTTCCTAAATTATTCTTTGAAAATAGTATTGAGTTTTTACAAAGAAAAGTCAGTAAACTGACCCGGGTTGCAAAGTTAGTCCTTAGGGACTAAATTTGAAACTTATGGATAACACTGAGGGATTATTCTTGTAACTTTATAACGCTAAGGACATTTTTTGTAAATTCTCGCTAAATAAATGTACCGAAACAGTCTTCGCGATCTTTTTTGCCTTGGCGACTATGATTAAGACATCTTGTGAAGCCCGTTTGTATGAAACAAATGATTTAGGAAGATGATGTAACACATTACAAATGTTTAAGAATGTCTTCCGAATACGTTGTGCGCTCATCTTTTTGGATATCGACCGCTGAATCTCGATGACCAACAATGCCAATCACCATAGCATTTTCGTCTTCTATGGTGATACTCCAACCACACCGGTACTTGTTGAGCTAAGTAGACCCTTATTAGTTGATCTTAAGCCCTTGAGAAGTCCATTTCGAGTCTTTAAGCGTAAATTTAAATTTTGGAATGAGAAACCATAAAGAGTCACAAATAAGTAATAGTTCAAAGATATCTAATACAAAATAATGACTTGTTTTTGTCTAAACTTGTTGCACACACCTATTCTTGTACCGTTCACCGATCACATTATGCGTGGAAAATGATTACTATCGGTTGACAATTTATGTTATAAAACTAAAAAAATGAAGAGAATTGAACTTCGAAACTTATAGAGATAATGCCAGGGAAGTCGGTTCATATATTACATATTCAACCAACAAAAGCAAATCACTAAGTTGCACCTTATAATACCTGCAATGCTCGGTTTTCTTTTTAGCTAATAGGCTGTTGGTCATGTGTTATTATCTTTTCATCATTCAATTATCTTGAGGTTGACCATAAATTGAGCTCTTATGTTTAGCCCAATATATAAACATGATCACAATGACACATTATCCTCTTAAGCTTAATTTGCATTTAGCTCATAACTTTACTCAACCAACAGGTTCTTAATTTCGACTTTAAATACATTAGTATTACATATACTTTAACCAAAACGCAATTTTGTCTTACAAAAATGTACATTACGCGTAACAAATATTATCAGCACATCATAAAATTAAAATTAAAATTAGATTAGGTGACAAACCTTTTCAGTTTCTTTTGAGATAAGAGCTTTTCATGTGGATAGCTTGTTAAGTATTAATGCTTCGACTTGTTTTGGCCAAAGTAGACGCTGGTAGACGCGTCAGCTTGATCGTTGATCCCTGCGTAGAAAGATTAAGCACAGAAACGACCGTATTTTAGTATATCATGAAACTAACATTGGTATAAAAAATAAAACATTACATGTTGTTGAGCATTTAGTTATTTTTCTCATAACTTCATAAATAAATTGGTATAAAACTCGTAACCAAGAGCGTATGCCAAGCAAACCATGTATGATATCAAAAATTGGAATAGTCATAGTTATGATGTGCATAGTGAACCTTATTGATATGACCATAGTTTTATGGCATGCTTATTCAAATACAAAAAGTACCACTCTACCACATAACTGTTAATCTCACGGCCAATGGCGATGATTTATTTCCACTTTTGAAGGGCCAATCTGTTATGATCTTGACCCATCTGACCACCATCCCTTGCGAGGAATGGTTTAAAAATCCAATGAAAAGTTACAGCGTTCACTTAAGGCAGTGTTGTGCCCAATGGCCTGATTGATGATATTTAAAGCACTCATTGAATATACAAATTAATGGATGATTTTATTTTATAATGTCAGAACTTTATTAAAATTGACTTGTATATATATAACTACCAGAACTGTGTACCAACAATAAATGTTCTTGATTAAGACACATTAGCAAATAATATAGCATGTGAGTCTTGTAGATAGAACCATTCAAGAATTGTGATCGTATTAACTTCATCCATTGCATTGAAGAATATTTTCTTTTTTGTTACTTGAGTACTACTTTAGTTGTTCCTTTACATTGTGAGATATTAATCTTATTCAAATATAAGGTTACGATATATAAAGTATGACGTGTGCTTACTTATTGCATAACATGTCATAAAGAGTCTTATCATCTGCCAGCTTGGTGAACATTCCTCTCTTTAATCATGTCCTTAGATAATTAGTCCATCTTAATCTGCAACTTTTACGTTCCTTTGCAAACACGAGTTCATTGAGAAAAACACTAAGTCTACTTCAAAATTGTGGTACGCATTTTCAAGAAAAATGTTTGCAAAAACATTCCGTTATCAAAATGCATATTGAATTTGCAAATGAAATAAACCGACTTGAGAAGTTCATGAGATATGATCATTATATATATTAACTTATCGGCATGAATGAAAGCGAGAACTCAGCTGGCCAGAGACCGTTGTCGATGTAATCTTTGAGTTTTTTTAATCTTCGTTAGGTGACCATAAGGCCTTCTTGCACTTCATCTTACTAACACTAAAATCGAGTTTTCTACCACACCATGAGTTCCTATGACCACCTATACAAAAGTATCTTATGTCATAAGCATTACATAATGTGAAAAGCAAAACTAATTCAAGTTATAAACTAATATATTGAAATAAAAGTTCGATAAAATCCGTTCTTTAAGCGAGAAAAAAAATTCAATCAAATTAACGATTTTCTTTAATTTTTGTCAAGAATCACAGAAAAACATAAAATTACCGAAAGCGAATATATACAACGCTTCTTTAGAAACTTCTCTTATGAAAGCTTTCCACGATAAACGTAACGGGTTTTGCCAAATAGTCCATAATTAAAAGTTTAAACCCAATGCTATAAGAATAAATTTGGTTATTACCAGTAGTTGGCGCGGACGAATCTGTAGTAACAGTTTCACTTGACATGTGTAAATCCTAACGAAAGCATTTTGAGAAACGAGATAATGTTGCCATTTCTTCATGTGCCACACCTATATTATAACCAACAAAATATTACCAGACGTCTTTATATGAAAAAAGAGTAACATGCCAATTAGAAAATCCAAAGTTTTTGTCAACAATACTTTGATTAGTTTTAGTATTGAACCTATAAATCGTATAATTCATCTAACAACGATATAAGAGTGGCTTTAATTGTTACCCAAAGTTGTGACTTCGGTTTCGCTTAACTTGTCACGATAGTGCGTCGTGATGTAAGTTTTATCTTTAATCGAATGAAAATGATGCTCGAACTCTGCATTGCAAACTTGTTACATGCATCTGAACCTCCATTGATCACATTGATTGCTAGGACAGGTAGCACCAAGGTTTTGTTTCCAGCAAGGTTTGCAATGAGCTACATATAAAGACAACAAAGTTAGTAACTAAGTGAACATGCATAAATCAGTTAGAACCATGAAATTGTCAATTTTGGTGCGTTACATGTTGGATCTGTTGGGGCATGCAACACATAATTAGATTACGGTGTAAAAACAATAAAAAAGAGAAACATATTGCATAAAACATTATTTTCCAATCAAAGCGGGTGTGATGATCGAGTTAACATTGTCTACTGGTGGCGGTCAACATAAAACACGCATTTTTGGTTGGGTACCAATCATAAGACTAAACAATCTTCGTACGTTCACCACGAAACAGGACACACAATCTTACAACATACATCTCCTGTAACACTATATCTCTTAATAACAGGCACCAAAGTTCAAAGTAGCACAAAGCATTTTCAGCTCAAGTTCCAAGAAAAGAAACCATCAAACTACTCTAAGACTAGGGGTGGAAACGAGCCGAGCCGAGCTCGAGCTCGTTAAGGCTCGAGCTCGGCTCGTTTATATTTATAAAGCTCGAGCTCGGGCTCAAGCTCGTTTCGAGCCTTATACTTTGAGCTCGAGCTCGACTCGTGAAAATTTTCACAAGCTCGAGCTCGGCTCGGGCTCGTCTAATTTTATGATGTTTTGAGCTCATCGTTAATTAAATAAAGCTCGAGCTCGTTTACTACTTTTAAGCTCGTTTATACATTATGAGCGATATATACACGTATATAATTCTAGGGCTCGTTTAGGCCGCGAGCCTACTCGACCTTTATCTGAGCTTCGGGCTCGAGGCTCGATTATTAAATGAGCCCAAAATTAGGCTCGAGCTTGGGCTCGAGCTCGTTTAAGCTCGGCTCGTTCGAGCTTTTTACCGATCCGATACCGAGCTTTTCACGAGCGGCTCGGCTCGTTTACACCCCTATCTAAGACTCTAGACCAAATACTAACATTTATGTGTAAAATTTTAATAACCATCCAACCAAGTATTAGCATAATCAAACCACGTTAAGAACAATAGTTGCATACCTTCAAGACACATTTTCCTAGATAGTCTGAACTGCATCTCTTAATTCAAGATCTTCATAAATACATGCAAATAAAAAATAAAAATTATAAATCAACAATAAAGTATTTAATTTGGGTAAATCCGATTCACGGTTCACTTTTACGCTTAACTAACCATAACAACTGAAGCTAGTATTGAATCGGATCTTAACTAACCATAACAATTGTACAAAATATTGAATCACATCTCATAGTGACGTTTTTTTTATGATCATGTCAGTCACATTATCAAATTTTCAAATGGTTGATGGGTGTTTAGATTTGTGTTGTCGTGGGTGTGTTTTCGAGGTTTTGATGATTAAATTAGTCTGCGTTTTTAGATGAGATGGAGAAGCTAAATGGAGATAAAGAGGTGGGAATGAGATGAAGAGAGTCGGTTGGTGTGTCTAGAAGTTTTGAGAGGCGGTGGAATGAGGATTAAACATTTTGTCCATGAACATCAAACCACCAATAGCAATCCATCACATACCCCGTAACCATTAATGCATCCACTGTAGCTTTCATTAATCGTCCCACTTTGTAACTTTTTGTGCAAAAACTCGTTCACTGCCTTTTAGTATATAGGATAATATATAATAGAGGTTTTTAAATTATGATCGTACGATCATAATGATGTTTAGCGTTATGATGTTTGCGTGATTTTACAAAAATATATAACCAATATATATATATATGATAAAGATAAAATAAAAAGACAAATATCCGTAAAAAGATAAAAAGATTTTTTTTTCAAGAAAAGTTCTCGAAAAATTCTCAAAAATTCCACAAGATCGGGTATGATGGTGCATGAAAAAGTTGTGAAAAACTTTTTCTAAAAGTGGATATTTTTTCCGAAAAACAATTATGAAAAAATACGTTTGCGTATTAAATCGTTTTTTGTGCATCAAAAATTGGTTTTTGCACCGAACTTCTTTTGATTTTTTTCATCAAAATAACATTACGCATCTAACTAAAACAATTTAAAATTTTTGTGCATCAAAATTTTTTTGCGCATCAAAATTCGTTTTTTGTGCATTAAAAAAAATGTATCAAAACTCAAAATTAAAAAAAAATGTTTTCACAAAAGTTTTTATCTTGCACCAACATACCCGATCTTGTGGAATTTTTAGAGAATTTAAAAAAAAAAACAAATCTTTTTATTCTTTTTACGAATATTTGTCTTTTTATTTTAACTTTACCATATATATATATATATATATATATATATATATATATAGTGAAACTTTATTTTCAGAACCGACTTTAACTACGAGAACTGCGAGAACTCTTTTTTAGCCATTAGATTAGTTAATCAATGGTCAAAATTAAAGGTGGCAGTTTTGTAAATAAAGAGAAGGAAAGAAATAGCTGATAAAATCACAAAGGGTATTATAGGCATTTAAAAAAGAATCACACACACAGTTTTTTATATTTAACCTGGTAACCACTCATTTTTTTCTCACTCTCCACATAAAACGCCTCCATCTCTTCCCATCTTTTTCAAAAAACCATCTCTCCCCTGCAACCCTAATTCACAGCCGCCACTGAAAGGGGTATTATCCACCATAAAACGCCTCCATCGGGGATATATGACACCATTTGTAACTGATTTAAGGTTCGTTCTTTTTTTTCATATTGAATCTGCCTTATTTTTTGTTTTTATTAAAGTTGGTTTTGATTTCTGTTTTTTTTAAGTGGATCTTTCAGGTTTATTTCTTGTTTCTGTTATCTATTTTTTATTTCAATTGTTGATCAAAGATGGCTTGTGATGATGTTTTAAAAATCTGCTATGAAAGAGTACAACCCGAGATCTATACATGATATCATTGTTTTCGAGCCATCTGTATCATATTGGGTCACTCAATTATTCATATTGCATATTGTATTGTTTATCATCTTGTTTTTGTTATCGTTTATTGATTTTCTTTTATTTTTAAACATGTATTCTAACTATTTTGTCCCAACTTTTGTTTCTTTCTATTAAATGAAACTTGTGATAGAGATGTTCGAACTATAAGGGAACCTTGTCAATGTCACTGTATACAGATAACTATGATCAATCTTTTTTTTAAATATTTTGGTAGTGTACTGATGCATATCAGATATATATTGAAAGTTTGAGATCAACCCGCTTTGAGATTTGATATATGTATATGTGACTGTGAAGCCAGATTCTTAGACTTGTTCTGTCAAAAGTATATCCCATACCAATGTTATAAAATGTCAGTACATGTTCAACAAATGTGGTTGCATGTCAGGATCAAAATTAGTATCTTTGTGTTACTTTTAAGCACCATTCCACTGGTTAACTGACGTAAATAAGATACGTGATAAGTGCCATACGAATATTGTAGGCCTAAATCATCATATCCTTTTTGCAACTAGTGATTACAAGAGGATACTAGTAATTTAATAATTGAATAATTGAAATGGTGCATATGTGTTTTTTAACGCATAAAAAATCAATAAAACATATATGTTTTGTGTAGACACATATATGTTTACGTATAAAACATATATGTTTTGTGTTTTGGATTATAAAACATATATGTTTTGTATTTAATATACACAAGATTGTGCATATGCGTTATGTTAGTTGCCATGATTAATTTTTGTTTCTTATTTGTTTGTGGTTTAATTGTTTTCGTGCATGCTTGTTTCAGATTGATTGATGAAGATGGTGATATCATTTAAGACCGGGAAGTGGATGAACACGATTATACATGAAGATAATTTGCGACTTTTTGAAGATATATGATTATTGCATGTATTTTTGTATTTGTAATCAAGTGAAATATAACATTTAAGTATATCAATCTTGTCTTTCTTTTTATAATGATTTATGTTTTTTAATTTGTGTTTCAAACTTTCAAAAAAAATAACGATCATGTAAAGTATTGGTAGGTTGATAAAAAAAAAGTGTTAGCTAAAAAAACATGTATGCACTTTGACTAATTGAAAACATGTTATTTACCGGGAAAACCCTTTACCCAATAATTGAAAACATGTATGCACCTTTACTATTTTGGGAAAAAAACATGTGTGCACCTTTGCCTATTTGAAAAAAAAAATGAAAGAAAAAAAACATGCATGCTCCTTGAGATTTCAAAAAATAATGATTAGGTATAAAAAAAACATGTATGCACCATGACTATTTAAAAAATGTTTAAAAAAAAAATCCGAATTTAAAGATTAACAAAAAACGGGAATTATAAAAAAAACAAAAATAATATGAAAATGTCTTTTACTATTATACCCTTTTCAATTAAATAAAAATAATAAAATGCTATGGAGCATTAAATGATGTACATTGTGTATTATTAGTTGTAAAAAGGTGGTTCTCATGATTCTGGCTTAAAGTGGGTTCTGAAAATAAAGTGCCTCTATATATATATATATATATATATATATATATATATATATATATATATATAACATAGAAAATACTGGTGGTTTGACAAAAAAAAAATTACAATCTTTAATTCTTACCTTTAGCTATTAATAACAACAACAAAAAAGTACTATAAATGTTATCGTTATTCAACTTCCAGCTTATATCTAAACGAATGTAAATATTTTCTTTTCTGATCTTTTTCAAATAAGATCAAAATGGGCAAATATTATTGATTTTGACCAATTTTACAAAACATATAAGTACTTATGTTAATACTTAATATGTTGGCTTAACAAAGTTAGAGAAAAGAATTTAGCTTATATATATTGGTATTTCTAAACATATATGATATGAGAAAAGTTATTTTACGTCTGCAAAGCGTTTCTCATGTACATGGGAATCATCCTCACCTTTTATCTAAAGAGAAAATCAATTGTTGAGATTAAAAGCATTTTATTATTTCACTTATTTTTATAATTTAAATATCTCTTAAACCGTTAATTGTTAAGGGAAATAATTACACCATCGCGACGAACATTTAATTATCTTTCTTTAGACGGACATTCTGATATACTTTCAAAAAAGGGAAAAAAAAAAAAAAAAAATCATTTTTTCACGTTTATTTGTCTTTTTTCATTTTTTTTTTTCAAATCTGAGATTTGCATGAAAACATCACATGTGATTAAACATTAATTTGAATATCACATGTGATATTAGTGTTAAATCACATATGATATTCCCATGTGATATGTAATATCACATGTGATATTCAAATTAGTGTTTAATCACATATGATTTTTTTCATGCAAATTTCAGTAACGGAAAAAAATGAAAAAAATATATAAAAAAAAAAACGTAGAAAACACAAAAAAAAAATTGTCGAAAGTATATCAAAGCGCATATCTATAGAAAGATAATTAAATGTTTGTCTTAATGCTATATTTTTTTGGCTTAACGATTAACGGTTTGAAATATATTAATATTTGAAGGGAAAAAAATGAAAGTGGGTTTTTTAAATTGTTCGGATTAATCTCATCCATTAGATCAAATAAAAGTGAAGGAAAGATGGAGGGTGGAGATTGATCACTTGGTATGTAAAAAATGTTTGTCCTCATATCTTAAATCATAATATATGTTCATAAAGAAAAGCATTTTTTAATGGTCGTTGCAACTGCAAAAGCATTTATACAATCAAATATGAAAACCCGCAACAACACACGGGGCGAAAGTAAACCTCGTTAATCTACAAGGTTCAAACAGACCATAGTCTTCAAATGAAACACGCAAATTTTCAGCATATCGCCCACTAACAAGCCCCCATGAAAAAAACCATAGTGAAGTTGAGTTCACATATTGTTGGACTATCCATCAAAGACACTATTCAACCAAAATCAATTTAGTTGTCAATAAACCACTAAGTCGCTAACATACAACAATGCATTACCGGTTCAACCGTCAAATCAACCCAGTTCGACCCATCGGGTTTCGAGAACCGGGTTGCCCCGGGTCACTTAAAACCCATCGGGGCTAACCAGTTAACCCGTTTTTAAAAACCCAGTTTTTACCCATTTTTGGCGGACCGGTTTGCCCGTTGAACCGGCCGGGTCGAACCGGGTTTCAAAACACTGGGTCTATTTGCATTATCAAACCGTGCTAACGGTGGATAAAAACGTGTACAATTGCATATGAAAAGATAATGTTCTGCAAGATCTTAATTAAAAACAAAATCAGGTCTCCTTCACTTTACATCTTGAACACTTTCGCATCAGGTTCGAATTAATTATTCAAACAGCAAGACTAATGTTGACATAGTATATAATGCACGATAACGAATATTAGAAACAATTATTTTCGCCTATTACAAATCAAATACTATCAGATTGCACAGAAAGACAAAATCTTTGTGATAACAAACAATGATTCCTGAGTTACAAGCTACAGTAAAACTGAATTCTAGAGACACTTCAAACCACATACCTCTTCAAGCAAACAGAAAAACAGAAACAGCACGCCGTAAAAACTACAAAAAATAAATCAGTGACACGTATAAACTCCACTTTTGTCCCAATTCCGAACCTCATAAAATTCAGTTTTGCCCTCAGAAGCAAAATGCAGAGGTAATTCTACTTCTTAAACTTTAGCATCAAGTGTGAGCACAAATCATAACATAATTAACATTACCAAATAATCCATCCATTTATAAATATAAGGTTGAAATAAGAAAACTATTATCAGCAGAAAATAAAAATGTATGCATCTGTTTACTGTTTCTTTCCTTTCAAACAGAGGTTCTCTATCACAATTAGCCAAGTTAAACTACAAGATTCGCACAATGAATAGTCTTCAAATGAAAGACACTAATTCTTGGCTTTTGGGCCATTGTGCATCATTCTAAGAAACTAATAGCACCCGGCGTAGCTGATTTTGGGCTTCAACAAGCAAGCCTCCATGAAGAAACCAAAGTAAATTTTTTGGTCTTCTTGCACTTACCACTAACTTCTTGTACATAATTTACAGCTGAAGTTCCTGATGATTACTAAATCATATATCGCTAAACTATGCATCATCCTTTAAGAAATGACTTGACATGCAATAACTCGAAACGAAAAACAATTTATTCAATAAACCGCTAACATACAACAATGACAAAGAAGTCATAAAATTCCTAAAGGTCTTTTGCCTAATCAAACTATGCTAACAGCTTATATAAACATGTAAAACTGCGATAGAAAATATACTGTTCATAGCGATCTTAATTAAATACAAAACCGGGTCCCCATCAACTTTCCAAACCACTTTTCACATCTGGTTCAAATTAATAATTATACAGCAAGTTTAACGTTCACCGGGTATATATTGCCAGAATGGAAAAACAGAAACAATATTATTCGCCTATTACATATCAAATATCAGATTGCACAGAAAGACAAAATCTTTGTAATAACAAACAATGATTCCGAGTTACATGCTACAGTAAAAAGAATACTAGACACTTCAAACCACATATCTCTTCAAGCAAGCAGAAAAATAGAAACAACAAGCCGTAAAAACCATAAAAGTTCAATCAGTTACATGTATAAACTCCACTTTCATACCTATTCGGAACCTCAAAAAAGTCTGTTTTGCCCTCGGAAGCAGGCTGCAGAGAGATACCAGACAACGATTTTATTCCTTGATAAGAAAACTTAACATAACTAACAACCTCGAGTTCATCCCCACCGTCTTCTTCATTAGTATCCACAGGCATTCGTGCTCTCAATCTAACAGGGTTTCCTTTCAAAGGAATTTCTTGAACATGCCATTGTAATTCTCGCTCAGTCCTGTTTAGTACCGCTTTAGGCGAAACCTTTAATAGTCTCGGGTCAACTGGAAGTTTAAGAATGAATGTGACGTCGGTCAAAGGAGCGGGTAGATCAGGGTTTGACACGTATTGGATCATTACAGATAGCAAGGTGCCACTATGACGTTTGACCAATCGGACTCTCAAAGGTAGTGGTGTTGCACGAGGTAGCAAACTGTATTTCAGGATGGGTATCGGTTGATCTGAGGGTGCGGTTCTTACATGAAACATTTGGTTACCAAGGCTGCTTACAGAAGAACTATGCATAACGAATCTCTTAACACCGTTTGTACCTTCAACCTTGAATGAAAACTCGGTTTCGCTTCTGGCTCACGGATGATTTAGGAGGTAAAGTTTTCAAGTAGACGATGCCCATTAAACCAGCTCGAGCAAGCTCTGATTCCCTGAATTCTGCATGTATCACTTCATAAATGTGCATCTCCGGACCTCTCATTTCAGGCTTTTTCACGACAAGGTCTTCAAGATTATTAAGTTCAGCACCACTTGCGGTTTTTGCAACCGGGGCATCACTGGTTTCTAATAATTCAAGCCCACCGAGACCTGGTTTCACTACTTTCTTCGAGTCAACAAACTCGGATGCATCCAAACCACCACCCCACGCTTGATTTATACCTTCAAAATCTTCAGGTAACGTCGATCCGTCTTTACTAAACTCAATACCACCGTAATCCCCTTCAAACCCTTCAACACCAATATGAGTCGACTCAGTAGCTGCAGCCGGTGGTAAAGTCGTAACCTCAAGACCCGACAAAACAATCGCCATGTCAGACACTTGCTCCTTATCCTTCTTAAACCCGCCAACAAGATCAACCGGTTTATCAAGGTTATCACTAGCAGCAAACGGATCCTTCTCAACCTGCTCATCCTCCTGCTTAACCTCCTCCTGTTCAACAACCGGTCCCTGTTCACTCCTAGCTAACGTAGCCGCCACCTCATCACCCGCCTCCAACGTCTCAACGGCAACTCAAAACTTCGCGTTACTAAACGCTACCTCACCCGACTCATGCTCAGCAGAATGCACCTCAACGTTACTCCAGCTATCCGCCCCACGTATCTTACTCTCCGTACTATAAGCCGAATGCACCATTTTCGCAATACTATCCCCGTGCAAAGACGCAAGCATCGCCGCTAACCTAATATTACTCACCCCCCTCAACACAATATCCAACGCCATATAAATCTCCGCATACTTCCTCCCCAGCTTCTCCGGCGTCACATCCACCCCACGACAGGCAGTCACAACAACACTAACCGCTTGATTCACAATACTAATACACTCAAACACATTATTCACACAATCATCATCCACCGTCGTGATCCCCAACACGTAAATAGAATTCACTAGCCTATACACAACTCGATACCGGCTCTCCACGCCTACAATCACCTGTCCACTAGAAGCGGCTAACGGATCATCGCCTAGAGAAGTGTCCCCGTCTTCGGCGCTGGTGTTTTTGCCTGCGGCAAAAGCGAGACGTGTCTGGCGAAAAGCAGAGAGGGCGACTAAGGCGCGGGCGGGTGGGAACCATTCGCGTGTTTGGAGTAGGATGTCGGATCCGTTTGCTGGTTGTAGGGATAAAGCTAAACAAGACATGATTTCTATTTCAAGTATCAAACCCTAACCCTAACCCTAATTTTATTTGGATCTAATTATAGGATATTTCGAATTGTTTGGATCGGGTCAAGCTAATAGAATCATTTGAAGCAGTGATTTATATAATTGATGTAATGAATTTATGAAATAATAGAATTGAATTGAACTTACTGTTAAACTGTAGATCGTTGATTGGTGGTTTAATTAATTGTGAAATGATCGTTGCAGTGAATCTATAAGATCGAAGAGATGATGGTGAGGAAATGACTGGAAATAGTTGGAGTTGTTTTGGACTGACGGACAGGTAGATAGATTATTGGACTCTACAAGGGCCTAAATGGAGGCCAAAATGGAGTTCGAAATCGAATCATGCTAGCTGCAAATCTTTTGGAGCTGACATTTTTAGCCGGAGCCAAAAAGTTTTGCTCGAGGGACATATTTTGATAAATTTTAGAAACCACGTTACAAATTAGTTTTTAGAGATGCAAATTACAAAAAAATCCAAAATATTTTAATGAATTTACACTACAATTTTTTTTTTAAGGGACCACGTGCCTCATCTTGTCTCATTCTCTCCGTTTAGCAAAAATTGTTCATCTTGAAAATGCACAAAGTTTAAAGAATCACCACACTTTTCACAAATAAAATAGCATACTTATCCACTAAAGTCTCTTTTGATGGGTTGAAATACAAAGTCAACACTTATTTGACGAAATACAAAATAGAAATAAAAGTTATTAAGGATATGTACGAAGAGGCAAGGACTTGTGTGCGAACCCCAGTGAGAAACAGGGAGTATTTTCAAGTGAAAGTAGGGTTACACCAAGGCTCATCTATTAGCTCGTACTTTTTTGCTTTGATTCTTGGTGAGTTATCACGGGGGATATAGGAGAGCATCCAATGGTGCTTGATATCCGTTGATGATATTGTGCTAATTCCGAAAACGCAAGAGGGGCTAAGTGGTGGATTGGAGAAGTGGAGGGAGGTGCTAGAAGACAAAGGCCTACGAGTCAGCAGGGAGAAGACAGAATACCTACGGCGCGACTTCAACAGGAACGTGAACGTCCGAGCGAGCAAGCGAGAATTCGCGCATCGACGAATAGATCTTACAACCGAAGGAGTCCTTTAGATATCTCGGATTTGTAATTCAAAAATCTGGAAGGATAGGAGATGATGTAACATACCGTATACAAGCCGGGTGGTTAAAGTGGAGAGCGGCTACAAGAATCCTTTGTGAGAATAACGTCCCTCTAAAGCTGAAAGAAAATTTTATTGGGTGGCGATTTGACCAGCTATGTTGTACGGGATATAATGTTGGTCGTTAACGAAGACTCAAGCAAATAGGATGGAAGTGGCGGAAATAAGGATGTTAAGGTGGACTTGTGGTAAAACTATGTTAGACATAATACCAAATGGAGTTTTTCGAAGAGAACTCCAAGTTGCGACTATAAATCAACAAGATGAGAGAAGGAGTATTGAGATGGTTTGGGCATGTTAAGAGGAGACCACATTCAGCTATTAGAATATTGGAGTCTATTATTGTCAATGACTTGAGGAGAAGAGGTCAACCAAAGCTCAGGTGGGAGGACATACTAAAGCTTGACCTGAAGGAGCTTCCATTGTCCGAGGACATGACCTCTGATAGGAACATGTGGAGAACTAGGATTAGGGTAGATGAGTATGGCGCATAGATGTAGAGATTCACGATAGCTTGAGCGTAGACCCTTTTAGCCTTTTAAGAGTTCATGCATGTAGGTTTTCTTGGTTTTATGCGCTTGCGGCTTATGTATGTTCGTTTAGCTTTATCCCCTATTATGCTCGAATGACTGTATCCCATAGATGGCTTTATGAATTTTATGCATCTTTTAATTTTACTCTTGTATGCTATTGTGTTTTTAATGCTTTTATGTGATTGTTTTGCTTTATCTTCTTATATGTTGCCTCTGTGAAATTTGATTTTTATGTGCCCCTAGTGTCATTTTTTCCTTATATTGGCTTGCATATTGCTCCCAAGTTTCTTTGTATGTATGTGTTTATGTCTTTGCACGCTTGTATGTTTTTGCTTTATATACTTCATTTTATGTCATTGTCTTTCTATCTTTACACACCCTTCACATATAGTCTATTTGCTTGCGCGCACACTTGCCGAAGGCCTTAGAAAGCAGTCCTTTTACCCTCGGGTAGGGGTGTGATTGTCTACATCTCACCACCTTCATACCTCGCTCAAGGATTGGGTATTGTTGTTGATGTGAAAATAGAGATGTGAACACTTATTTTCAGACAAAAAGAGTAATGTTGTTGGAGTTCTTACAAAAAGAGTCACTTTATTGGGTTAGAAGTGCAACTGTCTACATCTTACATTTTATCTTCTTCATATCTCGCTTTGACGAGGTTCGGTATTGTTGTTGTTGTGTTCCTAGCCATATAATTTGGATTCGTGAAGGTCTAGTGATATCAGGCTTTATGAGTCTTCCGGATGGTATGTGAAGTTCGGGATTTACCAGGTCATTAAAGGTGTCTCGGCTAAAGTTTTCACGTAACAAAAAAGGAACATATAGTTGATTACTTTTACGAAATATGGTATGCTAATTAGTGTTCTGGTTTAAGAAATATGAGGTTTTGAATTTGAGGGGTGTCTCATGTTTAGGTGGTCGCTGTTTCGTTCCATGAACAGTTGGCCTTGTTTCATGAACCTTTGAATGTTTGACATCAAGTGTTCAGCAATTCATAAGTTGGAGTTCAAGCTTTGATGCTATTCGCAAAGTCTAAATATTTACATAAAACTTTTTGCGCCAAAACGGCTCACTTATAGATAAGTGGGTTAAGATGAACACCTATCAATAATTGTTTAAAGGTTTAACTCTCACTAATCAACATAGCAATCATGCAGCAGCAGTAATAGCAACATGCTAGAACAAGCACCAAAGGTAAAATTGTTCCACAAAACGACACTAAACCTGACTAACGGTTCTGTCTCACAATTACCTTGAAATACCAAAGCGTATTAAATAAAGTACAGCACAGTTACCTTCTTTTCAAAAATGTGCTGCCAAATGCTTCTTATATCATTGCTGGATGATTCTAAAGATGTTATCACCCAAAGGAGAGACATGTCTTGAACATTTAGAAGGATATGTAGGTAGGTGGTCGTTGAAAACTGCCAAGATTAATTGGTAACGCGAAAGACGTTAGACGGAACAAAAGAACACAAAGTTGTAACTTAATGTGGTTTCTAAACAAAACTATGTATATTATTGTTCTATATATCAATAAGGCAATATTCGACCAAATAACCAATAGTAAAGATCAGGCATATCACTAAGTGAGTGACGGTTTCTTATCAGGAGTAGAAACACATGAGTATATACTCGCTCTATCAAATAACATAAGATCCTCGCATAAACTTAAGCAAATGTTTATTAACAATATTATTACAAGGCTTTTAAGAAGATGCTACACATGAGTATATACTCGCTCTATCAAATAACATAAGATCCTCGCATAAACTTAAGCAAATGTTTATTAACAATATTATTACAAGGCTTTTAAGAAGATGCTATGGTCCTCACTTTCTTAGTTTAATCTTATTTAAGGGGGTTTTAAAATATTTCACTGTTAACCAGAGAATTTTATTAACATATATACCAACTTACACATGGTAATATTTGCTCATATGTATCAAATTATATGTGGAATTAAAGACTATAGATGTAAAAAAGTCGGAATACCTTCCTGCCACAAAAGCAAAAAGGCGTAATACCTCAATTTAAGCCTAATATTCTACAAAAACAGAAAAAGACGCACAGCAAGTATACAACAACATTCGTCGGCAGTAGGGGTAGCAGTTTCAAATTTCTACAGATCAATGGGTTGATTTGGATCATTTGTTATCTCTAACAGATCAAACGCATAATTTAAACAATTTAACTAAAAAGAAAAATGGTCAAACGGGTTAAAAGTCCTCCGAAACGTATTCTATATTGCATAAAACCACACCTATATTGCTATATTAGATAAGGTTAGCTTATTACTGTAAAATTTAAAACTTTGTAATCATATATATCATACAGTTAACCCAACCCAGCCCATCTCAAAACACATAAAAATCCATTTTGAACCCATTTTAACGAGTCTAACATGCCCGTTTTGCCACTTCTAGTTTATAGTAAAATATCAGTGAAAGGATACCATTACGTACCATCAGTTTCTCACACCTGCAACCAGCCCACCATGGTCAACCTTGTATGAGTGAGTATGACCCAATAAGTAATATCCTGAACTAACCACTGTGACTGCAGTTCTGCAACTCATGTTCCACCAATTTTTTACCAGCATTACACGAATTTACAATAGATGAAATGATCCGTCTTTGCAAGTCTTTAAAATCCAGTGCTAACTTGACATCCCAATCACAGTTTTCTCTACTCAAAGTAAAACAGAGAAAAAAAATAGTTTTAAACATTATAGGTCTGATCATTATAAAAATGTCACTCAATATGAGAAGTCCCATTAAGATACAACGGCCACAGTCATACCTGACTAACGGTTCTGTCTCACCCAAGTTTTGCATCATGGCATCAAATGTAGCATGAAGGTCTTCAAGAACTTCTAACTCAATTTCCAACTTTTCTTGTGCCTAGAATATAATCAACATATAAGTCACTAAAAGTAAACGATAAAACGAAGATAAAAATTAACTTAATGAAAGAAAACTAATTACATTTATATTGGATTGTAACATCGAAGCACGAGCTTCACGTAGATTTTCCAACAAAGGAGGTGGCAGCCCATAATGGAATATTCCATGGTCATTTGAGAGCCATGTACCTCGAAGCATATGCATAGACCAATTAGACATGGGACACGTGTCCTCCATGCTATCAACCTGAGAAAGATCAATATCTGCAATAGCTCGAGAATAAATTTATGACAAAAGGAACGAATCAAAACTCAAAAGCAATTTGAAATGTGAAGATACAAATACCAAGTGGGACGACATCATAAGGGTTGTCTCCTTTCGGTAAAAACCCATAGAAAGTGATTAAATGAGAACTAGATAAGTTCCCGTAGCTAAGATAGCATTGTTCTCCCGCCGCACATGGTCTTGAAAGAGGAAAATTTAAACAGTTTGTAGTACTATCCACCCTCCCGTAGTGCATTATGTGTGGTGATATCTGCAATGATTACATAAATTATTACTATACATTAAAAGCAAAAGACGCATAAATAGCCGCAAAAGGAGAAATAAGGATTACAAACCGAATGATTGAGAAATCCTGCAATGGGAATTAAGCAAGTCTCTACTTTCCCGTCGTTGAACATGATTTTCATGCTATTTGAGTACCATAGCTCACAAGCCCATAAGAATTCATCCCACGTGTATACTTCAGGAGGAAATACATCCGGATACTCTTTGCATAGAGAGGGAACTAAACCATCATATTGAGACCGCAAGTGCTGCACATATGAAAAAACACAAAACCAATAGTTAAACAGTTAAGCGTCACAGACTTGCAGGAATGAAAAATCAATGAACATATAAGAACCTCTTTTGCTTGAACTATCTCTTCTAGCAAGAGTGTTCCATCTAAAGCCATGACTGCCTCCATTCCAAAGCTTAACCCTGAGATAGAACATTAACCTCAAAGGAATGCAGAGAAATTTTTGAATTACTAAATTGTAAGGAACTTTCTTAAAGCAAAAGATAACCTGTATTAAATGCTTCTGGTAAAGCATCAAAGTAGGTCTTAAATTTCGAGTTAGTATCATGCTTCTCCTTCATACTCCACAATAATAACATCGTCTCAGAGGACATACCCTCTACTTTTTCTAATACTGGAAACTGAAACGAGCATACATGTATAATTAAAGGTTTTAAACGTATCAGAAATATCACATATTTGTGAAATTTCTCAATGCTCGAATGTTTTGAACATACCATACTTGTTTCACGAACAAGATCATCTGAAATGATGACAGACACAGGGATTTCCAAAGCAACATCTCCGACTTCAAGATCTTGTTTAGCTATGGCTCCCCTTCCAGCTCCTTCAACATCTTTATGACATAAAATTGAGTAAACTTTATTAAAAACTTATTCTGTACATTTTGTTTGTAATTAAAATGCTACTCCGTATTAAACTACTTACAAGCTACATCAAGTCTAGCCTTAACGCCATTGTTTTCACCCCATTGTAGTAAACATTTCTCCTTCTCCAGGTTCCAGCCGGGTACAATTTTAACGTCCTCTTTAATGTTGTTCCCAAATTCGTGAATCATATCTAAAGTTGCATTCCTAAGATCTTGAAAGACCTTTGATTGCATTTGTTGATCCTTTGACTTTGACTTGTCGACAAGTGATAAGATTGAATGAAGAGAATCTAGTTCATTTCTTGGGCTGCAAAACCCCACTGGACGAGAAGCATCGGTCCCTCCAAAATAAAGATCAACCTAATAAACAAGATGATATAATTTCTTTACAGTGGACAGTAAAATGTACTGATAAACTTATCATATTACCTCATCAGAGTTTAAAATCCTTGCTCTCTGGAGCATTTCTTCCAATACAGATTTCACGAACTCGATGCTACAATTGCTCTTGATTTTGAATTTTCCCTTGGGGTCAAAACCCTTGACTTCCAACAGTTTCTATCAAGAAAAATGAGGTTTAAGTACAAATAAATACTTCAACGAAGCACAGCCATTAAGTATGTCAGAACTTCTAACCTTCTTTTTCTCAAAAAGAATATCTTTTTCAGAGAGCTCCATAACTAATTCAAGTTCATCCTCAGCATGTGAAGGACTTTGAGCTAGGGTTTGCTGTTGCTGCATCCAATATTGACACAAACATAAGTTGAAAAAGTCTATCAATACAAACTCGTAAAACCAAAGAGGGTTGTCACACCACATTAAATATGATCTCACCAATACATACAATAGTTAAACTACAGAGAACCAGGTACTTTACATTTAGTTTAAACGTATAATATCGACTTGGTTTAAACATATACTATGATCACCCATGCAGCTACGAACACAAATAGAAAGAAAATAAAACATATAAACCTCACTATTACTTTTATGTTCTTCATTATTTGGTACAGCAATGCTTGTTTGTGACAATTTAGGGCTAAATTAGGTGCAAAAGCCTTAAAGATCATTATCGTGAGCATCTATATGGTATGTTGAAAGACTCGCATCATATCCAGAATTCTTGACTCTACATATGCCAAATACTATATGGACTTATGGAACCAGAAGTTTGGCATAATTGAAGACTTTTTGGTGAAAAACTTCAGATAATTAAGGAGCCCCTTCAGAAACATTTGGAAGGCAAAGATTCAACTAAGCTAATTGGTATAAAAGAAGCTACTCCTAAACAAGTGCTTTGGTTTCAAATCTTGAGCTTATCAGGAAAAGAAGACGATATGCCCTTGTGTATCATTTCCACCGATGAGACATTGTTTATTGAAGATAATGACTTAATGAGATCACTCAAGACTTTATGCAAATCTATAACCACTAACACATAACCTAACAGATAAATACACAACTCAACAAGGTAATTAAGACTTCTTCTATATATGTTAAACCTCGCGAGAACGAGTAGTTAGCAATTAAGTAGATACTCCAAAAGTTCAATTGTGCATATTTCCTGACAAATACTCCCTTAAAATATGTGTAAATCGTGAAACAGAAGCAAAAGTCTTTTACCAAACAATTTACCCAAATCATATGCCACCAAGACTGTATAACTGCCTAAGTAGCACAATAAGCCAATATCACCTGTACGTGCCACTAAATAAAACCTTAACAATCACTAAAGAAAAACTGTCAACACCCTTTTGGCGGCATTGAAAATGAAGTTTGTGTACTAATAGCTAGATACAAACTCTGCTCAAGCCTTATCGTTGACACCAACGCTTCATGTGTGCCCTGACTAGCCAGCAATAAAGGGGTGTTTGTTTGACTTATTTGGTTTTCGGCTTGTGTTTTATAAGCTGACTTTTTGTGGCTTATTTTGAAACTTTTCGGCGTATATAAGCTTAAAAGCTTATATAAGTCGAAAAGTTTAAAAATAAGCCACAAAAAGTGAGCTTATGAAACATAAACTGAAAACCAAATAAGCCAAAAGCCGCTATATAAGCCGAAACAAACACCCCTTAATACAGCTTTAACAATCGTCTATAGGCAACTGAAACATTGATCGGTGATACTATAAACTCGAGACCCGACACCAAAGGTATTACACATATGATATTGATGCATCGTCGCAAATGCCCAAGATGTTACCGCGCTGTTTTTTGCGCGTAGTGTAAACTTTTGTTAAAACTCTAGATTTCTAAGAAATGAACCTGGTCCCAAAAGTGCTTATTCGCTAACATAAACCCTTCTAACATTTAATTATTTCAACATATTAACTAGCTAAAAAGATATTCAGATAATCTGATGAGTAAACCCTAGTGGTAAATAGAACTAAAAATCAAAACAAAATATAAATTTACAATTAGTATATATTACACCAAAAATAAAATCTATTAAAAGTGAGAGACTAGTGTTAGTACCTGGTTATTATTGTTCATGGTGAATTAAATTTCGAGCGGCAAAGAGTGTGTCTGTGAGACTGATGAGTGAGTGAAGAGCAACTGCACTACTTCTTGTGTATTTACTATTTAGACTTTCATTTTTGAGTAAGTTGCAAAATCGTCCATGTGATTTGGCCAAATTGCGTCTTTATCCTATCGAAAATGCACTCGAAGCACAAGTGCACTCTTAGGCCTTGTTTGTTTTTTCAAAGAAGCTCTTATTTGCCTCTTTTGTCTGCAGACGCGCAGACAATTTTGTTGAAGACCGTTTATTTTTTTCAGACATAAGAGGCTAAAATCACTTCTTTCCTCTTCTGCTTATGCAGACATAAATTTCTTTTTTTTTTTCACTTCTTTGAATTTCTTCTTTTTCCACCTCTTTTTTAAAAAAGAAAAATAAAAGAAGAAAAAGGAAAAAAGTACTTCAATAGCACAAAAAACAAACGGTCTTTTTCTTGTAGATAAAGAGATTAAATGTACCTCTTCTTCTGCAGACATGGTTTGCAGATGAAGAGGTAAAAGCTTTGAAAAAACAAATAACACCTTAGTCCTTTGTCAAAAGTAAATGACTAAATTGTCCTCATGAAAGACGAAGAGGGTCTTTAAGTAATTAAATTTTAGCCAAGGACCAAATGTGCACTACAAGTTTTTTACAAAAACGATGAGTGCATTTTTTAAAGAATAAAGATTTAACCTATAATTTGGGTAACCCACAGGGACCAATTTTGAATTTCACTCTCATTTTCATTTGTTAAGAATTTAATGGGTTGGCCCAAGTTCTAAACATGCTCATTTGTTGAATGTGAAATTGTTGGACTCGGCCTACTTAATGATGTAATGTTAGTATTTTGCAGTTTGCATGGTTTATTTAGGGGACGAGCAGAGAAATGAGTGTAAAATTTTCACTCGTAGCTCACCACTTGTATTTTTCTACTTTTATAAGTTTTTAAATTCATTAGATACCGTTGGATCAAAGGCATGTTTAGCATACTAGCTTTTGAGAAGATTACGCTTATTTTTTGAAAAAATAAGCAATTTTAAATATTAGTTTTGTTTGACAGACAAGATTTATAAGTTTATTTTAGAAAAATAAACCTCCATTATGTTTTAAAAATCAAATGCTACTTCATTTATCTTATAAAAATAATCTACTTTTTCTAGCTCCCGCTCCAATCTCCGTCTACAACTACATATCCAGTTCCAGCAACAACAACTTGCGCCAAACATACCCTTAAGGACAAAAGCCAAAATGGGTGGGTCGTGTCAGATCATGGGTCTAGAGAGGTTAATTGAGTCTAAACGAGCCAAGCTCTAGAGGAGTCATTTAAGAGCAATGGGTCTAAAATGGGTTAAACGAGCCTCGGGTCGGTTTGGCCCATTTGGTTTTTGCCAAAATAAAAATTGTGTGAGTGTAAAATTAAAAAAATAATGAAAAGAGGTGTAACAAAATTGACCTACCTAGAGGTTAATTATTAAGGATGTGCTTGGTTCAAATTTAGGAAAGGTAAAGAGAAAGATAATGATTATAGTTAGGAAAAAGTCAATTAAAATCATTCCCCCCAATTTATTGTGCAATGGCTCATTACCCATTATTGGGTGGGGCATGCATTATACTCCACCAAGCACCATTATCATTATCTTTCCCATTCCTTACTCCTAACCCTTTACTAAGCATGCCCTAAGTATAAAATTGAAATTATTATATCATTACACATTTAAACTTATCTAAAATATAAAAGGAAACTCTACAATAAAACGTCATAGATATTACCCAGATTGACTTGTAAATAACTTCACAGGTTTAAAATTGCAATCTTTAAAAAAAAACCATCTTATTATTGCTAGAATTAGTAAATTGATTTTAATTAAAAAAAAAAAAAAAAAAAAAAAAAAAAAAAAACTTCATGCTTGGGGTTATAAACTACTCCGCAATAGCTTCTATAACAGAAATAACGGAACCAAAACTAAAATATACAGAATTTTAGGGTTTTCTTATAATATAAAGTTTCGGTTTCATTTTGTCTTGGCCAAAAACCACACCGAGCAACCTTGCCTAGCCGCCATAGTTACAATTTTTGATGATCAGATTCATTAAACTTCTTTAGATTAATATTCAATACACTGCCAATGTACTTAAATATTTCAAGTTAAAACACAATTGTCACACCCATAATTCCTTACTAAAAATTATAACTTTGACTAGAACGCATGAAAACTGATGGATACAATTGAGAGCATTAACTGAATTATTTTCTAAGAAAGAGTAAAGGGGGAAAGGGACACAAAGAACAAAGACAAGAGGTTTTGTATGTATATGTGACAACTTATGCTTAGCCACATCAACCACCCAATAACACCAACCAAAACTGCAATTCCATCTCACTTTCAAATTATTAAATATATTTTGTTATATAATTTAAAATCATTATTCGGCACCTCTCAACCTTGCACAAAAACCATGTTTTATATATAAAAAAACCATGATGGTGACATTGTACATGAAAAAAAATTGACAAATAAATAATTACATTTTTTTGGTGGTATCTTTGTATGTGTAAAACTTGAAATGATCTTGTCATCAAGATCTTTTATATTCTTTTAAAGATTTATAAATAAATAATCGATGACACGTTAAAAGGTGTTTTAGGAGTGGGTCTAACAAAATTAAAGAACCATGGTAATACGCACAAAAACACCTGCTTGTGTAGTGTTTGTGTATGAACATATCTATTTAGAGTATGTTTGTCAAAATAAATTGTCGTGAAGTAACTTTTTTTTTTAGAAATTATAAAAGATTATTTTTTAATAATCTCTTGTAAGTTCTGTCGACAAACAAATATTATTGTAAATAACTTATTTTAGAAAAAATAAGCATAATTTTTTATAATCATGTGCCATAAATGAGAGATGCTAGCTTCTTTTTTGACCAAAATGAAAAGTGTCAATAATCAAAATAAATAAAACTTTCCGGCCCACAAAATGAAAATCAAACAAAGTAATTATGTCAAACTTTTATTTTGTGGGTTTTAGAATCTAGATCTTCATCTTTTTGCAAACATAAAATCATTCTCTTTTTTTCTTTTTACCAAACTACCCTTCAATCTTATCCACTAAACAGAGTCATGTTTTGATTCTTTTTCTCTTTGTAAAAGGATTTCAACGTGGACATCACCTGCTTCTTTTGGAATGTCATCATGGCAGCTCTTGTTATAAAATCATCAAATAACACATTGTCTTTGAAAACTTAAAAGTATTATTGCATCATATAGGTAACTTTTAGTTTGATCAAATATAATTACAAACTTTACGTCATGACGTTTACATACACAGGGTAATAATTTAGGTTAACATTTTCAACCTTGTCTTAATCACCACCCGGTAAAGTTTATACATGACTATGAGTCGGATATATTTATATGACTTACACAAGTGGCAGAGTTACACTAAATATTTTAGGTGGTATCAATGCAATCCTTGTATAATGAGAGAGCTAAAAGCTAAACTATATTTTTACACATAAAAACATGAAAGTACATGTATTATAAGAGTTTTAGGATGACCACCACTCTCTAATCTT
>OU343221.1:281272087-281303508 GCA_910596185.1 Chrysanthemum makinoi
TTACACTTCGCTTACACTATTTCCGCCACTAAGCTAGATGTCGAGTTCTTTCCAAGGGTACAACTACTCCCACACACAATGTATTTTGAGGACTAAAAAACTAACCACTCACACTCACAAGATTATGATGGTTTGATACAACAATGAAGTATGAATCAACACTAGATCATACCACACTAAACAAACAAGACTTCCAACTTCTCGTTGAAGCTTGAATATGACTTGATCTTCTTTGCTACAAAAATATCACTAATATGATATGAACGAGTTAGAAGGGTAGAGAGAAGATATGTATGAGAGTATGTTAGAAAGGGATGAGAAACTACTTGGCTTGGCATTGCTATTTATAGCCAAATTGGACAAGAGCGTCCACGGACCGGACCCCTAAAAGGGTTCCGCCCGTGTACCAATTGGTACCCTTGCCAGTCTGACAGTCAAGATATCAAATCTTGTCTAAAGTCAACTCTATCTAAGTAAGATTGTGCAAGATATGAAGAGTGCAAATCTTCCCAAAATATCTAATGGAATCTTCAATGATCTTCGATGTAATACATGAATGTCAAATGTTGTATTACTATTTAGAAATATGCAAATGCTTAAGTAGTGTTTGGTTTAAGAACCTAACACATTCTACAAACTACTTATCATACATAATGATTAGAGTCATATCCAGATGTTACTAATCATAAATGTAAATGCTTGAATGATGAATATATTGTTTAAGAAAGATTGTTTTAATATCTACTTGACAACTTTAAGCTTTTTATAAATTAAATTTACTTTTGTCGTTAACAAAACTTAGGCAAAGATCAAAAATATAAATAACGTTTTATGACGATATTTGTATTAACAATCTCCCCCTTTTTGTTGAGGACAAAATATAAATTTAATTTTATAAAAGAAACAAAGTTTGTACAAGAGTTATAAAAATATTAGTTTTAGAGCTTGAAAAGAAAATGATAATGCAAGTGTATGAAATTTGACTTTTTATGAAAGTCAAAAAATTCACTAGTTGATGCATGATGTTTGACTTTTCAAATCAAAGTATGCAGTTTTGACTTTTTCAAAAAGTCAAATATAATAATTTCAAGTTCTATATTTTCTCCCCCTTTTTGTCTCAACAAAAGAAGAGGCTATGCGGAATGTAATGAGCCCGAGCTATGATCTCCCCCTTGTTCAAAGCTCCCCCTAAATTGGGTGCTTTTGTGTGGAATACATGGATTGTGACAATAAAGCAAAAAAAAAAAAATTGTTAGTAATAATGATCATTCACAAGCATTTCCAAAAACTATGTAATGACACCCCACAATATAAGAAACAACATTCATTAGTTAAAATTTTTCATGATAAAGATCATGAAAAAGAACACAATGATGTGTTTCTAGTACAGAAAATGAAAATTATCCTAAAAAAATAAAAAAACTATTTTAAAACCATCCTAAAGTGATGGTGGATGGGAAAGAGCGTTGAGACGCTCAAGAATGTGGTTGAGGATGAACCTCATTTCTTCGTGGAAGTCATAGACCATAATCCGGGTCCTTCCACGTTTTGACCCGTTTTTCTCACAAGTAGAGCAACCATGCCTTGGAGGGTAGAAAAGTTTTGGAGGTTTGTGGTGGTGGAATGGTGGATGTGTTGGTGGTGTTGGGGATGTTTGGAATGGTCATGATGGATGCAGAGCAAGCACTTTGCATTTGCATTGTTGTCTCACTTAAGTGAGAATCCACCATGCCTTTGAATTGGTGGAGGTTGTGAAGTTCCGCTTGAATCTCCTCTCTAGTGGGATTGTCATCCCACATGCTCTCCGGAATGTCCTCACTATGAGGGGACATTGATGATGGAAGTGGATGATCCCCGTATAAAGGACCATGAATGTCCTTTAATGGGGTGGAAGGAGAGGTCTTGGCCTAATGGGCGTTTGGGTCAATGGATGACCGGGTGATTCATGAGCGATTTGCTCAATGTGCCAAAGGATGGCAATGGTGGTGGATGACTTGCCTAGAGGCAAGTCTTCCAGTCCTCTAGGAAAGGATTTGGTGATGTTGGTGGAGTTGAAAATAACTCCATGGGAGTGAGAGTGGGAGACCTTGGTGAAGGTGGTGAGGATGTTTTGGATGTTTGGATGGTGCGGTGGAGGTGAAGTAGGTGTTTTTATTGGTGGTGGAGTGGTGATCACAATGTGTGATGAATTAGGTGTAGCTAAGGTAAGTGTGTATCTCATCTCTAATGGGAGATGAGATTGTGAGTGGTGAAGATTCGGATGATGAGCTAAGATTGACAAAACAACAAGGCCTTACGCTCATTCTAGCGGTTTTCTTGCAAGGTTTTGGTGATGATTTAGTCATTTTTAACTTGGTTTTGATTTGCTAGATAGTAATGAGAATGAAGAAGGTGTGATGATGATCATGGTAAAGCCTTTCAATTTATAGAGTAGAAAATTGTTGAGAAAAGGTTTGATTTGATGTTGAACCATTGAGAGAATGGTTCCTAATGATTTGGAAGTGGGTTGAATGCTAGTCATATCACCCAAGTCAATCCATACAAAGAAAATGGAGTGAAGAAGAAAAGATATGCAATTAATGTGTTCTAGTGAGTGGAATTTCCTAATATTCAGATTACCCACGGATTTGAAGGTACAAAAATTTGGTTCCTTCCTTTATGCAAAAGGGCTCCTTGGGTGGATTTTTCAAATTTTGAATTTTGGTGGGAAATGGATTTCTTATATCCCTTAGTGAATAATACTAGTTCTAATACAGTATAACTAGTTAGGTTGATTTTAAGTGATGGAAGATAATTTGGAATCACGAAAGAGTGAAATTGAGAAAATTACCTGAGGATCCACGGCACCAAATCATACACTGACGGAACCCAAAAAGGTGCCGCTTGTCCGCCTGTACTTATAGGGGGTACCAAATTACATAAGACGGTACCAGAATAATGGTGCCGTCGATCCGTGTGTGCTTGAAATTTGGACAGAATGTTTTTTAGGTGTCGAAATTTCCAAACCCGAAATTTTTCTCAAAACTTGTATAAACATTTCTAGTTAGGAAAAGTAAATAACACATATGTAAACATAGTGGAGCATAGATTAAGAGCAAGGCTTATTGATTTTCACAATATAGTGAAAATGGGTAAAATTTGATAGCATACTTGTGCTATCCCCCTGCATGAGTTTGTTAGCATACACCATTGTTTTAAGTTATATTATCATCCTACATAATAAAAACAACTAAATTGTATCAAACATTAATGATAAGGCATTGTTCCAAACACTCCTTAAAGTACCCTTATTTGTCCAATTTCTTGTAAATCTTGTTCATCATCCTACCAAGGCACTTGAACATTCCCTTAGTTTGCTTGAATTCTGCTGATTCATTCTCAATCTCGGGAAGAGATGCGTAATACTCATGAGGTGGAAGATGAGAGCTTGGAAGACCATCCTCGGAGCTATTTGATGATGATGATGAAGGAGTTGGAGGTTTAGCTCTCTTGCCTTTAGTCTTAGCAACTCGAGCATCACTCAAAGGTATAAAGATGTGAGGGATGAGTTCATAGTGAAGGTGCATTCCTTTTGGGGTTGGTGGAATTGGAGCGAAGTTTCTATAGAGACGGGTGAGAAGCATCCCGTATGGAAGAGCACCGGATCCTTGAGTTGGAATATCAATCATTCTCCTAGCTATGTAGTAGGCTAAGTTGAATGGTTGTCGGGTGGACAAGTTGTAAAGCATGTGACAAAGACAAGCGTTTATGTGACCCCTATTCCCTATGGTGCTAATGACGTTTGCTCTAAGTAACTCCTCCCATTTCTTAAATTCGTGCTTAAGTTCATTTAGCTCCATTCCATATGGATCTCGGTCTACCTCTTTTCCCTTTCGGGTTACTCGGGTTGTATCCGTTTTTGGGTTAAAAAGATGTTCACGGATGACATCCTTATCGGCTAAACGGGTTTGTAGGAAGAGGCGGTCATTGATTGCATCAAGGGCGTGAGTGACCACTTATTCGTGTAGACACAAGTTCCTCGGTTGGGAATTCCTAGTACTCTAGCAAATTCACTTAAAGTGATGGTGTAGTCATTTTGGTTGATTCTAAAGCTAAGGCAAACTCATCATCTTCATCACTAAAACCGGTCACACTAGCATAGAATTCTAACCCGAACCTAGGACAAATTGGTTCATCAATGTCAAGAAGACAATCGATTGAATGGCCTAGTTCTTCACGAAGATTAGTATGCTCAAGGAAGGATGGGTGAATGGTTCTACCCTCGTGGAAATACCTTGATTCTAGACCCCTAAATATTTCTATTTGTTCCTTGGTGAGTCCTTTGGTTTTGTGGTGTTTGGGAATGTAGTTAAGAGTGTCTTTGTGATCATAGAATCTTGCGGCTACCATGGTTATTCCTAAGGACAAGAGTTAACATGTTAAAAAAAATAAGATAAATTTTAACGTTTTTGATTCTAGTGTGTGCCTATATGAAAACAATTTGGAGTTGCGGTTATCTCGACTCATTTTATGCACAAAATGGTTTTAGTGGAGTGTTTGGCAAATACCATGAGATAACCCAAATGCTCCTAATTCAATGTGGCTATATTTGAATATACCCAGGAGTGCATATTAGTTATGCAATACCTTTAGTATTCAAGAGCATGCAAGTGATGAAAATTCAACGTTTCTATTTGTATTAGCAATGAAAAATGTTTTCCTACAAGTGAGAAGTTTTTCAAAACTTTTGACATGGGGTGTTTGGTTGTTTGAATAAGGCCTTATATTTATTATCTATCAATTAGTGGGAAACATGATTTGTTTATGCAATATGATAATGTAGTACCTAATTTGAATGACTAGTTATGCAATTTGCCAATTGAATTCATATTTGGTATAGAAACATACATAAAACCCCATGTAATGATTTGTGATAGTTTTGTGCATAAATAAGAATCCTAGACTCAAAATTAAGAGATGAAATGTAGTTAGGATACTTACAATGATGTTATCTTCAGTGATTAGTGAGTGGGAAGATGACAATAATGAGCTTGGTTTAAGTTTTGCACGTTTTGGTAAAGTGGGTTGTGAGAAAAGATGTTATGTATAAAGCAGTTTTGCTTCTGTAGACACCACGACCCAACGGCACCAAATTTTGGTTCCGTCCGTGTTGTCGTTTGGTGCCGTGGCTACAGTAGCAAATAAGACAAAATTGTTTTGGTTTGACTATTCTAATGTTTTAGGCTATGTTTATCCTACATGTTTGGTTCCATTAATCCTAAAACAAGTCTAAGAAGATTAAAAGGTTCTCGTTTAAGAGGTTTAGTAAAGATGTCGGCAATGTTGTCTTCGGAGGATACTTTCTCGATTGAAATGTTTCCTTTTGAACATTGTCGCGAAGAAAGTGATACGGATTTCAATGTGCTTTGTAGAGCATGTTGAACGGATTCTTGCTGAATCGATGGCTCCTTTGTTGTCGCAAAGTATCACAATGTCGTTGAGATGAATTCGTAGTCACGAGAGCTTGCTTCATCCAAAGAGCTTGTTGACATGCTTTTCCGGCCGGACGTATTCGGCTTCAGTAGTAGAGATGGCTAAAGCCGTTTGCTTCTTTGCAAACCATGAGGTGAGACAATGTCCAACAAAAGTGCAAATACCACTTGTACTTTTTCTATCGACATAATCACCGGCATGATTCGAGTCGGCATACACTATGGTTTCTATACCCGTTCCTTTGGGATACCATAATCCTAAACACGTTGTTCCCTTAATATATCTAAAAATCCTTTTTAATGCTTCTAAGTGTGATGCCTTTGGGTTTCTTGAAAGCGAGCACATAGACAAACACTAAACATAATGTCGGGTCTACTAGCCGTAAGATAGAGTAAGCTACCAATCATTCCTCTATATTTAGTGTTATCTACGGATTCACCTTCTTCGTCCTTGATGAGTTTAGTGTCCGAAGACATGGGTGTTTTAGTTGGTTTGGAATCTTCAAGACCAAATTTCTTAAGCATGTCTTTTATATATTTAGATTGATTAAAGAAAATACCATCTTCTAGTTGTTTAATTTGAAGTCCTAGGAAGAAGTTTAACTCACCCATCATACTCATTTCAAACTCGTCATGCATGATTTTAGAGAAATCATTACATAGTTCTTGACAAGTTGATCCGAATATAATGTCATCAACGTATATTTGAACAATAATAATTTGTGATTCCTTTTTCTTAGTAAAAAGAGTATTATCTACTAATCTCATAGTATATTTGTTATCAACAAGAAAAGTCTTAAGATCGGTACAAGCTTTAGGTGCTTGTTTAAGGCCATATAATGCTTTCTTGAGTTTGAAGACATGATGTGGTTTCTCAAAGTCGGTAAACCGGGAGGTTGAGCAACATATACTTCTTCGTTAATAAACCCATTAAGGAAGCACTTTAACATCCATTTGAAATAATTTAAAATCATAAGCACATGCATAAGCAAGTAATATTCTAATAGATTCAAGTCTAGCTACCGGTGCATAAGTTTCATCATAGTCAATTCCTTCTTGTTGATTATAACCTTGTGCAACAAGCCTAGCTTTGTTTCTAGATACTACACCATTTTCGTCCATTTTGTTTCGAAAGACCCATTTTGTTCCAATTATAGTTTGATCTTTGGTTTTGGAACTAGTTTCCAAACATCATTTCTAACGAATTGGTTTAATTCTTCTTGCATGGCAATTACCCATGATTCATCTTTTATTGCTTCATTTATGGGTTTTGGTTCAATGGTGGATACAAAACAAAAATGATTACTTTGATTTTGAGCTTGTGATCTTAAGGTTCTTTGATTAAGTTTTCCTATGACCTTTTCTAATGGATGACTTTTAGATTCTTTTATATTGATAATTTCCTTATTTAATGGTTCATCCTCCTTGTTATTATTAATTTGACTTTCAATTATTTGACTTTCAACTAAGTCATCATCTACCAAAGGTGATGGTTTAGAGGGAGGTGGACTTTCGTCAAATGTTATGTTCAACGATTCCTCGACTATCATTGTTTCTTTGTTTAGGACAATGTAAGCTTTACTAGTTTGAGAGTAACCAAGGAATACACCTTCATAAGACTTTGGGTCAAACTTGGTGAGATAATCCTTAGTATTAAGAATAAAGCATTTACAACCAAAGACTTTAAAATATCCTAATGTTGGCTTTTTACCTTTATAAAGTTCATATGGTGTTTTGTTTAGGAAAGGACGTATTAGGACTCTATTTAAAATATATGTAGAAGTGTCAACGGCGTTACACCAAAACTTTTGAGGAATGTTTTGTTCATTAAGCATTGTTCTACTCATTTCTTGAATTGTTCTATTTTTACGTTCTACTACTCCATTTGATTGAGGTGTTCGTGGAGCCGAAAAGTTATGTGTTATACCATTTGTATCACAAAAGTTTCCAAATTGAGTTTCGTTGTCAAATTCACGACCATGATCCGTTCGGATCGACACGAATTTGACACCTAGAAGATTTTGAATTTTCTTGCTAAGTATTTCAAATTTATCAAAAGCTTCATTTTTGGTTTTCAAAAATAATGTCCAAGTAAACCTTGAGTAATCATCTACTATGACCAAAGTGTATAAGTTGCCTCCATAGCTTCTTATAGCGGATGGTCCAAACAAGTCCATATGTAATAATTCTAGACACTTAGATGTGGATACCATATTTTTAGATTTGTGACTACTATGTGTTTGTTTACCAATTTTGCAAGCGTCGCAAAAGTGTTGGTCATATTTTAGTTTTGGTAAATTCCTAACCAACTCTTTTGAAGATAGGTTTTGTATAAGTCTCATATTAGCGTGACCTAAGCGTCTATGCCAAAGAGATGAGCTAGCGTCTAATGTTGTTAGGCAAAGTTTGTCATTATATGTTTTATCTATTTTCATGACGTATATGTTATTTTCCTAACTCCTTTAGCTATAGTGATACCATCTTTTAGTATTTTACTACCATTTTCATCAAATAGTACTTTATACTTTTTATCACATAGTTGGCTAATACTAAGTAGATTAAATCCTAACCTATCCACATGAGCAACATTTTCAATAGTTAGAGAGTTATGAGCAATCGTACCTTTGCCAATGATTTTGCTTTTGAGATTGCTACCGAAAGTGACATTACCTCCGTCATACTCTTGGTATGATGAGAAGAGACTTTGTTGCCCGTCATGTGTCGTGAGCATCCACTATCTTTTGTCCATTCATCAGGTTCCAATCCAACTTTCAAACATACCTAAGAAGCCAATAACTCAAACATTTGGTCCCCAATATCTCATGGGTCCGTTTGGGTTAAACATACCATTTATTTGATTCATGTATGGAAATGATGGGTAAGGGTTCCATGACATGTAATCTGGAGTTTGATATGGTCTAGGAAAGTTTTGATTCCATCCGTTGTGTTGGTAGTTAGGTTGAACGTTGTGGTTGCTCTTAGGGGCGTTTGGCAAAGAAGTTTTATATCGTTGTTGAGTAGTTTTTGATCTAAATTCAATTTTAACAAGTCCTACTCCTGATATAATGGCTGGTTTTAGTTTAACATTATCATTGGTTTTCTTTTTTATTTTAACAAATTCATACGTCCGTATGCGAACATTCGTTCTGCTTGAGTACCCGCGGTACCATTTCTCATACGGACAACCCTTATTTTGGTTCCGTCTGGTCCGTGCTTACTGCAGCAGTTTTGACGAATCTTCTTTTTTCGGCCGTTTGTTTTGACTCTTTGGAATTAATACTTCATTAAAACCTAGCCCATTCATGTCTCCTGGTGTTTTACGGATTTTAACTATTTCCTCATCGGCAGAGCGATGTTTTGTTAAACCTTTTAAACTTAGAATTATTTTCTATTAAAACTTCTTGTGTGAGCTTTAGTTTTTCTATTTCAAGATTAAGCTCTTGACATGATTTACAATCATCGACATTTGCTTTTCCTTCCTTTTCGACGTTTTGCTTTTTCTTTTATCTCATATACCTCATTTTCCAAAAACTCCTTTTTGGTTTTTAGAAATTTATTTTTAGTTATGATTTTTAGACTTAGCTCACACAATTGATTATATTGTTTTTGCAATGTGTCATCATCTATAGAGGAATAAGAAGAGTCGGAAAGTACCTCATTTGACTCATGTGCCATTAGAGCGATCTCTTCCTTGCTTGTTTCCTCATCGTCTTCACTATCACTCCAAGCACCACTTACAAAAGTTCGTTGAGTTTTGTTTTTAGGTGGCTTGGGACATTCTCCTATGAGATGACTTGCATCACCACATCTAAAACACTTTCTTTCACCTTTAATCTTCTTATCATCCCGATCTTTTCGGAATGGCTTCTTTTCTTCTCGAGGTTGTCTTACAAACTTTCCTCTTCTTCTAAAGAACTTCTTGAAATCTCTAACGGCCATAGCATACTCCTCATCTTCACTATCGGAACAAGATTCACCATCATCACTTGATTCCGCCTTTTGCCTTAGTGCAAGCAACGGATTGATCTTCTCCTTTCTTCCTTTGATGATCTCCGAATCTTTCTCCATTACCATTTCGTGAACTTTGAGGTTGCCAATTAGCTCGTCTAGTGACATTATTGAGAGATCTTTTGATTCTTCAATAGCGGTCACTTTAGCTCTCCATTTTGGATGGAGTGCTCTAAGAAATTTCCTGACAAAGTTCTTACTATGAAAAGATTCATCAAGTGCTTTAAGTGATGTAATGATAGTGTTAAAACGAGCAAAGCCACAATCAATGGTTTCATCTTCATGGATAACAAATTGTTCATATTGTTGAACAAGAAGATCAATTTTGTTATCCTTGACTTGTGAATTACCTTGATGTGTAACAATTAAAGATTCCCAAATATCTTTAGCGGTTTCACACATATAAATTCTTTCATATTCTTTTCTAGGTAAAGCATTATAAAGCATCATTTTAGCTTCATTATTTTTAGCAACTAGTTGCTTTTGTTCATCAACGAAATCCTTTGTTGTAAAAAAATCTCCTTTAACAATAACAAACCAAAGATCTATATCTTTTGATTTTACATATGTTTCAAACCGTTTTCCAATAGATAAATCCATTGGTTTCAAAGAGTGGTGGTCTTTGCATAGATTGCCCTTCTTTAAAGTTTTCAGAATCCATGGATCGTTTCAAGTTTATAAAATATAAATTATTTTAGAAATTATAGCAACGCGGCTCTGGTACCAATTGTAGAAAACTAGAAGGGGGGTTGAATAGTTTACCGATTAAAACTTTGTTTTGAAACTTATTGAAAGATCAATTGATATTGATCTTGGTATGTTAATGAATATGCAAGCAATATGTAATGAGTAAATAAGGAAAGAAATGATCAAACCACAACAAGTTGTTTATAGTGGTTCGGCCTACAAGGACTCTTTTTCCTTGCCCTACTCCACTCCCCGAGTCTCACACTCGAGAGTTTAACTTCACTAGTCAACAAGCTCCTTTCACCGGCAGAGAAAACCTTTACACTTTGCTTACACTATTTCCGACACTAAGCTAGATGTCGAGTTCTTTCCAAGGGTACAACTACTCCCACACACAATGTATTTTGAGGACTAAAATACTAACCACTCACACTCACAAGATTATGATGGTTTGATACAACAATGAAGTATGAATCAACACTAGATCATACAACACTAAACAACAAGACTTCCAACTTCTCGTTGAAGCTTGAATATGACTTGATCTTCTTTGCTACCAAAGAGATCACTAATATGATATGAAACTGAGTTAGAAGGGTAGAGATAAGAGATGTATGAGAGTATGTTAGAAAGGGATGGAAACTACTTGGCTTGGATTGCTATTTATAGCCATTGGCAGGAGCGTCCACGGACCGCGACCCCAAAAGTTCTCGCCCGTGTACCATTGTACCGCCAGTCGACAGTCAAGATATCAAATCTTTCTAAAGTCAACTCTATCTAAGTGAGATTGTGCAAGATATGAAGAGTACAAATCTTCCCAAAATATCAATGGAATCTTCAATGATCTTCATGATGTAATACATGATGTCAAATGTTGTATTACTATTAATAGAAATATGCAAATCTTAAGTAGTTTGGTTTTTTAGAACCTAACACATTCTACAAACTATTATCATACATAATGATTAGAGTCATATCAAGATGTTTACTAATCATAAATGTAAATGCTTGAATGATGAATATATTGTTTAAGAAAGCTTGTTTTATATCTAATAATTGACAAGCTTTAAGCTTTATAAATTAAATTTACTTTTGTCGTTACAAAAACTGGCAAAGATCAAAAATATAATAAACTTTAATGGCGATATGTGTATTTACTTGAGAACGTTTTTTAAAAAGTTACCATTCTATTAATGAAATCAAGTTTACAATAGAGTTCCAAGGTACAATACATAAGTGTTTTTAAAACATATCGAATGGTATAATAAAGCATAAGTCTTCAAAATGCTGGCGACTCTATGCTCCTGCACGGCTATCACTTTTGAGACTAGATAAACATGCTAAGTGTCAACACAATGGTTGGTGAGTTCATAGAGTTTGTTTAACATGTAAAGCTTAAAAGAATGTTCATACAGCAAAGGCATTATAAATCCCTCATTCTAAGTTCGCCCATACAAAACTTGCAACGTGTTTGCACAACCTTTGCCCACAATAGTTTACAATACACCGTATTATATTCACCCAAGGTCATGAATCTGTACCCAATTGAGGGCATCTCCCAAATAGTACTATATTACTCCCAAGGTCATGAATCGGTACAGGGCGGGGCATATACCCGACTTATAGTACTATCAATACCCTCCGACACTATAGAGTATTGTGTACGTGTGTAAATACATTCATGTATTTAAATTAAGTGAGTAAAGTATTTCAGAGCATGTATAACGAAATCAAGTATAACGTAATCAAGTATAATGCAATCAAGTATAATGCAATCATGTATAATGCAATCAAGTATAATGTTTTGAGTATTTGTAAAAGCAAGTAGTTGAGCATGTATCTCCCCCAAAGAGTTAAAACGTATTAAAATAGTAGGGCTATGACTCACCTAAAAAATGATATCAAGCGTTAACAAATCGATGGATAACCTGAAGTCTCACTTATAACCTAGAATATGATGTCAACTCTTGGGTTGAATAACGGCGAAAGTATAAACATGCCTATATACGTCCTTATATTGATCATGATGTAGTATTTGTATGTTTGTTTATAGAAATGGTTTTAGTTTGTATATCTCATACTAACCGCGGGGGCCATCATAATTGAGAGTCATGCGAAACGTTAGAGAGCTAAGATACTTTAATTCATAAATCCAGCAACTCGTTGATCCGTTTACCCAAATGAACCCCTCACATGAAGTTCCCTAGTGTTGTAGTGCTCAATACTTAAAACATGTATTTTTGATTACTTGATTATATAGAGTTTATAAATACAATAAATAAACTAACCAAGTTTATAAGTATTTAAATAAGTTTGAGTCTTATATACACTTACCTTAATATAGAATGCTTGAGTATTATAGAAAAATAAAATATTAAGGAGCTTCAACTAGATTGCAATCTTGAAAACCGAGGCTATTAGAAGATTATAACACGCTTCTTGAGAACCCTAAGAAGAAAAGATAAATATAATACGTCTTTTTAGAGACTTGAAGTTATTTGAAGATTATAACGACTCTTTCTTGAAAACTTTCAAGAACGAAGATCAAACACTAGTTTTTCTTCAAGAACACATGAATGTTCTTACAAGATCTATAAGAAATGCCTTAGGTTTAAGACTTTAGATGTTAAGAAGGTGTGGTGCATTTTTTTCTATGTGTTTAAGTTAGTATTTATAGGCTAGGATTTGGAGTTAACTACATATCGGGTTAAAACTAACTATAGTTAAGTTTACACATGTTTATATCCTAAGCAAGATGTTATGTCACCATGACATGTGTCATGGTGACTCATTGAAAATTCCACCTATAGTAAAATGAGGAGGTTAGAGTTTGAAATTTTATCGGTTCCTTTACGGAGTGAGTTTTGTCCCGCAACGCTACTAAGTATTTAATTCATGAAACGTACAACTGGTGTCATAAAAATATGAAACTTATAGGAATGATTAAAATCATCAATATACTCATTATTATCATATAAAAATGAGTGATAAGTTTAATGGGTCATTAAATGTTTAAACTGGAAGCGTAGCTAAATCTTGAAATGCAATTTATCAGAAAGGAACGAGACTTCGGGAAATGACCGTGAATTTATATAAAGTAGACTAAAATTAGTTTATAAGTGATATGAGAAGTCAAAATGTGGTTTTCGTTATAACGTGGGATAACTTACTTAACGTGAAGTCTAAAGTTACAGATTACGCAAAAATGTAGAACGTACAAGGTTAATTTCTTTATGGTCAAAGGAGGAGGGAAATATGTTTGGCTTTTCCAAAAAAAGTAAAAGTGTCTAAACATCTTAGAAAATACAGTGCAGGAATGATTAAGTCTGGGTCTAAGTAGAATTGTTTAAAACGTAAGTTTAGTCTCGACTGCTCGGGTTTTATTTGGTAACATTTAAATGAAATCTTAAAAATTCTCTAATTGATTATGAGTGATCTAAAATTTAATCTGATGTGGGGAAAATTGTGAGTTGTTTTGTTATGCGCGTGCGTGTTTTAAATGGTGCTCCGACCAAAACGAAACTTTAAGACGATGTTTTCTTATTAACTTTTGCGAAGATGATCTAACGATTGTCAAACTCTCAGGTTATTACTAAAATAAATTAACTTACGAGAATGTGAAATAAAAATTTTGGGAGTGAATAGTAAAATGTTAGGTCACAAGGTTTACCACACAAGCTTATATGAGAGATAGAGAGGCGATTGAACAAGAACCAAACACACACACACGATAAAATAAGACCGGTTATGCGGAGGTGATATGTGAAGAGTAACTTGAACAACCAACCTTCAATGAGGTTTACATAGGTATTTATAGGCAAGGAGCTAGGGCCACACTCCTACTCCTTCCCTTTCACCTATGGGCTTGGGCCTAAGCTCATGGGCCTTCTACATAAGCTTAAGCTAATAACAAACATAAAGGCCATAATAAGCTAACTATTACATATGAGTAACTAACACTTGAATAAGGTTTAGGAGTGATTCCAACAATCTCCCCCTCAAGTGTTATTACGAGTAACAAACACTCAAGTGTTGGTGATGAAACACGGTGAAGGCGTTGATGTAATAGTAGCTTTGACGTCTTCTGCATTCTTCTTTCTTGTGAGAAGAATTGCCTTGATTTGAACAATCTCCCCGAGTGTAGAGATAGTTTACTTTAACGGTTATGCTTTGGCGTCATCTTTACTTTGTTCTTTGATCATTGTTTTTTGTGATGAAAGTGATAGTATGTTGTTGTCTGCATCAAATCTGCCTCAGGTCTGCTTCGCTGCTACAGTGTCACCACGTCATTCTTCACATGCACCGCTCTTTTGACGGTTGAATTCAGTACTGATGAAGTTCTTTAAGTCTTTAACTTTGTAGATTCTCTGTATCGACGAAGAATCATTATGACTGTTGTGTTGCTTTTGGATAGAACTTCCATTAGTGATGATGTTGGCGTGAGCATGAGAGATCTTGCAACGATCATTCCGCTCGAGCTTCCATAAGAAAACATTAAAACCAGTTAGTAATAAAGCGGATTCCGCACTTACAAGTTTGAACTTCGAGAGTGTTAAAAGCATAGTGTGAAAACACAACTCTAATTCTTACAAAGGTCGTTCTGATCGAGTCCCACAGTGAGATAACACGATGTACCGAAGTACACCTACGATTCAGATGAGTCCTGAGGTACCCGAAGCATCACCTCACGACTGTAGACCGTTTGAGACCACTAAGCGCAATCCACGGGGAGTTGCCGAAGCGACCTTCTGTCAGGCTTTTGATGTTGACCCGGCAGGAGTTTCCATTCAATCACGAGGATCAAATTGTGAACCTCTCATAAATGTTCTCGACGATTGCTAAGATTGTGAAGGACTCGATAATGTACCACTGAAATTCTTATTGTTGAATATCAAGTGATGAAATGTCAAGTGTACCTAAGAGATCTTTTGATGAATCTCGTGGCTCTAGACTCAATAGTGCGTTTTGGTTTTCCTGAGCGGAGACTAGGGAGAGGGTCTTCTTCTTCAATACCAGCAATCTCTAAGAGAAAGCCGATAGTTTACTTAGGGTTCCCTGTGAGAATGAAACAAGCTTCTGTTGAGAGAAACTTGAGTGGATAAGAAGGTTTAGTGCATGCGTCACTGGGTCCATGACGACTTTTAATCTTCAATATCGGCGTCACTAAGTGACAACCAATAGCATATGAATTGAACCGGTGTCTGGCTCTAAGTTGAATAATCTGGAGGGCTATTTCTTTTCACCCTTTTCTTTGCATTTCTTTTTATTCTTCAACTCCTTCTTTCTCCGATTCTCATTTTCTCCTTTTTACAATCATACCTAAGGACTTCTAACTATTTGTGGTGTCCTGGGGTAGATCCATCCGACTCTGGCGGATCATAGGACGGTTATTCCTAACCTTAGTCACCCTATAACTCCATGACTAACCTATGTTGCCATAAAAACCACTGATGTGAAAAATCTCTCACAGTGTTTGTGAATGAAAAACATTTTAGTACCACTGTTGAGATAAGATTTTGCATAAATACTCCCCTCCACATGTGCTTAAGAGTTTTAACGGTTAAAATGCACATGAGGAGAGCGCGCACTTTTGAATTGATCAACTCAAGATAGACAATCCCCCGCGGACCTGTTACGTGGCATAGTTAAGAGTTGCATTGTCGCTTTAGGTGACAACTACTCTAATAACTACCTTGAAGGTGTAGACAATCCCCGAAGGTCGTCAAACCCGTCGAGTTCATGTCTACCAACAGTTTCTCGGATAGTACATTCTACTCAGACAAGTCCTTTGCGAGACACGTTTACATCACTAGCGAACTAGCTTGAAATTATTACCCGTCCGGACAAGTCTTTTCGAGTTACTAACAGTTAAGATCTCGTCAATTCATTGGTTAAGTCTATAGTACAATGATTCATTTGCTTTTTCACAACATATTTCTTATCACGTATTTTCTCCCCCTCCAAAATGGCATATGTGATGTTATTTTTGAAAAGTTGAGAATAAATATGACCGTTTCGAGTGTTGCGGGAAGAATGACCACTGTGAACAATTTTTGAACAAAGTTTTGATTCAAGTACTCCCCCTCAACGAGTGACATAAACGGTTGAGGTTTTGAAAATCATAAGGGAAAGTACTTGTTCTTTTGAGCAAAACCTTGAAAAATGAAAGGTTTGATAGGTTTTACTCAAAAGTAAGAAGCTTTCGCTCCTTTTATAAGGATTGTGGCACTGAAGCGTACCACAGGGTCCTTTATTTACAAGTACGGGTTGTACACTGTAATGTGTGCACAAGCCATTAAACATAATCAATCAAACATCCAAAATTATATGAAGGAAGCAATTCAAGGGCCAGGAAGTGCGATGTTCCCAGGAGTGTTACAGGCGTTGAAAGCGGTTATGTTAATCCTGGGTCGACCACCGACATAACTCTCCAATCGTCTGACTGATCCCTTCGAAACAACCGTTCATCAATCATTGTGATGATCCATCTCACATCCCTCCTTTCATGAGAATTCCAGCGCTTAGAGACCCATTTTCTGCGTATATCCTTCAACTGTATGCCATTCCATCCCTAACCACTTCAAGTATGATCCCCGAACTTGTGGAGTTCGCTACACGCCATTAAACAGTTTCTTTGAAGTTCACTACAGTAAACAACGCCGAAAGGTTTGCTGATGAGTGTATATTGAGATAGCTGGTTGATATCAGTAAGATCAAGCTTTGGAGGAGTGAAGTTGACACGCGCTGATAAGATTCAACGGCCACTGAGATCTTCTACACGTTCCTTGATGACAATGTGTCTTATGAAGATGAGAAGTAACTTGATAAATTCGCGTTGTCTCGTTGAGAATTGTCTCATGCGACTCTGTACCTTGGCAAGGTACATGTCTTCGATGTCATTGATAGACAAATTCTCAAAGTCGACTTCAGAGAAAGCATAGTCCCGTTCATCTTGTCGTTTGACTACGATCTTCTTTAGGAATGTGTAGTCCCACTTAGAGGAAAGGTCAACGTGTATGATGGCAACGATATACTTAGAACTATACACAGCATGTTGAGACTTCTGACCTGATGCTTCGTAGTAGATTCGTCGGCGTTCGGCCGTGATGAATCCCATACAATGCATCTCGGTCGTATGCTTCCACTGTGTTGGAGAACAAGTGATTGGCACGTTCCTCAATGGCTATGCAGTTTGAGTAGACAGCTGCTGGGAATGGAAGTGTCAACGTCGTAGCATATTTTCTTGATCATCGCCACCGGTGTAGAAGAAATCCAAGTCTTTGTTGAAGAAATATCGAAAGGAATCCTGGTTCGCTGGTTGGCAAGTGTTGGTAGAGGTTTGGTCCAATCGGTGTAGTATGGAGGTTGTCCCTTTGTGTGAAGTCAATGTTTGCTTCCCGGTTGAGCCAATCCATGTTGTTAGACATAGCTCGAGCAATGTTTTCAAGGTGATATTCGACCTCGAGGGCACTTTCAGAGCTGTCTTTTACAAGTTGAAACGCTTCATTCTTGATTCGCTTCAATTCAGATTTCGTCATTTTCTTCACATGGAACTTTTCTTGCAGAATTTTAGCATGCTCCAATGTAGAACCGTCTACCAAGTTCTGACCTTCTTCAGGGTAGGGAGTGTTGTTAACAAGATTATCAAACCATTCAAATTCCTCTGTTTTATCGTCATCTAACCATGATACGACGTCATCTGAGTGTCTTCTTCTTCTTCTTTTTCAAAGGCCTAGATGATGATTCTGGTTTCTGAACTTGTTTGGGAGAGGTGGGTTGTTGTAGGGGCTCAAGGACCTCTTCATCATCACCACCCGTATACTCAAAGTGATCATCGGTTTTCTGAGTCGGGGGTGGTAACTCGGAATCATCCTAAGGTTTTTCAGTAGAAGAACGAGGAGGAGATTTTTGTTGAACAAGAGGCCGTTGTGGAGGAGGTTGCATCAAAGAAGATTCACCAGACTGCTTCTGACGTTTAGGTGCACAGTCTTTATCCTTATCCTTGTCTTCATCGTCTCTAGGACGTTTAGACTTTTCAGCTTCGAATCTACATGCTTCTTGAAGTTGGTAGTCCAGCAATGCTTGAAACCGCTTTCCTTCATCAGAAGTAAATGTCCCAGATCGTGCAGACATTTGTGTGACAAGCTTGGCCACCAATTCACTATCCGAGAAAACTACCGGATCGGTTGGATTGATTGTGACGTTAAGGCGTTGATCGAATAGTTTGCTTGGCGATCTGCATAAGATTTGGATAAAGTTGTTTGGTGAACAACTCCTTTGTGACTTTAGGATCGTACTCCAGAAGGTACTTTTTCGTGTATCCTTCGATCATTTCGTTCAGTTCCTCTTGACTTGATTTTTCATGAATTCCTGAACAAACTTCCTTTCTCCTTGCATCTTTTCATTCTCGCCATACAGATGCTCGTATGTGATCAAAGAAATTCAACTTTTGTTGAGCACGCTCTTTCTTTCGACTTGTTTGACTGCTTTCACAATTCTTTTATGAGTTGAGAAATCCAAGATCGAGGTGGTTTCTTCACCGATTTGGATGATGATTTTGTTGATCTTTTTGATGGTGGTGGTGAAGAGTGAGAAGACGAATCTGATGATGAAGAGATATGAGGAGACTCTAGATCCTTCGGAGGTTCAGAGGTTTCTTCCTTTGATCGTGCAGACTATCTAGAAGAAACATATCATAATCAACATCTTTATCTTTTCGGACTTCTCAGTTTCCGGTTCCTCAAACTCATATTCGATAGTATCTTCCAAGCTTTTGTTGTTGCACAAGAGTGGTGGCACCAGCTCCCTTATCGGGTTGATTAACCGCATCAGGAGAAGGTTCAGAGTGGGCAAAGACCACTTGATCCTCCGGGACCACCCATTTGGTCTTTAGCAAATTCTTCAGCTTTGTGTTGGTGTCTAAGGAATTTGATCGTCTTCTTGTATACATTTTCCGGTGGCTCTTCATCACTCTCCGAGCTTTCATCATAAGGTACAAGTACATGAGTCTTCCCTTTTTCTTTATCAGCTTGAGGACTTGGAGGTTTTGGTGCAATCGGGATTGTCATCCTTTGCAGCTTCAGAGTAGGTAATCTCTTCATCTGTTCGTACCTTCAGAGCTTTCGTCCACAAGCTTTCTTTGCGGTTCAGGTGTGGGAATAGGTTCAGCTTCCTTTACGGGAACAATCCTTTTACGAGGAGGATTCCTTTAGGGAAGCTTCCTATAAATATCTCGACTTGTGACACTTCCAAAGACTGCCTCTCTCGTCCTCCTAGTAGGTGTACCGTAAGATTTTTCATCAAGATGACCAACTTTGCTTCTTTTACGCTAACCGATACCTTTTGTATGTTTCAAGCTTTTTGATTTCGGTAGTCGAAGCGTGATCGTAATACCGCACCTGTTTCTTTGTTGACGATTCTTTGATTCTCGACGATAATATGGGTTCACCAATATGTCATGATTATCTGGGTCATTGAGCCTCATGGGATGTCGTGATGAAGTCCAAGTGCTCTGGATCAACATTTGGTGTATCCGACATAGGGAATCTTGGAGCCAAGCTTCTTGTGAAATAGCATCATGTCCTCCCATATCAGTGCTTCGATTTCAATGTCCTTCTTGTTGATCAACGACTAGAAAATTTGCAGTTCCATGACCTTGGGATGCTCATAGCCACCGCCACGCACCAGAGACCGATTTGGTGATGATCATGTAGAGTGTTCTCCATGGTTGAGGAATATTCTTCAACTCCACGTGAGAGTGCTTAGTAATGATTCCTGAAGCTTCATCATAACCAATATCTATCAAGAATTTCAGGACTGCCTCTTCAAGAGGGGTAGCAAAGAAGTCGGTTGGAACAATGTCGAATGATGTGAACGCCCGTAAGTCACAGGAGTGATAGTGACTTGTTTGTGATTAAGTGTCACATTCACTGCACTTTGACCAGTGTTCCTCTCGCATAGAATCCTGTAATTGTTGAATGTAGACCTCGAACCTGTGGCAGAGTGTGAGAGCATGTTCCGGTAGGGATGATTCCCGAGAATATCCCGCAATGAGACAAGAAGATTCTGAGCATGTGAGGGTGTCAAAGTCAACCCTAAGGTTGTTCTTTCCAATCTTTCTCGGATAACCCTTTGGAAAGATATCAGTAATTGTAAGAACTTCTGATGCATCCACATTCATTTGTTCACCATGTCGTGGATCTGAAATAACATTAGCCAAAAGAACCAACATATCGAAAGACATAGTGTTAGTCAACAGAAGGTCTTATTGTCTAGTTTATTGAATGTACAAAGGTCAATGATTGTTACGAGTCCTAAGTCACTTGTTTGTTCAATAGTCCAATGACGTCTTGAAATGTTTCGTGAGTTAGTTAACTTTAAGTTTTAAAGTTTATGTTATCACTTATTGTTCACAACATATCAAACGTTTAAGTTTATTAGTGACATTATTGGATTCGTGACGTTATGATAAGTTTATTAACAAGTTTGTACACGTAACAATTCATAATGAAGGTCAATCAAGGCATAGGCGTAGTATTGGCAAAGTTAAGCTGCAACATGTGAATGACATACGCCGTAGACGAAAGCTTATGCGTGGATCTTAACTTACGCAGAAGAAATGTTACGCGTGAGGAAAGGGACCTTATGCGTAGGGCTTACGCCAGAGGCGTATAATACCTTACGCCGTAAGGCTTACTCGTAAGAGTAGACCTTATGCGCGAGAGGTCAACTGTTTACGCATATCCTTCACATGTGATACGCAGTAGTCCCATTGTAGAACCTTACGCTGCATAGTTATGCGTAGGATTATTCTTACGCATAACTGACTACGCGTAGGGTAATCCTTATGCGTAGAGTAACAATCGACCTTGATTCTGAATTTTACGATAAGCAAGCCCAAATAAAATCATCAATCATCAATATTAACATGTATAGTCATATTAAACACACATCATGGCATGAAAGCTTGTTAAACATTTATGCGTAGAAAGTCATACGCGTAGGTCAAAACCCTAAGGGTTAAGAATTACGTGTAAGTTTTCTAACCATAGGATTTGCACCAAACTTATTCTGGTAGTTCTAAGATGTTGTGTGAGTTTATAAACCAAGTATTAACATCTAGTTCGTGATGAATCAAAAATACCCAAAATCAAGAACATTAAACCCTAATTCCTAATTCTGATTAAATTAGTGTTTCTGGGTAGTTATAGGGCCTGGAAATCATTAATTCAACATGATATGATCATCACACAACAATCCTTTTGACCAAAAAACCTTCACATTTGAAACACCCAAATCGCACTCATAAACCCTAGTTTTCAAAAATCATCAATTCGTGTTTTCGGGTGGGTTTGATGGTTAAAATGTTATCATTTATGTATTAGGAACGTTTTGACACTATCCATTTAACCACAAACACACACACAATGATTATGTGTTCATACGCATATGCAGAACACATAATCACGCGTAACAAAAGTTTTAGCCGTAGGATTTGCTTGAAATTCAAAACCTTAGCTTGTATTATCATTAAGATCATGAAAACACTTACAAGATGATGATCTAAAGCACGGATTTCTTGAACGATTTTGGTTCGTAGGATTATTTAGTATAGAAGTATTAAATGTGAAGAGATTGTTAGGTGAAGAGTGTTTTTATTAAAATAACTTTAACATTTTGACATTTATGGTCCCTCCACCTTTTCCATTTTCATACAAAGCCATTTAACTTCCATTTTGGTTACCAAACAAAGATTTTAAGAAAGAAACTTTTGACGACACTCCCCTAACTTAATAAATAATGAAAGGTTATAATTTTTAGTCCGAGGAGTGTCATTGAACCGTAAAATTTACCACCATTGATAAAAGAAACAACCGGGAAATGATAACATGCAAGTAGACAGATGTTTTGAAACAAGTTAGTATTAATTTTTCTCCCCTCAACACTAGATCGAAAAAAAATATGAATTTTGAAAGATTATAGTGTTGACGGAAGAAATGTACTTGCAATGTTGAAAGAAAATAGATAGAAGAATATTTTTGTTGTTTTATCAGGTTTTATATTTTTGTATTTTGTTTTTGAAAATTATTTACAAAAGAGATTTTGGTGTTTGACAGGTTTTTAAGACTTTTTTAGGAGTTCATCCAATTCCTCTTGAGTCAAACACCTCATACCAATCCCGTGGACCAACTCATTAAACCTAGCGGGAGGCAAGGCTTTGGTGAGAAGATCTGCCAATTGGTATTCTGTACCCAAAAAATATAATTCAACATTACTGCTCCACGTGGATCCTTGATGAAATGATATCGAAGATCGATGTGCTTTGATTTCGAGTGATGAACTGAGTTGCACGAGATCGCAATGGCACTCCGATTGTCGCAGACATCGATTCTTCAAATACGTAACCATAGTCTTTGAGTTGTGTTCTCATCCAGATGACTTGAGCACACAACATACGACATGGCTACATATTCTCGCTTCGGTTGAGGACAAAGCGATGTACAATCCTCGCTTCTTCGATTGCCATGACACCAGTTTATCACCAAGAAATTGTAAAGCTCCTTAAGTACTTTTCCGTGAGTCTAAGCATCCTGCGTGGTCGCCCTGAAAAAGCGATTAGTTCAAAACCGTAATCCTTCTGATACCGATCCCCAAGTTAATGGTTCCCTTTATGTATCGGAGGATTCTTTTAGCCTCAGAGAGGTGGGTTTCAGTTGGTCGCGACCGATAACAGAGCAAAGATATACGGCAAAGACAATATCAGGTCTGCTAGCTGTTAGATACATGAGACCCAATAATACTACGGTATTTTGTAGGGTCCACCAATTTCCCATGTAAATCAACGTCTAGCTTCTTGGTATGAGCCATTGGTGTGACATAGGTGTCACAGGTTTTCATTCCAAATTTGTTTAACAATTCAAGGGCATATTTGGACTAACTCAAGAAAATACCACGGGGTGATTGATGAACTTGCAGTCCGAGAAAGAATGGAAGTTCACCCATCATGGACATTTCAAAATTTTTCTTCATTAGTTTTGCAAAAGCGATTGAAAACTTTTTATGTGTAGACCCAAAATGATGTCATCCACGTAAATTTGAACAATTAAGATATGTGCCCCGTGATATTGTATAAAAGAGTTGGGTCAACCGAACCTTTGGTGAAATTATTAGCAATGAGGAAAGATGATAGCTTATCGCACCATGCCCGAGGAGCTTGTTTGAGACCATACGAGCTTTGTTCGCTTTGTAGACGGATTCGAAACTCGGATCAACGAATCCATCCGGTTGGCTGACATAAACCGTTTCTTTAAGTTGTCCATTGAGAAACGCAGTTTTGACATCCATCCGATAGACCGTCATATTCATATGAGCCGCGAATGCGAGAAATATCCGAACAGCCTCAAGACGAACAACCGGAGCAAAAGATTCTTCAAAGTAAATACCCTCTTCCTCGACGATAACCCTTAGCCACCGACGTGACTTATTTCTCGATAACATTTCCTTCAGCATCCAATTTGTTTTTCCAAATCCATTTGAGACCAATGACGTAGACCCTTGTTGGTCTTTCAACCAGCTCCCATACTTCAAGACGTTTGAATTGGTTGAGTTCTTCTTGCATGGATTCAATCCAGTTGTCTTTGTCATTGCGCCTTTGATGTTTTTAGGTTCGGATTGGCATACAGTGAGTGCATAAATGCAATGTTCACCGTTGTGGAAGACGTTGTCTCGTAACGAGGTTGATTCGGGTTGCCAATAATGTTTTCCGTGAGGATGGTCTTCGTCCATCTATGTGTGGAGGGTTGATGTTGGTATACATTGTGCGATTCTGAGGATTCAAATGGTTTGTTGAAGATTCCGCGACATCCGTGCAAAGAATAGCCTCATTAGCAAACGGGTTAAAGAACGATTTGGATCAAAATCGCAGTGGGGGTACTTCATTCGTAACATCATCACCGATTCATCATTGTTGGAAGCGGGTTGTTCAACTGTTGTGTTGGAGTCAACTGGTGGTGCTTCTTCAACAGTAGTTGTTGTAGCAGGTGTATCAGATATAAGAGTATTATCGTTGAGCAATGGAAACAAAGGATACACCGAGCACGCTCATCAATATCGCCACCGAACAAAGGAGCAAATAACCTTTCCATTTGTTGACGAGTAAGTCGGGGCTTTGTTCACCGATGATGGGGTTTGGGGAAGTTTAAGCGGTTGTGTCCGGTTCCAAGTCGGTATACTCGTGAAGCCATTTCCGTAAGTTCATCAAATGAGCATGAATCGCTTCCATCACCGCTTTGTACGACGATTCCAGATTCGAAACCTTTTGAATTATCACAGATCCCATAAAGACTCCAATGTCAGCTTTGGCTTTGAGCTTTCCAAAGTCATCACGATCATTATTCCGATAGCAAAGAGATCCAAATACATGAAAGTGTTTGAGATTCGGTTTTCTATTGTGGACAAGCTCGAAAGGTGTTTTGTGTGGCGTTTTGTAATCATAGAACGGTTTTGAGTATAGCATGCAGTAGATACAGCTTCTGCCATAAGTAATCTGGAAGTTTAGCATTGATTAACATTGTTCTTGCGCTTCCACTAACGCTCGGTTTCGTCTCTTCGACAACTCCGCTTTGTTTCGTGTACGTGCAATAGATGTCGATGTCAATTCCCACTTTCTCATAGAATTCACGAAGAGTTTGATTAACAAATTCAGTGCCTCTATCTGTTCTGATTTGTCGAACGGTGTTTCAGAGTCAACTTGTATTTTCGTGAGAAAGGTGATGATCATTTGTGGAGCTTGATCTTTGCTTCGAAGAAAGTAGACCCAAGTCCAATGTGAATAGTCATCAACAATTACTAAGATGTAGCGTTTGCCATTGATCGTTTGCACGCGCATCGGACCACACAAATCCATGTGAAGAAGATGAAGCACATGCTGAGAGTCGTGTTCCACCTTTGAAGGAAAATGAGCACGAGTTCTTTTGCCTTGTTCACAAGCTGAGCAAAGGTGATCTTTAGAATACCGAAACCGTGGGACTCCTTCAACTAGTTTGTGTCGAGCAAGGTTGGTGATGGTTTGAAAGTTTAAATGTGAGAGACGACGGTTCCATAGCCAGGATTTTGTTGATGTTGCCTTTGAAAGTAAACAGATGGTAGATGAAGCAACCATGTCTTTCATAGAGATAGTGTAGAGACTAGAATTACGTGATCCAGACATAAGGTCATTTCCTTGTAGATCACTAATGAAACAAGTTTTCTCCCGGAAAGCAACCTCCAAATCTCCATCACAAACTGACCTACTGAAAACAGATTATGACCGAGGCCTTCCACATAGTAAACCCTTCTGATTTCGATGTTGCCATTGACATAGTCTCAGAGTCCATGATAGCTGCGAAGTGATCATTCCCTAACCCTGACAAAGGCCAATGAACTTTGCAATAAAGTTTGATAACAGTTTAAGATTGCCTGTCATGTGTCGGAACATCCGCTATCAACAATCCAGAGAATGATTCATCACCTGCATTACATACGTGATCTATAGACACGATGGAATAGAAGTAGATGTGGAACCCGAAATGTTAGAGGGTTCCGTAGCAGGTATAGTAGATATACACACATCAATAGCTTTAGGTATCCACTTAAATCCTAGTGTGTTATATATCCATTTCTGCCATCTCCAACTAGTGTTTGCTTTAGTCTTAGTGAATGCACTAGGTGGTACTACATTCCTAGGAGGTGAAACTGGAGCTACAGGGACAAGAATGCGCTTCTTAGAATCTAAAGAGGGCGGTCTACCAAGCACAGCCTTAGAAAGATTAGTGGGCCTAGAGGTATTCCGGTTCTTAGGATTCCTTAAAGAGATGATAGCTTTAGCAACACATTTATCATGACAATCGAATTCATACTTTTACGAAATAACACAAGGTGCATCGATCAATATCAAAAGTACTTAACGGTTTAGCATTCGTTACATCACTATTTCTATTACATTTGCTAGACGCAATATCTATAGTGGAGGCAACGTGAGTCTTATTCATAGTCCTAGGGTGTTCTTCTACTTTAGCATTCCTGATTGATCTTTTCTTAGGTCGCAACTTCCTATTCTTCGATTTAGTGCTCCTAGGCTGTGAAGTGCGGACATTTGGAAAAGATGCACCTATTCCTGTTTCAGAGAAAAGGAGGCACGTTAGCAACTTGTGATTTGGCAGTAGGGATTCTAGGTTCATGAGTACTAAGTGTTACTGGGGCTAATCTCTTAATGATGGTTTGCGGAAGTTGTTCATACTTTCCTAACATTTCTCTTAACTTGAGGATAGTGTGAATCGATCTTGATTTTCGACCAACATTTCCAAAGAAAATGCATAACTTCTTTAGTGTGTGCAAGATAATGATCAAGTTCATTTGATGCTTCATCACGAGTCTTTTTGAGTAAATCAAATATGACACCATATTCCTTTTAACTTTTACAAGTTCTTGTTCATATTTTGAGATTTGACACTTAAAAGACACGCTTTGATCATCTAATTGCTCAATTTTAGGATCGTAAGATTTTGCACGCGAACCTGGACGATTTTGTGTTGAAAACAAGTTGTTGATCGTGAATATCTTTTTGACACCAATTAAGACGACATATTGCATTTGAAAGTTCGCTTGACAATCGTTTGTTTTCAACTTTTAAGGACTCGACCAAGCACATTATCGTGTTCTCAACATTTACCACATAATCAACAGAATTAGCAGAGATATAATCAAATGCATATGACAAAGAATTCTCTAGCACAACATTATGGATATCGCACGATGACATCTTCCAAGAGTCGATCAACATCTTTTCTCAACAGTTTCTTTTTACGCTTAGTGTTAGAAATAGATGTTTCTGCTTTCTCGAAAACGACCTTCATTAATCCAAGTTCCTTATGAAAGTCCCTTTCCCAAGACAATGCACAACTTTTCAAATTTTTAACATTTGGTAAAAGATTTTTCTGAAAAATCTCTTTGTTCTCGCTAGAGGCGCATTGAAAGTGTTGAACTTTGATTTCAGAATGATATTCTATCTCATGTTGTAAAGTTTTGAGGTCAGCCATGAAAATGTCAAAATATCTAAGAATTTTGCGATTTTCATGTTTTGAGTTTACTTCACTGATGGAAGGTAAAGGACCATAAGTTTGTGCATAATCTTGTTGGGGATTAACATTAGAAGACTCAGGTGTTTTTATGATTACCCTTGGTGTGTTAGAAGAATCCGCTGGTGTGACGAAAGTGACCGCTTTTGAATAGTTAAAAGGTTTGTTGTAAACAACTTTTTCTAATTTTGATCGACTCTCGCCTTCTGCATCTAATTCCTCTTGACGATGATATTCAACAACACTCATAATGTAATTATCAACTTTATATTCTCGCACGGAAACTTCGTGGATTTGGTTTGAATGCTTTGGTTGAAAGCTTAGGTTTGTAATCAGCAAGATTCGGTCCATATCCATTTGGATTGGGTTTTAAAGTAAACTTTTCAATGGCTGTGACCGACTCGCCATGTTTGTAAACAACACTTTTAAACTCTTTAAGTTTGTTTTGCAAGCCGATGATTTCTTCAAGATGATCATCTATTCGTTTCGTTGAATGCTTTTTGTATGCAGAGAACTGCTTTTGACAAGTTAACAACTCAAATTTTAGCTTTTTGATTTTCCAAGGTGAGAGCGTTAATTTGCTTTTTATGTTCATGTTTCAGTTGTTCTATTTCAGACAAACAAAGCATTCTTCGCTGCTAGATCACGCATCTGTCTTTCTAAATATTTTTCGCTTTGATAAGATTTGGCAAAGGCTGCTTCAAAACCGTTTTCACGTTTTTCTTGAGTTTTGAAAAGTTGAGTTGCTTTTGTAAACATTCAAAATCCTTGGTTAACAGTGTATTTTTGCATTTTAAGTCCGATTAATGGCATGACATTTTTCCACTATGGTCTGTTGGTCTTGTATTAAACGAGCAAAACTGATGAGGCAAAGTTCGGCGTGTTCAACGTGAGTCTCAACATGATCATTACTGAGATCCTCAAGTATAACCACCGAGTCAATTTGATTATCAAGGGAAACCGGTTGGTCATCTTGATCGTCAAATATAACTACGGGTCTAGTTGAAAATCGTCGGAATGAGATGTGGATGGCGCATTTTGAACATTCCGAGCCTTGCCGGATTCAGATGTTGGCGAGATATGAGATCGAGATAAATATGGTTTGTTCGGGTACCTGAGACAAGCCATCAGTGTCATACATTCGGCCTGTGTCACTCATGTGTAACTCATGCATATTAGCCATCAACATAACAAATGCATTGGCCTCGCAAGTCCTCCATATCATCATCCGAAGTCAGATTTGCCATAAAGCTCTCGTTTTGTCTATGAGAGTTCCACCAGCCTTCATCCTTAAGAGCCAAAAGAAGAGCCTCTTTGAAATAAGCACTGCCCCTAGTCCTTGGCTTTTGGCATGCATTAGCCAGATGTCCCTCTCATTGCAGTTGTAGCATCGAAGACCATTCAACCCATTCTGAGCATTTCCCTGCTCCACCACTGGAGCTCGATTGTTATTATTCCTACCCACAACATTAAACCCTTGACCACCGCCCATCCGACGACCATAACTCCAATTCTAACTTCAACTCGCCCATTGTTCACAACATCTTGATTCCTTATGTTAGATGAGGAACGAATACGGTTGTTGGATTTGTTGGTATAATGGCTAAAGGCATTAGCAATCATAGCAAATCCTTGTTGCAATGCTTCGAACGGATCAGATTCCTCATTCGCTTCAGCTTGAGCATTGTGGTTGTTGTATGGAACCAATTGAGTTTGAGATGGAGTGTGTGAAGGATCATGTGGTGTGATTGTAGCAGTTGGTTGAGTTGCTGGTTGAGGAGAATAACTGCTTTGAGCATATAAGGCAAGTTGTTGATTTTCCGGATGTGTCGGTGGAGCAATTTGAGCACGGAGAATCCTTTCCCTATCAACTTCCTTTTCATGAGGCTTCAAGTAATCGTACAACAATCCGTATGTAGATTGATGCATATTTTCGCTTGACGAGAAAAATGACATACTTCTCCCATTCGTGACCAAGACTACTCAGAACTTAGTATTCACCGCAATTCTTGGCATGATGATGTTGTGTTTATCCAAATCATTGATGATGTCTGAAAAACGGTGATGATAAGACTCTAGTGTCTCTCCGTGTTCAATCATGAAGTGTTCATACGCCAAGTAAATTTTGGATTCCAAATCTTCCTCGATTGAGTACGATCCTTCCATAAGAAGATCTAATATGATCCCACATTTTCTTTGCAGTCTTTTGAGCATCAACACTACTAAGAATTGGGTTTGGTAATCCTAAGAGGATATATTCCATTGCAAGCTCATCTGCTTCATAGTGTAGAAGTTCTCGAGGTTTCAAGTCTGCAACAAGTAGCAATGTTCGTTTGTTCATCTCTTGGTGGAATGGCATTTGGATCTCCGGGTACAATGACAGGAGGCATCTCAAATGGACCTTCCAAGATAACCTTCTTTAAGAACTTTCCATGTGGCTTCTTTAGATCACAAAACCTAAAGAACCTTATCACCCATTGATCATAGTTTCCTGGAGTGAGCATTGGAGGTCTATCAAGTGATCCAGCCTCATGAATTGATTGTTGGCCGCTTAAAGCTTCAAACATCTTTGCAAACCAAGTGGGTTCCTTCATAATGGTCCTTGATGGATGTTGATTGAAGTCATTTGTGTACGGTTGAACTTGAAGACTTGGTGGTGGTTGAACCATTTGAGGTTGTGGATATGCAGCAAGTTGTGGAGTATGTTGTTGGTTAAATTGTTGTTGATAAATTGCTTGTTGTTGATTCCATTGTTGATGTTGTGGAGTTAGTTGTTGTTGACATTGAGGATGAGGATAAGTGTAAGGGAAATAGTTAGAGTATGGTGGTTGTGACATGTTGATAAACTTGTGTTGGTAAAAATGGATCTTTGTAGTCGAATGAACCTTTGTTGATGAAGTATCCTTAGGCGTAGAAATCACAATAGACAAGTAGCACTTATGCGTAAAAACACCAAAGTTACGCGTAGAATTTAGCTTACGCTGTAGTAAGGAAAAGACGCTAAAGTTATGCGTAGACAAAAGTTAGGCGAGGGATTATCTTAGGCGTAAGAAAAATCTTATGCGTAGGATTTCTACGCGTAAGCTTATGCTAATGCGTAATTTTAGGTTTTATCCCAGTGATCTTTTACACTCACAGTGCAAAAGATATCCAAAGTCGACGTATTTTCAGACTTATCCAAGTAAGAAAACACGGAATAAACCACGAAAATGAAGATCAAACCAAGGAGATGCTTACGCCTAGTTTTAGGGTTTTACTACGAGATTACTCGTAATTTGATATTGCTCAAAGATGTTTCTAAACCAGTTTTTGTGTGATGAAATAGCTTCAATAACACCAAAAGACACAAAAGTGTGAAACTTGATGAACCTAAACTCTTAAAACAGTTACGCGTAGAACAATAACCCACCTAATAAAAACTAGCTCAAAACAATGATCCACGATAAAGTTTGAAACTTTTTGCCAAAAACAAGTATTTTAACACCTTAAAACGTTGAAAGTACAAGAATCTTGGATTAAAAGTGTAAAAAATACGTTTTTTAAGCGAACCAAAGTGTCACCCACTTTTACGCGTAAGACCAAACCAAACCTTCAAAACAAACTTGTTCACCCAACTATTTGGCGATTGATACCACTGTTAGGTCACAAGGTTTACCACACAAGCTTATATGAGAGATAGAGAGGCGATTGAACAAGAACCAAACACACACACACACGATAATATAAGACCGGTTATGCGTAGGTGATATGTGAAAGGAATAACTTGAACAACCAACCTTCAAATGAAGGTTTACATAAGGTATTTATAGGCAAGGAGCTAGGGCAACACTCCTACTCCTTCCCTTTCACCTATGGGCTTGGGCCTAAGCTCATGGGCCTTCTACATAAGCTTAAGGCTAATAACAAACATAAATGCCATAATAAGCTAACTATTACATATGAGTAACTAACACTTGAATAAGGTTTAGGAGTGATTCCAACATAAAAAGTGAATAGTGACCCGAAAATGCGAATTGTTACAGGATTCATGCACGCAATTACTGATCCGGAACTGATTAAGCGGTTACATGACAGAATCCCAAAGTCAATGTATGAAGTAATGAGTATAACCACTTCCTTCCTACGGGGGAAAATAGCCACA
>OU343221.1:281303608-281351560 GCA_910596185.1 Chrysanthemum makinoi
TTCTGATATCTTCTTAGCAAGTTCTCTATCACAATCAATTAGAGTTAGTCTTTTCTGTGAAATTTTGCTTCCAGTTTGCTCTACATCTTCCATAACTGCTTTACCCTTATCTTTCTTCAAATTATCAAATTCTTCACTTGCAGTGGCAAAATTTGAGTGGAAATAACATCAGTGGTAAAATCTGTTGCAGTTTGAAAAATGTCTTGCTCTTCAAGTTGCTCTTCAAGTTTCCCTCCATGAGTTTCAGTTTCCTTTGCTCCTTTACTTGTATATCCTTCATCTTCAAAATCAATTGTCCTCCCTCTCATTAATGGTACTTTTTCCTCCCTGTTTGGAAGAATTTCCCAAATCTTGATCAGTGAATCACCATCGGTTGGTGAGGATGAAGATGAAATCACCGACTTCGATCCTCTTGTCTTTGTTTCAACCCTTGTATCTCTTCCTTTAATGTTTGAATCTACATGCGTAAGTATTGAATATCTTTGGCATGTTGCTTCTTGATTTGGACCAAAGACTTCGTAGAGATTCAACTGTTTTACTAACTTGGTACACAAAACCATCAATTCTAATGGTTGCCCTCATCACTTCCAAGCTGTATTTACCTTTGGGAGAGGTGAATCATGGGGCAAAGGTTCAGATTCCTCTCTAGTGGGACTAGGTTGAAGTCTAGAACCACCATTGCTTGTTCCTAGACCATAAGGTTCAGAAACTTGTTGTGTTGTCATGAGAGGAGTTGATTTGTTTAGGCCTTCTCATAGGTTCTTGAAACTGGTGAGGTATAATCAATGTTTGGAACATTAATTGTGGATGTGTTTTGTTCAGTTGAAATTTTAGCAAGCATTTGTGGTAGAAGAGGTGTAAAAATCATATTGCCATCTTTGTTTAAATTTTGAAAAACTTTAGGCTTTAGGCAACTGATTTGATAAAAAATTTGTGTGGGGTTGCAGTTGAAAGTCATTAAGCACTGCTTGCACAAACCTTGGATACATTAAAAATTTGGTTTTACTCTGGACATTGCCTTTCTTGCTTGTAAAAATATAATTTGACCAGTTGAAAATCTTATCAGTGACTAGACAAACCAAAGGATAAGCCATGGTTGAACTAAATTGCTCATAAGATGTTTTCTTTGGACTGAGACAATGCAACAGAGTATGAATCAAAAATCGCCATTGGGGACAAAAACCACTCTTTTTGAAAGTAGCCTTTTTATCAGTGGTATCATACCCCATGGATGATAAAGTATCATGAATTTCAGGAAGAGGTAATGTAATGACACCAATGAGATCACCCAAGTGGAGTATTCTCCTCAAAGATGCCTCAGTAACATTAATAGTTACCCCATCCACAGTGGCTCGTAGAGCATCCACTATTTCATGTGTATCTCCAATCTCAAGTGTTATAGACTTTGCAGTAGTCCAAAACTGTTTGATTTGAGAGATATAGATTGTGGGTTTTAAAAGCAAAGCATACCTTATATGAGTGGTATTGAGAAAGTCCACAATCTCATGAAAAACAAGGCCGCTCTTTTCATTAGTCTTTTGTAGGTAGGCCACAAGGTTGTGCTCATCTGCAAACTTCAAAGATGCCATAGAAACTTTTGATGAAAAACAAGATGATGTCAGTAAGAATGAAAGAATTAACTAGCCAATTGAGAGAGAAAGATATAAAGAAGGGTTTAGAATTATAGCGCAAGTAAAATTATCTTTAGAAAGTATTAAAATATGGAAAGAAGATAATTTCCTTAAAATATTAACCCTATATATATGACAAGCACGGTGGTTTTTCAGCGGCTAGTAAAAATAGTTACTTGACACAATCAGGGTTAACGGCTAGAACATCGGTGGTAAAATAACATGTCGGTGGAAGCGTGAACTAGCGGTGGTAATTTTAACAAAAATTTCAAGCAAGCGTGGTAAATAAAATCATGATAACAAGACTGCTCTTATCATAGTTTTTAGCAAACTATCAGCTATCAACGGATTTGATATGTCTTTACCATAAGCCGTTTGCTATGGACTAGCCAACTCTTAATCAAAAAGAATATGGTGAGTTGATAACCATATAGTTTTTGGTAAACTATCAACCATAAACGGATTTGTCAAGTCTTTACCAGTAGCCGTTTGCTCTGGACTAGTTGATTCTTATGTGTTTTAGACATGGTGAATCAATAACCATTTGTTGTGTATCTCAGATATACACCTTTTACATTCAACTCCTATCAAAGCTTTCTTATATAGCTGTAAGAGATAAGAATAACCAACTTGACACATACCAAAGTTACCTTTAATCAAACCATTGTCCAAGTAAAATATCTTCCAAAGTCAACTTGATAATCTATATTTACTCCTTAACCTACCAAAATAGGAAAAAGTAAATATTCTCATTAAATAACCTTTTCAACCGACCTTGTCTATATAAGGAGGCTTGGCTTGTTGAAATCTTCATCAAATCACACTCAAACATCCAATAACCCTAAAACAATCATGAGTAATCCCTCCAATATCGTCCAACATCTCTTAGACTCGGAAGAAGAATATGTAATCGAGTCAGAGTCCTCCTCTGAAGCATCAAGATGGTATGGAGACATTCCATCAGTTGGCTCTTCATCCAAAAGGTATACCAAAGAGACGCTAAGCGTATGCTGACTAAGCCTCCAAAATCTCTTGAGTTCTACTCCGGCATCTGATGATGATGAGGAGAATGATGAAACTTATTCCATTGCTAAAGATTTGCCAAAGGCTCTTTCAATAGCACTTGAAATAGCTATCTCCAATATGAAGCAGATATCCATTCCAACAAGGTCTGCAATGCTACCAAAGCCTCCTCCACAGGTTCTTGGGCTTCCATGTCCAAGAATGCAATCCACATTTAAGAACAAAAGGAAGAGGGCACCAAGAAACAAGCATGACTATGTGGGCAAAGGCAAGAAGCCAATGGAGTAGCTGAAGTTAGGTGTAGGATTTACTAGGTTTGATCTTTTGTGTTTTGATGATAATAAGAATTTTCACTTTGATGTTTATGTATCACGTTATTGTAATGAAGTTCCTTTGTTTTACCTTTTTCCACTGTCGACATGTTACCACCTGGTTGCATTATAGTTCCCACTGTAAAATAATTTCTGTGTAAATATCAGTGGACAACTAGATAGAATCTAAACAACCTTCAAGCATCGATTCATCAAAGAGTAACCATTGAATGTAAACAAAGAATCCTTCAAAACTGCAACTAACAAGCATGAATCAAACATTGGAATCACTGTTGACTTTGGCAATGGTTAATGTATGGAAAGAAATGAACATAGCAGTGGCTATACTCAATAAAGTCAACTCATAAGCATTGATACACTTTCCAAGGCCACAGGACTCCAATTTACTTCTCAACTACTTGCACCTTCCCCTCATTAACTTCTTGAATCCAACTTAACATATATTTAACAAACCATTTAACACAAACCACTCAAATCACATACTCCAAAATTTTCACTCTCAAAAATCATTTCTCCAACAACACCATGAGTCAAGCAAATCCAATCAATCTTTCTTCAAGCAGCTCATCTGATAGTTCATGGGATGACTTTGTTTTGAATAACCCTGGAAGAGTTGAAAAAGAAGAGTATGAGAAGGTTGTATCCAGGAAGAGAAGATGATTCACAATGCCAAACTGTCAAGTTATCTCACACAAGCTAGCCACTTGTGAATGACTAACCGTAAGAAACTTAAAACAGTTCAGAACCAATAATAGAAGAGAAGTGTAGTATACGGGTAACTCAAACGTGTTAGGTTTGAGCACCGAGATCGTTCCGAACGAGGGTTGAATGGAATTTCCAACTCACGTCGCGATTATCGGGATTTGAATGAGAGAAGGGGATAATTATGATATATTCTAAACTACGGGATAAGGAAAGTAAATGGAACTAAAATCTATGGGTAAAACCTAAGAATTATGGCAAACTAAGCAAATCTATATTAAAATGCAAAACGGGATTAAAACGAAACGCGAATAAAATGCAAATACGTCTAATTTAAGTTCTAAAATTAACCTAAAATTACTTTTACTCTAAAAATGATATTTGAAAACTATTTATGAATTAAAACTAATTTTTAGGATTTTTCTGGATTTTATAAGAATTAAAAACTAATTATTAACCTTTAAAACTAATTTAAAATACTAGAAATTATGAAAATTAAGGGGAAAATTATGAAACTATTTTTATAAAATCTAAAATATCCTAAGAGAATTTTCAAAACTATTTTTTTATTTTTCTGATTAATTTTCTATTTTCTACTAATTTAAAACTATTTAAATCTAATTTAAATTGTGAAAAATACCAAATAAAAGGGAAAAAATAGGGAAAAATATTTTTTATGCTTTTTATATTTTTCTTAAAATGGGAAAATTGAAAAATTATTTTTTGGAACTTTTTCTGAATTAATTGCAATAAAAGCTATTTAAAAATGATTAAAAACTATTTTTAATAATGAAAAATACTAAACAGTGACCAAAAATTATGAAAAACTCAGGAAAATTCTAAATTATTATTCTAAAGCTATGAAAATTATAAAACATGATGCTTATGTGGGAAATTTCAGAGCTGTTGTGTAACTATGGAAATAAGCACTTAGAATAAGCAAATAAGCTCTAAACAGCACCAACTGATTACAGAAGCTAAATAATACTAAAACTACTCTAAAGCAACCATTTGCAACTACTCCTAACCTCTAAACAGCAGTCTACCTAGATTTGATGCTAAATGCTACTTAAGCAAAACAGATTAAGCCCCTACTGTTTGAGCTTATCCACAAGCTAATCAGAAGAGCTAATGTGAAAACCAATTATGCAGTCCTCAAGACCACCAACCAGAGATTACTTGTCTAAAATATCAGCTCATAAGGACTAGTGATGAAGAAGTTAGAGATCAAAAACTAAATGGCTATATGGAACACAAGGCTGCTGATGTGCAGAACAGATATGGCAAATAAGTGCTAGTTGCAGGCCTGAATAAGCTACTCTATAAGCTGTTAAGGGTCTAGACTAATGTAGAGATGCAAAAACCAGACCTAAAGCTACCTAAACTGACTATTACTAACCAATAAACTTAATGGAATAAGCTGCAAATCAACTTAAAAGAAACTGTAATGGACAGACTGATATGGGGATTTAGACTAAAATTTAAGCAAACTTAAAGAACCTAATGATATAATGAACTAAATAAAATGAATAAAGATGCACTAACAACAATAGAAACTAGTTTGAGCAAGGTTAAAACCTGTTTGAGTCGTTCAACTAGATCGCCAAATCATACCTGTTTGGGACAGAAGCAATTATATGACCAAAATAGTGAGCAAAATGAAATCATTCAGAACATTTAACTAACTGAACATAGTGATTGAAACACCTTTAAAATCATTATCTAAACTTGCTTAAATCAAAATCAGCTTGAAAACGAAATTTAAATTCCAAAAGCAAGTAAAATCCAAACACCCCTTAATGATAATCAAAAGCAGTTTAACAATCAACCTTGATGAAAACTAACCTAAACTGATTTGAAAATCTTAATTCAATCCTAAAAATCAACCAACCAACAACTGAGATCCAGAATTTCACTCAAAATCGTTTTGACTTTGCAGTTTGACTTTAGTTGACTTGTGAAGAAAAAGGTTGAAAAAGTAAGAATAAGCTCAGGAAAAGCTAAGATAAGCTTTCCTAAGCTTATATAAACAGATATTAAAACTTCTAAATGATAACTAAGATTAAGGCAACTGAATTCAAAATGAAAAGTGAGAGCAGAATTTAACTTTATAAAACTTGAATTTCAAATTCAAAACTGAGATTACAATTATTAAGAAACTTAATTAACTATAGAAAACTTAAATTGACAGGAATTAAAATGGTTACAATCTCTTAAATACATAGAAATTGGACGAGTTGCAATGTGAGAGGATTGGTCCTTATATAGCCTGATGAAAAGCCTGGGATACCATTCAGAAGCTGCTAGCAATCCATCCACAGCCACTCGTTTATTCCTTGTCACTTCACCCAATCACAATCCTCAGATTCACCTTATGAGGTGTCAAATCCAATGGGCGAGCTCCAATTGGCCACGTTGGCAGTACTTGGGCTGTTACACCTCTGACGCGTCAGAATCCTTCCAGAAGGATTTTAAGTTGGGGTAAAACGTGGGTTAACAGGGTAAATGGAATGGGTGGAATGGAACAGTAAAATGGGTTGTTTGCTTTGGGCGCGTATCAGTTACTGGGTGAAGGGATTGGGGGTTTTTTTTATATGTTATTTTGACTTTGGGTGGGTAAAGTTTGACCGGGTCAAGTGGTATAAATGGTATGGACGGGTATGGTTTTATTAGGGGTGTGGGCTTGGGCTTTTGTTGGGTGTATTTGGATTTGGGTTAAAATGCATAAATGGTTTAGTAATAGTTTTGATTTATTTTAGTTAAGTACACTTAGGTCCATTTAGAATGAAGAGTGTAAAACCAAAGGACCATAAGTGTAATTCAGGAAAAGCAAGAGGTGTGAATGGGTAAATTGGATAAATGAAGGGTATGTTTTGTGATTTTGAGAAAGTTGAGGGGTTCAAGTGTAAAAGGGTAAGATGAAGGGTAAATTGTGAAAAACTCCCAAATCATGTCCCGAACTCCGTATTAAGTCACTTTTAAGCACCAAAATCCACGAAATAGCATCCCGGCATCGGCTCTTGCACTCTTCTTTCTCTCGTGCTCGGTTTTCTTCGGTTTTGGCTTCTTTTTGTCTGTTTCATCATATCCGTACCTACACAAGCAAAAACTCAAGAAACCATCAAATATTAGCAATAAACGGCTCTTTCTTGGTTATTTTGGGTCTATTTTGATGATGAAAAGGTATGTGTTTTAGCACATACCAAAATACCCCAGCACGAAACCATTGTGCGTTCCCCATCAATGCAATCACTCACGCTTCTAAAACCAAGGATTTCAATCCCTTTCTACTAAACCTATGAAGAAGTAGCAAAGATTCCTCAAAAGAGATTAAGAAAGCCTTAATTCTAAAAACGCCCCGTTTACCTTTTAATTCACATGTATAGATATTACGATTAAGCACATTCCGATTATGAATGACGGTTTGTTGAACTTTCATGTCGATCAATAACTCCAACATTTTTCAAACGACATGTTAGGATCACGGAGTAGAAAACACAAAACAGCGTGAAGTGACCATACGGATAGAATACATCGTCCCTGATTTTTCACAAGCTCCCAAACTAAGCGTAAAACCGAAATCATTGTTACATATGATTCTAGATGCTAACACTACCCATGGAAGTTACTTGTGTAAATACCTTTTGTTCCCATTTTCCTATTTTCCTCTAGAATTTTTTATTTTTGTGAGAAGTGAATTTCTTCATAATTCTCGTTTCGATAACTTTTATTCCCATAAAGATACAAAGCTAAGTCGATAATTAGTTATCCGCCTTCTCTCAAGAACCATTGTCCCAAAAATGAGGTCCACATCAAGGAATTTTTATTCATTTATACTTTTGATTTTTTTCATTTTCATCATTTTTCATTTTTTTTTTCTTATACTTTTACTTATATGAGCCATGAACTACGGAGCTTCACGGGTAATTCCAAGACTATAGGCTTCATGAAATGAGGATCCCGGCTGGCTAGCCTAAGACCTCACTCAATCCCGGCTAAAGATCCAAGGGTCCGATCTCGACACCGCAGCTCATAACTTTACTTATTACTTTTCACTTATCACTTATTGCTTATTTATTACGGATCCTTGATGTGTACCCAATTTTAAAACAAAGATTCTTTTAAGAAGATAAAGAACTAACTATCGCCAAAAACTTCGACATCTCTATTATTTATTAGCAGATATGGGGTGAAACAATTTTGTGGGAACAAAAAGCCATAAGTACCTTCGATGGGCTCTAAAGAGAACCAACTACTCCACGCTTAGCATCTAAACTCATAAGTAACTCTATCATTTCTCGATCTCCGCAAATTTAAAATCCCAAATAATGAGATCCACGGATGCTTAGCCGATAATTTTTAGATTACCTATGGTTAAGGGAACAAGCTAGGGCTCAACACGCCCGGTCAAGTCAGAATTCTATTCCTACTCTCACCAGCGGAAAGTCAACAAGGTGTCAAAACATATACATTAATTTAGCAAATGTTTCGTCTAATGAAATTAAGTCATGCATATTTAAAGTTACTCAGGGAAACTTGCAAATTCTTGGCCTTGTGAGCTAGAATTCGCATTTTATAGCTTCTTGTCTAAGAGACTAGCAAACTTTTCAATCAAAAAGACTTAACAAAAGCTTCAATTTTTTTTTAAATTTTGCTCATTTTTGCACAATTTTTCATTTTTTAAGGAAAACAGGGTTACGAGAGTACACGACAAAAAGTAAGCAAGTGCGGTCAAATCAAATCGAAGATTACCCTACCCCAGACTAGAACGAAACATTGTCCTCAATGTTTAAAGCAAGGGTATCACGAAAATCTAAAAGCCGTTTATAAAGTATGCTAGAAGATAAACGTTAATCGATAAGATTAGGATATCGATTTCCTTCACAGCACGATCATGAAACTCGAGTGGAGAAAATGACAAACTTCGAGCACGAGAGTCTTCATATCAGGAAAATCCTACACAACATCACAAATAACCAAACACGAGAAATCGAAGAGGCTACCCCTTCACGTCACTTATTAGAAAATAGAAAGAAGATAGAGATAAGCATGGGGTGCCTCCCACGAAGCGCTACTGTTTTATTTAAACGAGTCGCTAGCCGACTCGTCCCAATTCATTTGTCCTTGGGGAAGAAAATGGTAGAGATACTGAGGTCAAAAACGGTGTCCTCATTCAGAAGGAATGAGACTGGGTGGGTTGGGTGGAGAGAAAAATGGGTGGATAAGGCATATCATGTAAGAAGGATCCATCATCCGTGGTGGTTTTGGCGGGCGACGAAAGGAGGATGGATAAAAATGAGAAAACTCCAAGAAAGACGGGAGCTCATGGTAAGGAGGTGAAAGCTTAACAATGAAGGCATCCAAGAGAGGATCCTTATCTCGAATGACATTTTTAGCATAAAGCTCATCTATGTAGAATATCCCGGGATTGAAAATCTTGTCTTCACATGTGGGCTCAACGGGATAAGTGAAGGTCGACTCAGAGAGGAAGGAGAATCGTCATTAAGCAAGCTTTCAAGAAAAGGGACATCTTGATGAGTGAATACTACCCGTCACTCTCGATACCGGTGGTATTGGGTCATCAAGAAATAAGTCGATTTCTTCCATATCGGAATCATAAGGCGGATTATCAAGAATATCGTCTTCAACCACTTTAGTCAATTCGTAAATCTCCATAATATCTTGATTAGTCGATTCATCACTTTCTTCATCTTGCATAACATCACATGACGGGAGAGAAAGGTCTGAACACGAGAGATGGGACAAGTGGTGTGCTCCGAGAGCTAGCAATATCCACCACTTCCGTTGTGGTCTCTGAATCGGACTCAAAATCTTTGTCAAAAAGAGGGTTAACTTAGCGCAAAGGTATAGTCGCCTTTGAGTTCAAAAGAGGATTTGAGAAAATCCCCTGAAGTAACCTCGAAATGTCAAGAGAATCACATAAAAGCGAATCACGCGATCACTTATCGAGATACATCCTCGGACTCAGCTGGGATTGGGTCAAGGCTCTCAACACTAGAGCGATTCCGTTTCGAATAGTGCTAAAACTTGTCCCCATTATGAGAGAATCCTCGGGTTCAACAATTATCGAAGACGACGTAATCATCGACCTCTTCCAAAATGGCGTCACTTTCTCAAGCGGTGTGAGTGAAGGGAAGAGTCGGAAATGAAAGGCTTCGAGAAGCGAGTGGGTTCAGCCGACAAACTTTCATAATATTCTTTCATTTGGATGGAATCCTCATCATCATCTTCAATTTAAGTCTCGAGCCATCAGGGCGTCTCTCAAGTGCTTGCTCATCAATTCGTATTTCTTCAAGACACTTTTCAATGAGTAGCTTTCGTTTTTCTTCTTGAGTAATTCTAACATAGATCTTTCGTTTTGAGATGCTCGATCTTGACAAGTAATTCACCATACGTTTTCATGATGATCTTTTCGATACCATGTTTATCCATAAATTCTTCGAGTATATTAATACATCGTTGGAAACTATCTTGAGGAATTTATGGATTTTGTGGTTGAATCTCTTGGTATTGTGGAGATGGGTCATAAGAATAGTCATAAGGAACTTGCTCGTAAACAATCGGATTCTCGCATTTGACAATGGAATTAAAGTCGGACCTCCACAATACTCACAACAATATGATTGTTGTGATGGGTTTGGTGAAGTATATGGATAAGGTTCATAACCAAAGGGTGTATTGTTAATTTGGGCTTGACATTGAAAACCTTGGTGAGGACCTCCACGATTACTCCCAAGAGTATGACTCATCTCATGGTATGGGGATTGGTTAAGGAAATCGGTCGTTTCATTGTAGGGATGTTGGTGCGTGACAAACTCGTTTCCGTATTCACAATGCTACAACCGGACAATTCCCTAACCATTTTGAGGTCCCACACCATTGACAACCATAATGGTAAGACGAAGACATCGATAAGAATTATACGAATAAGATGGTAAAGAGATAAAGAATTGACGGTTCAGAGGGTAAAGAAGAATATTTTTGGGTTTTTAATAAAAGGGATATTTACAAAAATCAACGATATCTTCTCGGGGAAGGATCTTCAAATGCATGCGAATTGAGACGGAATCGGAAACTCACTACATGCCCTCCCCGGCATCGGCGCCAAAAATTGATTCACAATGCCAAACTGTCAAGTTATCTCACACAAGCTAGCCACTTGTGAATGACTAACAGTAAGAAACTTAAAAATTTCATTCGGAACCAATAATAGAAGAGAAGTGTAGTATACGGGTAACTCAAAGCGTGTTAGGTTTGAGCAGAGATCGTTCGACGAGGGTTGAATGGAATTTCCAACTCACGTCGCGATTATCGGGATTTGAATGAGAGAAGGGGATAATTATGATATATTCTAAACTACGGGATAAGGAAAGTAAATGGAACTAAAATCTATGGGGAAAACCTAAGAATTATGGCAAACTAAGCAAATCTATATTAAAATGCAAAACGAGTTAAAACGAAACTTAATAAAATGCAAATACGTCTAATTTAAGTTCTAAAATTAACCTAAAATTACTTTTACTCTAAAAATGATATTTGAAAACTATTTATGAATTAAAACTAATTTTTAGGATTTTTCTGGATTTTATAAGAATTAAAAACTAATTATTAACCTTTAAAACTAATTTAAAATACTAGAAATTATGAAAATTAAGGGGAAAATTATGAAACTATTTTTATAAAATCTAAAATATCCTAAGAGAATTTTCAAAACTATTTTTTATTTTTCTGATTAATTTTCTATTTTCTACTAATTTAAAACTATTTAAATCTAATTTAAATTGTGAAAAATACCAAATAAAAGGGAAAAAAATAGGGAAAATTATTTTTTATGCTTTTTATATTTTTCTTAAACTAGTAAAATTGAAAAATTATTTTTTGGAACTTTTTCTGAATTAATTGCAATAAAAGCTAATTAAAAATGATTAAAAGCTGTTTTAATAATGAAAATACTAAACAGTGACCAAAATTATGAAAACTCAGGAAAATTCTAAATTATTATTCTAAAGCTATGAAAAATATAAAACATGATGCTTATGTGGGAAATTTCAGAGTTGTAGTGTAACTGTATGGGAAATAAGCACTTAAGAATAAGCAAATAAGCTCTAAAAAAGACACCAACCGATTCATGAAGCTAAATAATACTAAAACTACTCTAAAGCAACCATTTGCAACTACTCCTAACCTCTAAAACAACAGTCTACCTAGATTTGATGCTAAATGCTACTTACGCAAAAAGCAGATTAAGCCCCTATGTTTGAGCTTATCCACAATAATCGAAGAGCTAATGTGAAAACCAATTATGCAGTCCTCAAGACCACCAACCAGAGATTACTTGTCTAAAATATCAGCTCATAAGGACTAGTGATGAAGAAGTTAGAGATCAAAAACTAAATGGCGTTTTGACCAAACAAGATATAAATATATGTTCGAAATTTCACGAAAAGATACGTTTCATCGTCAAACTTTAAAATTCACCACGCTTACGTAAGTTATAACTCCGTTTTTATCCGTTCAAAAGGCCACGGATTCGTTTTAAAGTATATTTTCTAAATATCAAGGCCAAAATGTCGTACCAACTGTAGGTTTTTCCAGAAAATCGAAACAAAAACAGAACATAATTTATAGTTATCGAAAATAGTTTTTCTCGGACAAAACCTATTCTAATCCCTTCAAATCAACTCCAAAACTAATCTAATCCTACCATACACCTTCTTAGGGTGTCATGGGTTCCTAATCACCATCAAGACCAAAGAATACCATGGGGATAATTATAGGATGACCAAATATATATATATAACTCTTAAAATCATGAAAAATGGTATAAATCACATATGTCTTGCATGTTGCTCCAAAAATGAAAAGATACATATGAAATGAAAAGGCAACATGAAAAATGAAAGAAACATGCTTACAAGTGAATATGATGAGGTGCAAGTAACAAGGTTAAACCTAAACACTCTTGGTTTTTATTTCAAAACCTAATAAAGAGTGTTATCTAGATTGTTTATTAACTTGATCTTGCAAAAATTTTTGATCCCTTGAAACCTTTATGAAGAACCGGTCATGAAGGATAGAAACAAGAGAGAAACACCTTTTACTTGACTAGAATTATTATGAGTTGAATGAAAAGGTGAAGTCAAGATTGTGTATAACCTATACATTTGAAAAAAAAATCTACTAACTCAATAAATGCCAATCCATAAGGACCGGATTTTGGGGATCTTGCTTCCCAATCATATATATTTTTTTTTCTTTATAAATTGTATTGTGTAAACATTTACTTGTACAAGTTGTAAGAAAGTGCAAGTAATATAGAAAATATGTACAAGTAAAGGTAAAATGGAAATTTTTGGTACCAGTAAGTTTTTAATAGATCAAAATAGAATGTAATGAGATAATAAAATTGTAAAAATACATTCCTTGTGAAATTTGAGTGATATAAAAAATTATCGAGTAGTTTTAAGAAAAGTGCCGTAATAATATAACTTTAACGATTTATATACGAAATAAATTCAAAACACTAGGTAAACTAAAAATATAGTTTTTTTATAAACTAAATGTAAGTATAAAAATATGTCGGGATCATTTTTGAAAGTAACGGATTAAATGCTCAAAATAATAACTCACGCGATAACGTTTATTTAATATAAAATTTACGCGTTTAATGTGAAATGCAAAGTCATAAATGAACTAACATGATGCAAATGATGTTAATGGAATGTAGACTAAACTTAGTCCATATGAAATGTACGTGATGTTATGATCATGAATTCGCCGCTAAACCTTCAAGGTTACGCGAATTTGGAACACGTAAACCAAGTTTACGATAAATGTTGAAATAGGGAAGCATAAATCGTTTGAGAAATGACCGAAAGTATTGGTTGTCACATTTCCATCAAAAAGGAATTCATCCACGAATTCAATCGTTGTTAGGTCTAACGGGTTTAGGGTTTGATGAGGCAAGCCTTCCCATTCTCGAGCAAAACCCTCAAAAGACTTTTTGGTAACCGATTTTTACTTAATCCTACAACTCATCAAACAAAGCGTCATACGATTAGGCTAAATCGGTTTAGGTAACAACTTGTTTCTAGCTCGATCTTTGCTACTCATCAAACAAGAATCCAGCGCTGATCAAACCGAAACAAGTGGTTTGAAGAAAATCTTTTGAAAATTTGGCTCGATTACGGAATTGCTTACTCATATGAGACTACTACTCCCTTCATTGCATGATTCTTCCTGAATTAGACATAGGTGATCAGGCTATGTATAATTTAGGAGTAACTATGCAATGCTTGGACTAACCGACTCATATGTTGTTTGGTGTTGAGTCAACTGATGTAAAGATTGTGATAGGGAATAACAAGGAATTCTCCACATTAGAGTATGAGGAAATGATAATGGGATGGGAATTTAAAGACATCCATGTGACAATCGATGTGAAATGAAAGTGAATAACTCGAAAAATGTACGTATAAATCGCATGTAAAGTGAACATGCACTTATGATGAAATGATGAGATGCTATGATAATGTAGTTATAGTCTAGGGTCAATGATGCAACCTAGTTATCTATAACTGAAGCTCATGTGCCAATCATACACCCCAAATTACTGCTTTTCTTGCGGAATGGAATTCACGGGGATTGACCGTCATAGCATCACAATCACAGTTATATTGAGCGACCTAAAGTGTCGTTTGGAAAATACATCGTTTGATTTAATAAAACAATCAGAGTTTACAAAGTAGGTCCCAAATGAAAATCAACTTGTCCGGAAATAAGTTTGTTACAATTCAAACGATGTTTTAAAGTGCGTAAAACCAAGTGAGGCGCTCGTCACCCGACTCCATGATGTGTCCAAATGCATGCCATGAAGTGAATGCCTTAGATACCCGAGATAAAACATGCTAAAAGTGTCAACACAAAGGTTGAGTGAGTTCATAGAGTTTGTGTTGAAAGGTAAAGACTTTCAAAATCGCTTTAAAAGACAAAGGCATTGTAAATCGTTGAAATGTAAAGACTATCAAAATCGATTATGTAGCAAAGGCATTGCAAATCCACTCCGATTCCAAGTCCGCCCATACAAAACTTGCAACTGTTGTGTTCACAACCCCTTGCCGAATATGCATAGTTTATGTTCAAAGAAATAAATCAAATGAATTCACAAAATAGTGCATGACTCAATGTATCAAAATCGTTTATGCAGCAAAGGCATTGTAAATCCACTCAGTTCCAAGTCCCCCCCATACAAAACTTGCAACCTGTGTGTTCACAACCCATTGCTTAGAAATGTATATATAGTTTATATTCAACCACACATCGCCGATGAATTCACAATAGTACCTAACTCGTCGTAAAACCATAGGTTTAATTAATTCGTTTGAACACAATCATCGTAGTGTGAGTTAAATTGTTTCACACTCATCGTTAAAAACAACATCGTATTTATTTCACTAAGTTCATGACACCAATGCGTAACATCGCACCAATAAAAATTGGTAATCATCGCTTCATCGCGCCCTTTAAGAGGTAAACTTGCCAAATTACCTTATGGTTCAAATATAGTCGCTCGATTTCCCTAATCGGGTCAATAGGAGCGGAGTGTTAATTCAATAGGCCTATTCACAATATTCACTCTCCACTCAGTTTAGTGACTAATGGTTCATGATGTAGGGACTTCGAACATGGCAAATACTTAGTGACAATAAAAAATTCGGATATAGCATCTGATTCAAAGCATTTGTGTTCGATTAAAAATGTAGCATGTATCTCCTCCAAGAGTTTGTAAAACAGTTAAAAGAGTAAAAGTGGGGCTATGAACTCACGGTAATCCATAAAAGTTAAAGTACTTGTGAAAGTAAATGAAAACAGTTTGAGCATGTATCTCCCCCAAAAATAGTACAAAACAATCGAAAATGGGGCTATGAAAACTCACAGTAATATATAAATAATTAAGCATGTATCTCCCCCAAAAATAGTGCAAAACAATTGAAAATAGGGGCCATGAACTCACCTGTTGCAATGATTACGATGACAAAAGTGGATACACTGAAATATAGCGTGAATCTCGAAAATGACCTATTATGAATGATATGATATGTAATGAGTTGCAATGTAATGTTATGCATGCATTACGTATGTTATTTATACCATTTGCGAGTTTTGAAAAATATTACTTATCGTCGAAAAATACTCGTTTGACGTCTTGACCCTTCAAAAATGACTTTACAAGTTTTACGTCAAAATGTCATCCTACAATGGTTTTATAATGATTTATGGTGAAATTTTCACTTTTAAATGCTTAAAACAATGTCGCCGGAATATCATGAAATTAACAAAAATGGCTTCGAAAACTAGTCGTAAAAGCGGTGTCGTCGATCGTTAGAGAACGAACTCGACAGTTTTGGAAAGTTTGTATCGATATTTAGAAGTTTCAGTTCAGGAGTTTTCGTCCAAAAGGTCTCGAACATAAAGATATTAAGGGTTAAAGATGGTGGTTTTGGCTAATTGTTGTGCAGAAATGAGTTTCGGCCAAGTTTGAACATCCATAAATAATTTACTATAACTCCGCTTTACAAACAGCTTGTTGTTTTGAAAAATATGGCCGGTGAACTTGATTTTACTAGAAGACAATTCGTTCTAAAAAGTTTCACAACTTTGTTAAAAACAGCCCCTCAACGGGGGGTTACGGCTACCGTAACACTTGTATAATTAAAATAATATAGATTTTCTGAGAAAATAATAGTTACGGCAAGTTTTGAAAAGCGTGCATATATTTGTGCGTTTCAAATCCGTTTTCTCGTATATACGATCCCTTAGCCAGCTCGTATTAAAGTATACTAATATATTTTTGACAAGTCGAAATAATTTGTGAAGCTTAAGGCTCGATTTTGACCCGAACAAGATAAATATATGTTGCTGAAATTTCTGAAAAGATACGTTTCGTCGTCAAACTTTAAAAATTCACCACGACTTCGTTATAACTCCGTTTTTATCCGTTCAAAAGGCCACGGATTCGTTTTAAAGTATATTTTCTAAATATCAAGGCCAAAATGTCGTACCAACTGTAGGTTTTTCCAGAAAATCGAAACAAAAACAGAACATAATTTATAGTTATCGAAAATAGTTTTTCTCGGACAAAACCTATTCTAATCCCTTCAAATCAACTCCAAAACTAATCTAATCCTACCATACACCTTCTTAGGGTGTCATGGGTTCCTAATCACCATCAAGACCAAAGAATACCATGGGGATAATTATAGGATGACCAAATATATATATATATAACTCTTAAAATCATGAAAAATGGTATAAATCACATATGTCTTGCATGTTGCTCCAAAAATGAAAAGATACATATGAAATGAAAAGGCAACATGAAAAATGAAAGAAACATGCTTACAAGTGAATATGATGAGGTGCAAGTAACAAGGTTAAACCTAAACACTCTTGGTTTTTATTTCAAAACCTAATAAAGAGTGTTATCTAGATTGTTTATTAACTTGATCTTGCAAAAATTTTTGATCCCTTGAAACCTTTATGAAGAACCGGTCATGAAGGATAGAAACAAGAGAGAAACACCTTTTACTTGACTAGAATTATTATGAGTTGAATGAAAAGGTGAAGTCAAGATTGTGTATAACCTATACATTTGAAAAAAAATCTACTAACTCAATAAATGCCAATCCATAAGGACCGGATTTTGGGGATCTTGCTTCCCAATCATATATTTTTTTTTTCTTTATAAATTGTATTGTGTAAACATTTACTTGTACAAGTTGTAAGAAAGTGCAAGTAATATAGAAAATATGTACAAGTAAAGGTAAAATGGAAATTTTTGGTACCAGTAAGTTTTTAATAGATCAAAATAGAATGTAATGAGATAATAAAATTGTAAAAATACATTCCTTGTAAAATTTGAGTGATATAAAAATTATCGAGTAGTTTTTAAGAAAAGTGCCGTAATAATATAACTTTAACGATTTATATACGAAATAAATTCAAAACACTAGGTAAACTAAAAATATAGTTTTTATAAACTAAATGTAAGTATAAAAATATGTCGGGATCATTTTTGAAAGTAATGGATTAAATATTCAAAATAATAACTCAGCGATACGTTTATTTAATATAAAATTTACGCGTTTAATGTGAAATGCAAAGTCATAAATGAACTAACATGATGCAAATGATGTTAATGGAATGTAGACTAAACTTAGTCCATATGAAATGTACGTGATGTTATGATCATGAATTCGCCGCTAAACCTTCAAGGTTACGCGAATTTGGAACACGTAAACCAAGTTTTACGATAAATGTTGAAATAGTGAAGCATAAATCGTTTGAGAAATGACTCGAAATACTTGGTTTGTCACATTCAGCCCATCAAAAAAATTCACCCGGTCCTGAATTCAATCGTTGTTATTAGGTCTAACGGGTTTAGAGGTTTGATAGGCAAGCCTTCCCATTCTCGAGCAAAACCCTCAAAAGACTTTTTGGTAGCGATTTTTACTTAATCCACAACTCATCAAACAAGAAGCCATATGATTAGGCTAAATCGGTTTAGGTAACGACTTGTTTCTAGCTCGATCTTTGCAACTCATCAAACAAGAAGGCGTAGGATCAAACTGGAAACAAGTGGTTTGAAGAAAATCTTTGAAAATTTGGCTCGATTATTGGAATTGCTTACTCATATGAGACTACTACTCCCTTCATTGCATGATTCTTACTGAATTAGACATAGGTGATCAGGCTATGTATAATTTAGGAGTAACTATGCAATGCTTGGACTAACCGACTCATATGATGTTTGGTGTTGAGTCAAGTAGATGTAAAGATTGTGATAGGGAATAACAAGGAATTCTCCACATTAGAGTATGAGGAAGATAATGGATGGGAATTTAAAGACATCCATGTGACAATCATGAAATGAAAAGTGAATAACTCTCGAAAAAATGCACGTAAATATAAATGCATGTAAAGTGAACATGCACTTATGATGAAATGATGAGATGCTATGATAATGTAGATATAGTCTAGGGTCAATGATGCAACCTAGTTCTCTTAATAACTCGATGCCAATCTGTCACACCCCAAATTACGTTTCTTTAGATGGAATTCACCGAGGATTATTTGTCATAGCATCACAATCACAAGTATATTGAACGACCTAAAGTGTCGCTTGAAAATACATCGCTTTGATTTAATAAAACAATCGAGTTTACAAAGTAGGTCCCAATGAAAATCAATTTGTGCGGAAATAAGTTTGTTACAATTCAAACGATGTTTTAAAGTGCCAAAACCCAGTGAGACGCCGCCACCACGACTCCATGATGTGTCCAAATGCATGCCATGAAGTGAATGCCTTAGATACCTGAGATAAAACATGCTAAAAGTGTCAACACAAAGGTTGAGTGAGTTCATAGAGTTTGTGTTGAAATGTAAAAACCTTTCAAAATCGCTATGCGCAAAGGCATTGTAAATCGCTGAAATGTAAAGACTATCAAAATCGATTATGTAGCAGGCATTGCAAATCCACTCCGCCCAAGTCCCCCATACAAAACTTGCAACCTGGTGTGTTCACAACCCACCGCCAGATATGTATAGTTTATGTTCAAACAGGAATCGTCAAATGAATTCACAAAATAGTGCATGACTCAATGTATCGAAATCAAGTTTATGCAAAGAAAGTCATTGTAAATCCACTCGGCCCAAGTCCCGCTTCATACAAAAACTTAAACGTGTCACAACCCATTGCCAAATGTATATATAGTTTATATTCAACCACACATCGCCGATGAATTCACAATAGTACCTAACTCGACGTAAAACCATAGGTTTAATTAATTCGCTAGAACACAATCATCGTGAGGAGTTAAATTGTTTCACTCATCGTTAAAAACAACATCGATTTATTTCACTAAGTTCATGACACCAATGCTTAACATCGCACTACAATAAAAATTGGTAATCATCGCTTCATCACGTTTCCCAAGAGGTAACTTGCCAAATTACCTTACTGGTTCAATATAGTGCGCTTCGATTTCCCCTAACTGGGCATAGGAGCCGGAGTGTTAATTCCAATAGGCCTATTCAATATTCGGCCACTGCAAGTGACAATGGTTCATGATGTAGGACTTCTAACATGGCAAAATACTTAGTGACAATAAAACATTCGGATATAGCATACAGTTCAAAGCATTTGTGTTCGATTAAAAATGTAGCATGTATCTCCACCAAGAGTTTGTAAAATGCTTAAAAGAGTAAAAGTTGGGGCTATGAACTCACTCGGAATCCATAAAGTTAAAGTACTTGTGAAAGTAAATGAAAACAAATTGAGCATGTATCTCCCCAAAAATAGTACAAAACAATCTAAAATGGGGCTATGAAAAACTCACAAGAATATATAAATAATTAAGCATGTATCTCCCAAAAATAGTGCAAAACAATTGAAAATAGCCATGAACTCACCTCGTTGCAATGATTACGATGACAAAGTGATACACCTAAATATAGCTTGAACTTTAAAAATGACCTATTATGAATGATATGATATGATATGAGTTGCAATGTAATGTTATGCATGCATTTCAGATGTTATTTATACCATTTACGAGTTTTGAAAATATTACTCGTCGTCGAAAAATACTGCTTTGACGCCTTGACCCTTCAAAAATGACTTTACAAGTTTTTACGCCAAAATGTCATCCTACAATGGTTTTATAATGATTTATGGTGAAATTTTCACTTTTCGTCGCAAAACAATGTCGTCGAAATATCATGAAATTAACAAAATGGCTTTCGAAAACTAGTCGTAGTAACGCGGTAATGCCGATCGTTAGAGAAACGAACTCGACGGTTTTGGAAAGTTTGTATCGACATTAGAAGTTTCAGTTCAGGAGTTTTCGCCCAAAAGGTCTCTCAACATAAAGATATTAAGGGTTAAAGATGGTGGTTTTGGCTAATTGTTGTGCGTAAAAATGAGTCGCCAAGTTTGAACATCCATAAATAATTTACTATAACTCCGCTTTACAAACAACTTGTTGTTTTGAAAAATATGGCCGGTGAACTTGATTTTACTAGAAGACAATTGTTCTAAAAGTTTCACAACCTTGTTAAAAATGTTCTCAACAGACGCATAAAATACCGAACACTTGTATCAGAAAATAATATAGATTAAAATAATAATACGCGTTTTGAAAACGGCATATATTTGTCGCTTCAAACCGCTTAACGTGATAATATTCTTAGCTTCAGATATATACTAATATATTTGATAAGTCGAAATAATTTGTGAAGCTTAAGGCTGCTTTTTGACCCGAACAAGATAAATATATGTTGCTGAAATTTCGAAGATACGCGTCATCAAACTTTAAAATTCACCAATAATTTCGTTATAACTCCGCTTTATCCGCTCAAAAGGCCACGGATTCGTTTTAAAGTATATTTTCTAAATATCAAGGCCAAAATGTCGTACCAACTGTAGGTTTTTCCAGAAAATCGAAACAAAAACAGAACATAATTTATAGTTATCGAAAATAGTTTTTCTCCGACAAAACCTATTCTAATCCCTTCAAATCAACTCCAAAACTAATCTAATCCTACCATACACCTTCTTAGGGTGTCATGGGTTCCTAATCACCATCAAGACCAAAGAATACCATGGGGATAATTATAGGATGACCAAATATATATATATAACTCTTAAAATCATGAAAAATGGTATAAACCACATATGTCTGCATGTTGCTCCAAAATGAAAAGATACATATGAAATGAAAAGGCAACATGAAAAATGAAAGAAACATGCTTACAAGTGAATATGATGAGGTAAGTAACACAGTTAAACCTAAACACCTTGGTTTTATTTCAAAACCTATAAAGAGTATTATCTAGATTGTTTATTAACTTGATCTTGCAAAAATTTTTGATCCCTTGAAACCTTTATGAAGAACCGGTCATGAAGGATAGAAACAAGAGAGAAACACCTTTTACTTGACTAGAATTATTATGAGTTGAATGAAAAGGTGAAGTCAAGATTGTGTATAACCTATACATTTGAAAAAAAAATCTACTAACTCAATAAATGCCAATCCATATTGACCGGATTTTGGGATCTGCTTCCAATCATATATTTTTTTTTCTTTATAAATTGTATTGTGTAAACATTTACTTGTACAAGTTGTAAGAAAGTGTAAGTAATATAGAAAATATGTACAAGTAAAGGTAAAATGGAAATTTTGGTACAAGAAGTTTTTAATAGATCAAAATAGAATGTAATGAGATAATAAAAATTGTAAAAATACATTCCTTGTAAAATTTGAGTGATATAAAAATTATCGAGTAATTTTTAAGAAAAGTGCCGAATAATATATAACTTTAACGATTTATATACCAAATAAATTCAAAACACTAGGTAAACTAAAAATATAGTTTTTATAACTAAATGTAAGTATAAAAATACAAGCCGGGATCATTTTTTGAGTAACGGATTAAATGCTCAAAATAATAACTCACGTGATAACGTTTATTTAATATAAAATTTACGCCGCTAATGTGAAATGCAAAGTCATAAATGAACTAACATGATGCAAATGATGTTAATGGAATGTAGACTAAACTTAGTCCATATGAAATGTACGTGATGTTATGATCATGAATTCGCCGCTAAACCTTCAAGGTTACGCGAATTTGGAACACGTAAACCAAGTTTACGATAAATGTTGAAATAGTGAAGCATAAATCGTTTCGAGAAATGACCTGAAAGTACTGGTTGTCACACCTAATGATATAATGAACTAAATAAAATGAATAAAGATGCACTAACAACAATAGAAACTAGTTTGAGCAAGGTAAAACCTCGCTTGAGTCGCTCAACTAGACTAGCCGAATCATGACCTTGGGGATCGAAGCAAATTATATGACCAAAAATATGAAAGCAAGCAAAATGAAATCATTCTAACATTTAACTAACTCAACATAGTGATTGAAACACCTTTAAAATCATTATCTAAACTTTGTTAAATCAAAATCAAATTGAAACTAAATTTAAATCTAAAAGCAAGTAAAAATCCAAAACACCCCTTAATGAAAATCAAAAGCAAATTAACAATCAACCTTGATGAAAACTAACCTAAACTGATTTGAAAATCTTAATTCAATCCTAAAAATCAACCAACCAACAACTGAGATCCAGAATTTCACTCAAATCGCTTTGACTTTGCAAATTTAATTTAAATTGACTTGTGAAGAAAAAAAAGGTTGAAAAGTAAGAATAAGCTCAAAGTTTCAAGATAAGCTTTCCTAAGCTTATATAAAACAGATATTAAAACTTCTAAAATGATAACTAAGATCAAGACTAAGATTAAGGCAACCTAATTCAAAATGAAAAGTGAGAGCAGAATTTAACTTTATAAAACTTGAATTTCAAATTCAAAACTGAGATTACAATTATTAAGAAACTTAATTAACTATAGAAAACTTAAATTGACAGGAATTAAAATGGTTACAATCTCTTAAATGTATACAGAAATTGGACCCGTTGCAATGTGAGAGGATTGGTCCTTATATAGCCTGATGAAAAGCCCGATACCATCTTAAGTCAGTAGAAATCCATCCACGACCACTCGCTTATTCCCTTGTCACTTCACCCAATCACAATCCTCGATTCACCTTATGAGGTGTCAAATCCAATGGCGAAGCCCATTGGCCACGCTGGCGCCCTTGGCCGTTAACACCTCTCGACGCTGGCCGTAATCCTTCCGCATGATTTGGTGGGGTAAAACGCTGGTTATCAGGTAAATGGAATGCATGGAATGGAACAAGAAATGGGTTGTTTGCTTGGGGCTTTATCGCCATCGGGTAGTGGATCGGGGTTTTTTATATGTTATTTGACTTTGGGTGGGTAAAGTTTGACCGGGTCATGTGGTATAAATGGTATGGACGGGTATGGTTTTATTGTGGGTGTGGCTTGGGCTTTTGTAAGTGTATTTGGATTCGGGGTTAAAAATGCATAAATGGTTTAGTAATAGTTTGATTTATTTTAGTTGGTACACTAGTCCATTTAGAATGAAGAGTGTAAAACCAAAGGACCATAAGTGTAATTCAGGAAAAGCAAGAGGTGTGAATGGGTAAATTGGATAAATGAAGGGTATGTTTTGTGATTTGAGAAAAGTTGAGGGGTTCAATGCAAAAGGGTAAAGTATTAAGGGTAAATTGTGAAAAAACTCCCAAATCATGTCCCTAACCCGTATTAAGTCATCCTTTTAAGCACCAAAACTCAAATAGCATCCCCAAGATCGATCTTGCACTCTTCTTTCTCTCGGCTCGGTTTTCTTCTGCTTTTGGCTTTTGTCCGTTTCATCATATCCTGCATCTACACAAGCAAAACTCAAGAAACCATCAAATATTAGCAATAAACGGCTTTTCTTGGTTATTATGGGTCTATTTTGATGATGAAAAGGTATGTGTTTTAGCACATACCAAAATACTTCAGCACGAAACCATTGTCGTATTCCTCACGTTAATGCAATCAACTCACGCTTCTAAAACCAAGGATTTCAATCTCTTTCTACTAAACCTATGAAGAAGTAGCAAAGATTCCTCAAAAGAGATTAAGAAAGACTTAATTCTAAAAACTACCGCTTACCTTTTAATTCACATGTATAGATATTACGACAGCACATTCCGATTATGAATGACGGTTTGTTGAACTTTCATGTCGATCAATAACTCCAACATTTTTCAAACGACATTTTAAGGATCACGGAGTAGAAAACACAAACAAATAAGTGAAGTGACCATATACGGATAGAATACATCGCCCCTCGATTTCACAAGCTCCCAAACTAAGCGAAAACCAAATCATTGTTACATATGATTCTAGATGCTAACACTACCCATGGAAGTTACTTGTGTAAATACCTTTTGTTCCCATTTTCCTATTTTCCTCTAGAATTTTTTATTTTTGTGAGAAATGAATTTCTTCATTCTTCTGCTTCGATAACTTTTATTCCCATAAAGATACAAAGCTAAGTCGATAATTAGTTATCCGCTTCTTCAAGAACCATTGTCCCAAAAATGAGGTCCACATCAAGGAATTTTTATTCATTTATACTTTATTTTTCATTTTCATCATTTTTTCATTTTTTTTTTTCACTTATACTTTTTACTTATATGAGCTATGAACCACGGAGCTTCACGGGTTAATTCCAAGACTATAGGCTTCATGAAATGAGGATCCCGGCTGGCTAGGCTAAGACTCACTAATCCCGCTAAAGATCCAAGGGTCCGACCGACAATCAGCCTCATAACTTTACTTATTACTTTTCACTTATCACTTATTGCTTATTTATTACGGATCCTTGATGTGTACCCAATTTTTAAAACAAAAATTCTTTAAGAAGATAAAGAACTAACTATCGCCAAAAACTCGACATCTCTAATTATTTATTAGACAGATATGGGGTGAAACAATTTTGTGGGAACAAAAGCCATAAGTACCTTCGATGGGCTCTAAAGAGAACCAACTACTCAACGCTTAGCATCTAAACTCATAAGTAACTCTATCATTTCTCGATCTCCGCAAATTTAAAATCCCAAATAATGAGATCCGCTGATGCTTAGCCGATAATTTTAGATTACCTATGGTTAAGGAACAAGCTAGGCTCAACACGCCCGTCAAGTCGTAATTCTATTCCTACTCTCACCAAATGAAAGTCAAGGTGTCAAAACATATACATTAATTTAGCAAATGCTTCGTCTAATGAAATTAAGTCATGCATATTTAAAAGTTACCAGGAAACTTGCAAAATTCTTGGCCTTGTGAGCTAGAATCGTGATTTTATAGCTTCTGTCTAAGAGACTAGCAAACTTTTCAATCAAAAAGACTTAACAAAAGCTTCAAAAATTTTTAAAATTTTGCTATTTTTTGCACAATTTTTCATTTTTAAGGAAAACAGGGTTTAGAGTACACTCCACAAAAAGTAAGCAGTCATGGTCAAATCAAATCAAGATTACCCTACCGCATTTAGAACGTAAACATTGTCCTCAATGTTTAAAGCAAGGGTATCACGAAAATCTAAAAGCCGCTTATAAAGTATGCTAGAAGATAAACGTTAGTCGATAAGATTAAGGATATCGGATTTCCCATGCAAATCGATCATGAAACTCGAGTAGAGAAAATGACAAACTTCGAGCACGAGAGTCTTCATATCGGAAAATCCTGAACACAACATCACAAATAACCAAACACGAAATTGAAGCAGCTACCCCTTCACGCCACTTATTAGAAAATAGAAAGAAGATATAGATAAGCATGGGGTGCCTCCCACTGCGCCATCGTTTTTCTTAAACGAAGTCGCTAGCCCCGACTCCCTCAATCATTTGTCCTGGGGAAGAAATGGTAGATACCAGTGGTCAAACGGTGTCCTCATTCCAAGGAATGAGACTGGGTGGGTTGGGTGGAGAAGAAAAAGGGTGGATAAGGCATATCATGTAAGAAGGATCCATCATCCGTGGTTTTATGGGTGGACGAAGGAGGATGGATAAAATGAGAAAACTCCAAGAAAGACGGGAGCTCATGGTAAAGAGGTGAAAGCTTAACAATGAAGGCATCCAAGAGAGGATCCTTATCTCGAATGACATTTTTAGCATAAAGCTCATCTATGTAGAATATCCCGGGATTGAAAATCTTGTCTTCACATGTGGGCTCAACGGATGTGAAGGTCGACTCAGAGGAAGGAGAATCATCATTAAGCAAGCTTTCAAGAAAGGGACATCTTGATCGAAGTCAGACCTCACTCTCAATACCGCAGTATTGGATCATCAAGAAATAAGTCGATTTCTTCCATATCAGAATCATAAGGCGGATTATCAAGAATATCGTCTTCAACCACTTTAGTCAATTCATCAATATCCATAATATCTTCAAAGTCGATTCATCACTTCTTCATCTTGCATAACATCACATGGCGGAGAGAAAGGTCGAACACGTGAGATGGGACAAGTGGTGTGCTCGAGAGCTAGCAATATCCACCACTCCGTTGTGGTCTCTCGAATCGGACTCAAAATCTTGTCTAAAAGAGTTAACTTCGCAAAAGGTATAGTCCTTTTGAGTTCAAAAGAGGATTTGAGAAAATCCTCAGTAACCCCGGAAATGTCAAGAGAATCACATAAAAGCTAATCACGCCACTATCAGATACATCCTCTGACTCTCAATTTGGGATCGTCAAGGCTCAACATTAGACGCATTCCGCTTCCGAATAGTGCTAAAAGGCTTGTCCCCCATTATGAGAGTAAACTCGGTTCAACAATTATCAAGACATAGAATCATCGACCTCTTCCAAATGACGCCACTTCTCTCAACCGTGTGAGTGAAGGGAAGAGTCGAAATGAAAGGCTTAAACGGAGTGGGTTCACCGACAAACTTTCATAATATTCTTTCATTTGATGGAATCATCATCATCTTCAATGTAAGTCTCGAGCCATCGGGCACGCCTTCGTGCTTGCTCATCAATTGCATCTTCAAGACACTTTTCAATCCGAGCCGCCGTTTTTCTTCTTTCGAGTAATTCTAACATATCTTCGCTTCGATGCCGATCTTCGCAAGTATTCACCATACGCTTTTCTCGATGATGATCTTTCTCGATACCATGTTTATCCATAAATTCTTCGAGTATATTAATACATCGTTGGAAACTATCTTGAGGAATTTGCGGATTTTGTGGTTGAATCTCTTGGTATTGTGGAGATGGGTCATAAGAATAGTCATAAGGAACTTGCTCGTAAACAATCGGATTCTGTATTTGACAATCGGAATTAAAGTGCGGACCTCCACAATACTCACAACAATATGATTGTTGTGATGGGTTTGGTGAAGTATATGGATAAGGTTCATAACCAAAGGGTGTATTGTTAATTTGGGCTTGACATTGAAAACCTTGGTGAGGACCTCCACAAGATTCTAAAGAGTATGACTGCCTCATGGTATGGGATCAAGTTAAGGAAATCGGTCGTTTATATAGAGGGATGTTATCGACCTCGCTTCCCGTATTCACAATGCTACAACCGACAATTCACCATTTTGAGGTCCCCACACCATTGACAACCATAATGGTAAGACGAAGACATCGAGAAGAATTATACTAATAAGATGGTAAAAGAGATAAAGAATTGACGGTTCAGAGGGTAAAGAAGAATATTTTTGGGTTTTTAATAAAAGGGATATTTACAAAAATCAACGATAATCCTCGGGAAGGATCTTCAAATGCTAATCGAGACGGAATCTGAACTCACTACATGCCCCACGCAAGATCGCGGCCAAAAATTGATTCACAATGCCAAACCGGTTGTTATCTCACACAAGCTAGCCACTTTGTGAATGACTAACCGTGAAGAAACTTAAAATAGTTCAACCAATAATAGAAGAGAAGTGTGTATACGGTAACTCAAACGTTAGGTTTGAGCACCGAGATCGTTCAACGAGGTTGAATGGAATTTCCAACTCACGCCACATATCGGATTTAAATGGTAAGGGATAATTATGATATATTCTAAACTACGGATAAGGAAAGTAAAATGGAACTAAAATCTATGGGGAAAACCTAAGAATTATGGCAAACTAAGCAAATCTATATTAAAATGCAAAACTGATTAAAACGAAACGCTAATAAAATGCAAATACGCTCTAATTAAGTTCTAAAATTAACCTAAAATTACTTTTACTCTAAAAATGATATTTGAAAACTATTTATGAATTAAAACTAATTTTTAGGATTTTTCTTGATTTTATATAAGAATTAAAACTAATTATTAACCTTTAAAACTAATTTAAAATACTAGAAATTATAAAATTAAGGGAAAATTATGAAACTATTTTTATAAAATCTAAAATATCCTAAGAGAATTTTCAAAACTAGTTTTTTATTTTTCTGATAAATTTTCTATTTTCTACTAATTTAAAACTATTTAAATCTAATTTAAATTGTGAAAAATACCAAATAAAAGGGAAAAAATAGGGAAAAATATTTTTTATGCTTTTTATATTTTTCTTAAACTGGGAAAATTGAAAAATTATTTTTTGGAACTTTTTCTGAATTAATTGCAATAAAAGCTATTTAAAAATGATTAAAAACTATTTTTAATAATGAAAAATACTAAACAGTGACCAAAAATATGAAAACTCAGTAAAATTCTAAATTATTATTCTAAAGCTATGAAAAAATATAAACATGATGCTTATGTGGTAAATTTAGTGAGTCAGTGTAACCGTATTGAAATAAGACTTAAGAATAAGCAAATAAGCTCTAAAACAAGACCAACCGACATGTAAGCTAAATAATACTAAAACTACTCTAAAGCAACCATTTGAAACTACTCCTAACCCTAAACAAAGAGTCTACCTAGATTTGATGCTAAATGCTACTTAAGCAAAACAGATTAAGCCCCTACTGTTTGAGCTTATCCACAAGCTAATCAAGAGCTAATGTGACCACTATGCAGTTCTCAAGACCACCAACCAGATTTACTGTCTAAAATATCAGCTCATAAGGACTAGTGATGAAGAAGTTAGAGATCAAAAACTAAATGGCTATATGGAACACAAGTACATGCGCAGGTAATGATGGCAAATAAGTGCTAGTTGCACCGAATAAGCTACTCTATAAGTCAGTATGGTCTAGACTAATGTAGAGATGCAAAACCTGACCTAAAGCTACCTAAACTGACTATTACTAACCAATAAACTTAATGGAATTTTCCAAGAAATCAACTTAAAAGAAACTCGTAATGGATGACCGATATGGGGATTTAGACTAAAAATTTAGAAAACTTAAAGAACCTAAATGATATAATGAACTAAATAAAATGAATAAAGATGCACTAACAACAATAGAAACTAGTTTGAGCAAGGTAAAACCGCTTTGAGTCGCCTTAACTAGACTGCCAATCATGACCAAGCTGGGGATGTAAGCAATTATATGACCAAAAATAGTGAGCAAATGAAATCATTCGTAACATTTAACTAATCGAACATAGCAAGTGATTGAAACACCTTTTAAAATATTATCTAAACTTGCTTAAATCAAAATCAGCTTGAAAAACGTAAAATTTAAATTCCAAAAGCAAGTAAAATCCAAACACCCCTTAATGATAATCAAAAGCAGCTTAACAATCAACCTCATGAAAACTAACCTAAACCGATTTGAAAATCTTAATTCAACTTCTAAAATCAACCAACCAACAACTGAGATCCGAACTTCACTCAAAAATCGCTTTGACTTTGCAGTTTGACTTAGTTGACTTGTGAAGAAAAAAGGTTGAAAAAAGTAAGAATAAGCTCAGAAAAGCTAAGATAAGCTTTCCTAAGCTTATAAATGATATTAAAAACTTCAAATGATAACTAAGATCAAGACTAAGATTAAGGCAAATCAATTCAAAATGAAAAGTGAGAGTGTAATTTAACTTATAAAACTTGAATTTCAAATTCAAAACTGAGATTACAATTATTAAGAAACTTAATTAACTATAGAAACTTAAATTGATGCAGAATTAAAATGGTTACAATCTCTTAAATACATAGAAATTGGACCAGTTGCAATGTGAGAGGATTGGTCCTTATATAGCCTGATGAAAAGCCCGATACCATCTGTTGCTAGAAATCCATCCACGTACCACTGCTTATTCCTTGTCACTTCACCCAATCACAATCCTCATTCACCTTATGAGTGTCAAATCCAATGGGCGAAAGCTCCAATTGGCCACGCTATACCCTGTCGTTATTAACCTCTCGACGCCACGTAATCCTTCCTTAAGGATTTAAGTTGGGGTAAAACGCGGTTAACAGGTAAATGGAATGGGTGGAATGGAACAAGAAATGGGTTGTTTGCTTCATGCCAGACAAGTATCGTGGGGATCGGGTTTTTATATGTTATTTTGACTTTGGGTGGGTAAAGTTTGATCGGGTCATGGTATAAAACAAATGGACGGGTATGGTTTTATTAGGGTGCGGGTTTGGGCTTTTGTTGTATTTGGATTGGGGTTAAAATGCATAAATGGTTTAGTAATAGTTTTGATTTATTTTAGTTAAGTACACTTAGGTCCATTTAGAATGAAGAGTGTAAAACCAAAGGACCATAAGTGTAATTCAGGAAAAGCAAGAGGTGTGAATGGGTAAATTGGATAAATGAAGGGTATGTTTTGTGATTTTGAGAAAGTTGAGGGGTTCAAGTGTAAAAGGGTAAGATGAAGGGTAATTGTGAAAACTCCCAAATCGAACTCAAGATAAGTCACTTTAAGCACCAAAATCCCCGAAATAGCATCCCCGCATCGCTCTTAACTCTTCTTTCTCTCGTACCGGTTTTTCTTCGTTTTGGCCTCTTTTTTGCTGTTTCATCATATCCGCACTACACAAGCAAAACTCAAGAAACCATCAAATATTAGCAATAAACGGCTCTTTCTTGGTTATTTTGGGTCTATTTTGATGATGAAAAGGTATGTGCTTTAGCACATACCAAAAATACCCTGACGAAACCATTGTCGTGTCCCCACGCTAATGCAATCAACTCACGCTTCTAAAACCAAGGATTTCAATCTCTTTCTACTAAACCTATGAAGTAGCAAAGATTCCTCAAAAGAGATTAAGAAAGCCTTAATTCTAAAAACTCGCTTACCTTTTTAATTCATGTATAGATATTACGATTAAGCACATTCCGATTATGAATGACGGTTTGTTGAACTTTCATGTCGATCAATAACTCCAACATTTTTCAAACGACATTTTAGGATCACTGAGTAGAAAAACAACAAAACGCATGGGCTAATATACGGATAGAATACATCGTCCTCGATTTTTCACAAGTCCCAAACTAAGCGTAAAACCGAAATCATTGTTACATATGATTCTAGATGCTAACACTACCCATGGAAGTTACTTGTGTAAATACCTTTTGTTCCCATTTTCCTATTTTCCTCTAGAATTTTTTATTTTTTGTGAGAAATGAATTTCTTCATAATTCTCGCTTTCATAACTTTTATTCCCATAAAGATACAAAGCTAAGTCGATAATTAGTTCTCCTCTCAAGAACCATTGTCCCAAAATGAGGTCCACATCAAAGAAATTTTTATTCATTTATACTTTTGATTTTTTTTTTTCATTTTCATCATTTTTCATTTTTTTTTTTTTTTTTTTTCACTTATACTTTTACTTATATGAGCCATGAACTACTGAGCCTACTCGGTAATTCCAAGACTATAGGCTTCATGAAATGAGGATCCCTGGGCTACTAGGCTAAGACCACTCAATCCCTGCTAAAGATCCAAGGGTCCCATCTCACACCAGCCTCATAACTTTACTTATTACTTTCACTTATCACTTATTGCTTATTTATTACGGACTTTTGATGTACCCAATTTTAAAACAAAGATTCTTTTAAGAAGATAAAGAACTAACTATCACCAAAAACTCGACATCTCTAATTATTTATTAGACAGATATGGGGTGAAACAATTTTGTGGGAACAAAAAGCCATAAGTACCTTCGATGGGCTCTAAAGAGAACCAACTACTCCACGCTTAGCATCTAAACTCATAAGTAACTCTATCATTTCTCGATCTCCGCAAATTTAAAATCCCAAATAATGAGATCCGCGGATGCTTAGCCGATAATTTTTTAAATTACCTATGGTTAAGTGGAACAAGCTAGGTCAACACGCTCCTCAAGTCAATTCTATTCCTACTCTCACTAATGAAAGTCAACAAGGTGTCAAAACATATATTAATTTATCAAATGTTTCCGCCTAATGAAATTAAGTCATGCATATTTAAAGTCACTCAGTGGAAACTTGCAAATTTTGGCCTTGTGAGCTAGAATTGCGATTTTATAGCTTCTTGTCTTAGAGACTAGCAAACTTTTCAATCAAAAAGACATAACAAAAGCTTCAATTTTTAAATTTTGCTCATTTTGCACAATTTTTCATTTTTAAGGAAAACGGGTTACGAGAGTAACACAAAAGTAAGCAAGTGCGGTCAAATCAAATCCAAGATTACCCTACCCCAGACTAGAACGAAACATTGTCCTCAATGTTTAAAGCAAGGGTATCACGAAAATCTAAAAGCTGTTTATAAAGTATGCTAAGATAAACGCGTCGATAAGATTAGGATATCGATTTCAAGAACGCATCATGAAACTCAGTAGAGAAAATGACAAACTTCGAAAGCACGAGTCTTCATATCGAAAATCCTACACAACATCACAAATAACCAAACACGAAATCGAGAAGCTACCCCCTTCACGCACTTATTAGAAAATAGAAAGAAGATAGAGATAAGCATGGGGTGCCTCCCGCCATCATGTTTCTTAAACGAAGTCGCTAACGACTCGCCCCTCAATTCATTTGTCCTTGGGAAGAAAATGGTAGATACCGTGGTCAAAAACGTGTCCTTATTCCCGAAGGAATGAGACCGGGTGGGTGGGTGGAGAAGAAAAATGGGTGGATAAGGTATATCATAAAGAAGGATCCATCATCCTGGTTTTGCGGCTGGACGAAAGGAGGATGGATAAGAATGAGAAAACTCCAAGAAAGACGGAGCTCATGGTAGCGAGGTGAAAGCTTAACAATGAAGGCATCCAAGGAGGATCCTTATCTCAATGACATTTTTAGCATAAAGCTCATCTATGTAGAATATCCCGGGATTGAAAATCTTGTCTTCACATGTGGGCTCAACGGGATAAGTGAAGGTCGACACTCAACAGAGGAAGGAGAATCATCATTAGCAAGCTTTCAGAAAAGGACATCTTGATCGAGTCGCACTGCCACTTCAATACCCGGTATTGGGTCATCAAGAAATAATTCATTTCTTCCATATCAATCATAAGGCGGATTATCAAGAATATCGTCTTCAACCACTTTAGTCAATTCATCAATATCCATAATATCTTCAGGTCGATTCATCACTTCTTCATCTTGCATAACATCACATGACGGGAGAGAAAGGTCGGAAATGATGGACAAGTGGTGTGCTCGAGAGCTAGCAATATCCACCACTGTGGTCTCCGAATCGACTCAAAATCTTTGTTCAAAAGAGGTTAACTTAAAAGGTAGGTAGTGCTTTGAGTTCAAAAGAGGATTTGAGAAAATCTCCCTGAAGTAATCCTGAAATGTCAAGAGAATCACCAAAAGCTAATCACATTCACTATCGATACATCCTGACTCACTCTGGGATGGGTCAAGGCTCTCAACACTAGACGATTCCATTTTCTGAATAGTGCTAAAAGGCTCGCCCCCATTATGAGAATCTCCGGTTCAACAATTATCAAGACATAGAATCATCGACCTCTTCCAAAATGACGCCACTTCTCTCAACCGGGTGAGTGAAGGGAAGAGTCGAAATGAAAGGCTCGAAACGGAGGGTTCAAATTCACAAACTTTCATAATATTCTTTCATTTGGATGGAATCCTCATCATCATCTTCAATGAAAGTCTCGAGCCATCGGCACGCCTCAAGTGCTTGCTCCTCAATTCGTATTTCTTCAAGACACTTTTCAACTGAAATGCTTCGCTTTTCTTCTTCGAAAGTAATTCTAACATAGATCTTTCGCTTTGGATTCGATCTTCTGCAAGTAATTCACCATATGCTTTTCTCGAATGATGATCTTTCTCGATACCATGTTTATCCATAAATTCTTCGAGTATATTAATACATCTTTGGAAACTATCTTGAGGAATTTGCGGATTTTGTGGTTGAATCTCTTGGTATGGAGACGGGTCATAAGAATAGTCATAAGGAACTTGCTTCAAACAATCGGATTTCGCATTTGACAATCTAATTAAAGCGGGACCTCCACAATACTCACAACAATATGATTGTTGTGATGGGTTTGGTGAAGTATATGGATAAGGTTCATAACCAAAGGTTGTATTGTTAATTTGGGCTTGACATTGAAAACCTTGGTGAGGACCTCCACAAGACTTCAAGAGTATGACTGCCTCATGGTATGGGGATTGGTTAAGGAAATCGGTCGCTTCATTGTAGGGATGTTGGTCGACAAACTCGTTTCCGATTCACAATGCTACAACCGACAATTCCACCATTTTGAGGTCCCCACACCATTGACAACCATAATGGTAAAGACGTAAGACATCGATAAGAATTATACGAATAAGATGGTAAAGAGATAAAGAATTGACGGTTCAGAGGGTAAAGAAGAATATTTTTGGGTTTTAAAAAAGGAATATTTACAAAAATTCAACGATAACCTTCTGGGAAGGATCTTTCAAATGCATGCGAATCGAGACTAAACTGAAACTCACTACATGCCCCCTAAGATCTACGCCAAAAATTGATTCCTCCACAATGCCAAACCATTGTTATCTCACACAAGCTAGCCATGTGAATGACTAACCGTAAGAAACTTAAAACAAATGTAACCACATAGAAGAGAAGTGTAGTATACGGTAACTCAAACGTGTTAGGTTTTGAAAACCGAGATCGTTCAACGAGGTGAATGGAATTTCCAACTCACGCCGCATTATCGGGATTTGAAATGAGATAAGGGATAATTATGATATATATTCTAAACTACGGGATAAGGAAAGTAAATGGAACTAAAATCTATGGGGGAAACCTAAGAATTATGGCAGCAAACTAAGCAAATCTATATTAAAATGCAAACTGATTAAAACTAAACTAATAAAATGCAAATACGTCTAATTTAAGTTCTAAAATTAACATAAAATTACTTTTACTCTAAAAATGATATTTGAAAACTATTTATGAATTAAAACTAATTTTTAGGATTTTTCTTGAATTTTATAAGAATTAAAACTAATTATTAACTTTAAAACTAATTTAAAATACTAGAAATTATGAAAATTAAAGGGAAAATTATGAAACTATTTTTATAAAATCTAAAATATCCTAAGAGAATTTTCAAAACTATTTTTATTTTTCCATTAATTTTCTATTTTCTACTAATATAAAACAATTTAAATCTAATTTAAATTGTGAAAAATACCAAATAAAAGGGGAAAATAGGGAAAATATTTTTATGCTTTTTATATTTTTCTTAAAATGGGAAATTGAAAAATTATTTTTGGAACTTTTCTCAATTAATTGCAATAAAAGCTATTTAAAATGATTAAAAACTATTTTAATAATGAAAAATACTAAAATGACCAAAATTATGAAAACTCAGGAAAATTCTAAAATATTATTCTAAAGCTATGAAAAATATAAAACATGATGCTTATGTGGAAATTTCAGAGTCAGAGGTAACCAGATGGGAAATAAGCACTTAAGAATAAGCAAATAAGCTCTAAACAAAGACCAACCGACATGTAAGCTAAATAATACTAAAACTACTCTAAAGCAACCATTTTCAACTACCCCTAACCTCTATACAGCAGTCTACCTAGATTTGATGCTAAATGCTACTTAAGCAAAACATTAAGCCCCTCATCAAGCTGAGCTTATCCAACAAGCTAATCAAGAGCTAATGTGAAACCAATTATGCTATCCTCAAGACCAACCAACCGATTACTTGTCTAAAATATCAGCTCATAAGGACTAGTGATGAAGAAGTTAGAGATCAAAAACTAAATGGCTATATGGAACACATCACTTGACATGCTGCATCAGATATATGGCAAATAAGTGCTAGTTGCAGTTCAATAAGCTACTCTATAAGTCATAAGGTCTAGACTAATGTAGAGATGCAAAAACCAGACCTAAAGCTACCTAAACTGACTATTACTAACCAATAAACTTAATGGAATAAGCTGCAAATCAACTTAAAAGAAACTGAATGGATGATTCGAGCATGGATTTAGACTAAAATTTAAGCAAACTTAAAGAACCTAATGATATAATGAACTAAATAAAATGAATAAAGATGCACTAACAACAATAGAAACTAGTTTGAGCAAGATTAAAACCTGTTTGAGTCAAACTCAACTAGATCTTAATCATGACATCAAGCTGGGGACAAGCAATTATATGACCAAAATAAGGAGCAAAATGAAATCATTCGAACATTTAACTAACTCAACATAGTGATTGAAACACCTTTAAAATCGGGTATCTAAACTTGCTTAAATCAAAATCGCTTGAAAACTAAATTTAAATTCCAAAGCAAGTAAAATCCAAACACCCCTTAATGATAATCAAAAGCGCTTTAACAATCAACTTATGAAAACTAACCTAAACCGATTTGAAAAATCTAATTCAATCCTAAAAATCAACCAACCAACAACCGAGATCCGTAATTTCACTCAAAATCGCTTTTGACTTTGCGCTTGACTTTAGTTGACTTGTGAAGAAAAAGGTTGAAAAGTAAGAATAAGCTCAGAAAGCCAAGATAAGCTTTCCTAAGCTTATATAAAATGTGATATTAAAACTTCTAAATGATAACTAAGATTAAGGCAACTGATTCAAAATGAAAGTGAGAGCATAATTTAACTTTATAAAACTTGAATTTCAAATTCAAAACTGAGATTACAATTATTAAGAAACTTAATTAACTATAGAAAACTTAAATCGACAGAATTAAAATGGTTACAATCTCTTAAATACATATAGAAATTGGACCGCTGCAATGTGAGAGGATTGGTCCTTATATAGCCCCGATGAAAAGCTCCGGGATACCATTCGAGCAAGCAATCCATCCACGTACCACTGCTTATTCCTTGTCACTTCACCCAATCACAATCCTCGATTCACCTTACGAGGTGTCAACCAATGGGCTTAGCCCAATTGGCCACGCTATCTGTCGTTACACCTTCCTCGACGCTACGAATCCTTCCGTAATGATTTTGGTTGGGGTAAAACGGGTTAACAGGTAAAATGGAATGGGTGGAATGGAACAAGAAATGGGTTGTTTCGGCTTTCGGGGCTGCATCGGCCATCGGGAAGTGGATCGGGGGTTTTTTATATGTTATTTTGACTTTGGGTGGGTAAAGTTTGACCGGGTCAAGTGGTATAAATGGTATGGACGGGTATGGTTTTATTAGGGGTGTGGGTTAAAATGCATAAATGGTTTAGTAATAGTTTTGATTTGTTGGAATCACTCCTAAACAGTATTTCAAGTATTTATATTTCATATGTAATAGGTAGCTTTATTATGGCCTTTATGTTTGTTTAAGGTCAAGCTTATGTAAGGCATAAAGCTTGACCCAAGCCCAATAGGATAGGAGAGGAACTAGAGTGTTGCCTATAGCTTCCTCCTATAAATACCTCTTGTAAACCTTCATTTTGAAGTTGATTGTTCAAGTTTTTCTTTTCCTCATACCTACGCATAACGGTCTTATTAACGTGTGTGTGTGTGTGATACTTGTTCAATACTTCATCTCTCCTTTCTTATAAGCTTGTGTTGTAAAACTAGTGACCTAACAGTGGTATCAATCGCCAAATAGTTGGGTGTACTCGTTTGTTTTTGAAGTTTTGATTTTGTGACTGCAGCGTAAGATAATGAGCGGTTATCTTAAAACTCGATTTTTACACTTTTAATCAAGATTCTTGTACTTTCAATGTTTGAGGTGTTAAATACTTGTTTTGGCAAAAAGTTTCAAACTTTTACTGCAGCGTGGATTTACGTTTTAAGCGGTTTTTGTTGGGTGTCGTTCGCTTGCGTTTAGCAAGATTGCACATCAAAATTCAGCTTTTGTGTTCTTTTGGTATTATTAGCTTTCCATAACAAAAATACGGTTTTAGAAACACATTTGGGCAAAATCAAAGTTCTACGAAAACAATCCTACGCGTATCAAAACCCTAAAATTACAGCGTAGATTTTCCTTGGACTTTGATCTTCATTTTTACGGTTTTATTCCATGTTTTTACTTGGATAAGTCAAGAATACGTCGACTTTTAGGATATCTTTTGCATGAAGTGTAAAAGATCATTGGAAGCAAAACCCTAAAATTACGGCAGCTTCGGCGTAGAAATCACATAAAGATTCACTGCAGCGTAAACTTGGGAATAAAGGTAATCCTAAAACCTTTCTACGCTAACTTTTGTCTACACGATAACTTTAGTGCTTTCATCTACTTACACGTAAAGCTAAAACCCACGCGTAACTCCTCATTTTTCTTTACGTAACTTTTGGTGTTTTTACGCGCCAAGTGCTACTTGGTTCTTACATCTTTTCTACGCTTGGGACACTTCATCAACAAAGGTTCATTCGACTACAAAGATCCATTTTTACCACACAAGTTTTTTCAACATGTCACGACCACCATACTCTAACTATTTCACACACATATCCTCATGACAACAACAACTAAGTACAACATCGAGATAGGAATCAACAACAAGCAATTTATCAACAATTTAATCAACAACATACTCACAACTTGCTGCGCAAATCCACAACCTCAAATGGTTCAACCACCACCAAGTTCTTCCAAGTTCATAGTACTAAATGAATTCAATCAACATCCATCAAGGAACACTATGAAGAACCAACTTGGTTTGCAAAGATGATGAAACTTTAAGCGACCAACAATCAATTCATGAAATTTTGGATCACTTGATAGACCTCCAATGCTCCACTCGAGAAACTACGATCAATGGGTGATCGGTTCTTTAGGTTTTGTGATCGGAAAGCCACATGAAAGTTCTTAAAGAAGGTTATCTTAGAAGGTCCATTTGAGATGCCTACTATCATTGTACCTGGAGATCCAAATGCCATTCCACCCGAGATGAACAAACCAACATTGCTAATTCATGATTTAAATCCCAGAACTTCTACATTATGAAGTGATGAACTTGCAATGGAATACATCCTCTTGGGATTACGGCCCGTTCTTAAGAGTGTTGATGCTCAAAAGACGCACAAAAATGTGGGATCGCGTCTTCTTATTGGAAGGATACGTACTCAATCGGAGGATTTGGAATCCAAAATTTACTTGGATTATGAACACTTCATGATTGAACACGGAGAACACTAGAGTCTATCATCTAGATTTTGGACATCATCAATTGATTTGGATAAAGCACAACATCATCACCAAGAATTGCAGGTGAATACTAGGTTCTCGAGTAGTCTTGGTCTGAATGGGAGAAGTATGTCATTTTCCCGTCGGCGAAGAACATGCATCATTCTACCTCACTGGTTGTTGTCTGATTACTGAAACCTCATGAAAGGAAGTTGATCGAGAGGTTCTGTGAAATTGCTCCACCAACACATCAGGAAGATCCCACACAACTTGCCTTATATATGCTCAAAAGCCGATTATTCTCCTCAACCAGGCAACTCAACCAAATCAAGCCAACACACCTTCACAACAACAACCTCAACAAAATCAATTGGTTCCATACAACAACAACAATGCTCGACATATGTCGATTTACGGTGAGGAATCAGATCCGTTCGAAGCATTGCAACAAGGATTTGCTATGATAGCTAATGCCTTTAGCCGTTGTACCAACAAATCCAACAATGCGTATTAGATTCCTCATCTAACACAGGACTCAAGGTACATTTGTGAACAATGGGCGTGTTGAGTTGAGAATCATGATTATGGTCCGCCGATAGGCGGTCAAGGTTTAATCTTTGTGGGTAGGAATAACAATGAGCTCAAGTGGTGGAACAGTGAAATGCTCGGCATAGGTTGAATGGTCTTGAGTATACAGCGCAATGAGAGGACACTGGCTAATGCATGCCCAAAGCCAAGGACTAAGGCGGTGCTTATTTCAAAGAGGCTCTTAAGGCTCTTAGGATGAAGCCGGTGGAACTCTACGCAAAACGAGGCTTTATGGCAAATCTTTCGATGATGATATTGGAGGACTTGCGTGCCACATTTGTTATGTTGATGGCTATATGCGAGCGTTACACATGAGTGACAGGAGCCCGGTGTTACTAGCGATAAACTTCTCGAATTGCACAACAAACCATATTTATCTCGATCTCATATCTCCGCCAACATACGCATCAGAGCAAGGCTTCGAATGTTCAAAATGTCATCCACATCTCATTCCAAAGATTTTCAACTAGACCCCGTAGTTATATTTGACGATCAAGATGACCAACCGGTTTCCCTTGATAATCAAATTGACTCAGTGTCATACTTCGAGATCTAAATAATGATCATGTTGTGACTCACGTTGAACAAGATGAACCTTTGCCCCATCGAATCTTGTTGTCACTTCAAGACCAACAATCCCAAATTCTTTTGTGTGTTGCATAAATAGGGACTTGAAAAGTAAAATGCTGCTGCATTAACAAAGGATTTTGAATGTTTACAAAAGCAACAACTTTCAAAACTCAAGAAAAGCGTGAAAACGGTTTTGAAGTGCCTTTGCCAAATCTTATCAAAGCGAAAATATTTAGAACGCGGTCGTGATCTAGCCGCGAAGAATGCTTTTGTTTGCGAAATAGAACAACTGAAACATGAACATAAAAAGCAAATTAGCGCCTACCTTGGAAAATCAAAAAGCGAGAACGGTTGTTAACGTAACAGTTCAGCATACAAAATTATGGAAACAGTTCTGAGTTTTTAAAACAGTTCTGAGTTGAAACGGATTTTGCAATGTTAGGATCGTATTTATGGAAGATTTGGTGAATCGGGAGGTCTTGGAAGATGGAAGAAACCCATCTTCAAGTTAGAGAGAGAAACAAGAGAGAACTTATGTGATATTTTATTGAAAGGTGAAAGGCTTTACAAAGAAATCTCACTCAAAATAGGAGGGTTTATATACCCAAACACATACATCACGGGTAATTGACATAACAAACCCATGTGTTTGAGGTAACAAAGATAGAAATAGTAATCCGTCAATGTCGTTCCATTTAACGAAGTTAGGAGCTTATTAACAATCTTCCCCAATGGGACGACATAACGGATTACTTACAACATTTACTACAAATATAGAAAACAAATAAAGAAAGGTCTTCATAAGCTCTTCAAGTGCCGAGGATGATGAAAGGTTAGCTCTTTGTCTTCGGTACCTTGACTTGAGAACCGTTTTTCTTCACTTGAGCAAATAGGATGTAGCCAGTGATTAACTTCCCCATTCATGCATGTCTTTAGCGCGCTTTCCCATGCCTTTCTTTTTGGCGAAGTTTCAAGATAAACTTCCCCCCAATGACAAAGCGTCTTTTGTGATTGAAACTTTGATGTAGTAAACACCGGCACTAACGTTTTGACGCAGCGGCCGAATTTGTAGATGAGCAGTAAACACGGGTGTCACGACATTATGAAAATCCGTTCGGGGTAACATGCAAGAAATCAACAAGATCTTCTCACATATATAGTGCTTCACACCAAAAACCCTGAAAAGCGAAATAAACGACTTCCTGATATTTGCGGTCTATCGAATAGTAGTTACCCGATCTGCGTTACTTTCGATAAAATGACCGGTGCGAGAGGCATCATAACATCATAAATATTTAGGCATGATGCTAACTGTGAAAGTGAGGCGATAACAACAAAGTGAGACGTTTGAATACGGATATCTAATTTCCTTTGATTGAAGAAATTCATGAAGGTTTTTCGCAAAAAATACAAAAACAACAAAGAAGCGGTATACTATTTCCCGATGTAATGAATGAGAATCCTTTTGTGATATTGATGAAAGTGAGACATCAAACCATGTATATTCAGTGTGAACAAGTGTGAAGTACCATAAATATCTCATGAGAATCAATTCTTTGATAAGACTTCTCTACGACATATAACTCGGCTAACTCTTTACTGCGCCCCATTATCATTCTCCTGACTTTTTGTAGTGATTCGGTGGAGAAAACCCAATATGTGAACTTGAGGCGAGAGTAGTATAACCAGGCTTTTGGAAGCGCTTTCATGTGAAGAACCCTTTTCTTCAACCAGAAAAAAGGTAAACATAAAGTTTCTTAAATTATCCACACCTTAGTGTGACACTTGAAACACAACAACGTAACTCCTTAAAGTGATAGTTATAAGTCATAGGCACAACAACGTAACTCCTTACATGGGGTTCAACTAGATAACTCAAGTCTTTGTCATTCAATTACGGTTTAAACTCGAACAAGGATCTCAAGAATCATGCATCCAACCAACCCGATATCTTCGATACTAAGTACACGATACTGTGATATCCCACTTCAACCTCAAATAAATAATAGTGAAGTTTTAGAAATCACATCTTACGGTTAAATGCCCAAAACTAGCCTTCATTAACGGTTTAAAATGAACTTTGATAATGGTTTATCCCGATCTTGTCAAAAATGTATCCCCGTGAAAATTTGTCATACCAAAATACCACTCAATATCCAATTAATACCAAAAATTTGTATCCAATTTGTATAAACAAGAAATATACGGATGACAAATTTGTTTTCAAATTATCGGCCCAATCGCATGACATCCGCCATTCCTTTGTAATATGAAGCAAATGTCCAACGCGCCCAATCCATGTCCACATACATACGAATGATCATCCACCCAAGTCCGTCTAGATATAAACCTAATATAAAAGCTGACTTTATACCTAACAAATATGCAAAAAAATCATCCATACCTATCTTATTTTTCCACTAACCTGCTCTCAAAAAAAAGCAAGATCTAAATTTACATATTACATTAAATCAACAAAATCTCATCTTTATCTCATATTCATCACCAATCATCTTCAAGCAGAAATCCTTTTTGTGAGAATTAGAAAAAAAAAACATTCAGGGAATGGACTTCATTTGGTACTACGATTCAACTCAAGATGAGTTAGAGGCTTCAAGGTCCTTAGTAGAGTCTCAGGTAGGTGGTGTTTTCGTTATAAATCTAACGAACTAAAGAAAGTTGATAATTTAATAGTTATCGTCTTCTCTTTACTTATGAGTTCGAATATAACTTGAAGTCAATCTTCAAAAAAATAGATTAATGATGACAATCTCTTTTGCATATGACTTTGTACGATTGTTTGAGTATCAAAAGAGATAGCCTGAGGTCTAATTTTCAATTCAAGTTCGAAGTCTTTATGTCTTTTTGGTTTGATCGATGATGATATGATGTTAGTAGTAAAGACCCTCGTGATTGTGGTGACTATGATGATGCACTGAATAAAATAAATCGAGATCATTTGAGTTGTTTTCATTTATGTTTGGTGTTGAAGTGTAGATGGGATAAGAGTAGATGATGATTTGTTGTAGTTGATATTTGGTTGAGTCTTGCATATTGTAACATGGACCAAGGATGGAAACTGAGGTAATGAGTACTTTTGGTATTTGGTTTGGTCAAAGGTCAAACATTTGTGTCCCTTCATCATTTCGTCAAAAGCCTTTATCAATCCATGCGTAAAGCCTTATATATCGTAAACCACATTACGCCGTAAAAACTGTTTACATCGTAACATGTGCTACGTAAACCATGTTTACTCCAAGTTTACTGGCGTTACACCTACGCCTAAACAATTCCTACGCATAACTTCACAAATTAGTAATATAGAAGAGGCTCCTATATAGTAAAATAGGTTTTGACCCCGGTTGACTTTTCGACTTACGGATATATTCTACATATAACCAGAAGAATATAAAAGCCGACCCACTTTGACCACGGTATTTGACGGAAACCAACAATAATTCACGGATATTGGGTTAAAACAATACGAGTGTAAAAGATGAAAAATAGTACACGTTAGGCAAAGCAGGTTTGACTTAACAACCCATACTAATTTTGACCGCACAAATACATATAAACTTGTCAATAAATCCTGTAGACAAAAAAATTGATTGAAAGGTTAAAACTTTGTTGTAAAAAGCGGATGTGGTAATATTTTGACAAGAAAGCATCACAAAAATCAACCATAACTAAAAAGCGGCCGGCTCTTGATACCAATGTTAGATCGTGTTTATGGAAGATTTGGTGAAGATCGGAAAGTCTCGGAAGATGGAAGCACATTTGATTAGAGGGAGAAACAAGAGAAGGGAGAGAACTATGTGATATTTTATTGAAGGTGAAAGGCTTTAAAGAAATCTCACCTGGAAATAGATGGAGGGGGTTTATATACCCAAACACATACATCTATGGGTAATTGACATAACAAGCCCATGTGTTTGGGAGGTAACAAGATAGAAATAGTAATCCCGTCCAATGTCGATTTCCATTTGAGTTAGGGCTTTCAACATGATTTATTTTAGTTAAGTACTTAGATTCATTTAGAATGAAGAGTGTAAAACCAAGGACCATAAGTGTAATTCAGGAAAAACAAGAGGTGTGAATAGGTAAATTGGATAAATGAAGGGTATGTTTGTGATTTTGAGAAAGTTGAGGGTTCAAGTGTAAAGGGTAAGATGAAGGGTAAATTGTGAAAAACTCCAAATCATTCCTAAGAACTGATATTAAGTCAACTTTTAAGCACCAAATCCACGAAATAGCATCACGGCGTAGGCTCTTTTCTTCCTCTCTCTGATGCTTTTTCTTGGTTTTGGCTTCTTTTATGCGACATCATATGGTACCTACACAAGAAAAACTCGAAGTAAAATAATAACAATAGCGGCTCTTTCCCAGTTATTTTGGTCTATTTTGATGATGAAGGGTATGTGCGTTTTTAGCACATACCGAAGACATCAAAAGCTGTTCTTTCAGGTCGCGCCTGTGATCCATCATCCACTACAACCGAGCCTCGTGGATGCACTAATCGGAAGATAGCTCGAGAAAAGTTCTACTATGTATGCCATATGTAGATGCGGTGTTGAGACCTCTCTGGAAAAGTCTGAGTGTTCCCCTCTTGCGGCAATATCCGAAGAGCTCCAACCATACCTTTTCTCCATTGCAATCAACACACCATCGGCCATCCTTCATCATCCTACCCTCTTGAGATGGGGTTAACCCTAGAGTGTGTCCCAGTGGATTAACATGCTATAGGGCTCAGGAGAGATGCCCGGGCTTTCCCAGAATCCATAGATGATGGGTAGGAAGGAGATGTATTAGGAAGCTTGTGATAGGGGTAGGTGTTGGTTGTTGTTTTTAAGTTGTGATGCTTGTCTGCATGGATGTAGCTGCTGCGCTTAGATGCGCTTTGTGTGATAATAATAACAATCCATGTTTTCCTTTATCTTTAGTGTTCTGCATCACATTTAGTTCCACTAACTTCATTATCAGCCGACAAATTGTCCATCAAGCAAAATCGAAAGATAAGACTTGTTGCGGTCATGTGCCCGAACACCTCGCTATCCTTGTCTGATCTTTTTGACCTTGGATGTTCACTGCACAAGAGTAAAGAGTTAGTTTCTTTTGGGGACCCAAGCCATGATTGACTTGGATGTGCCTCGTGTATCAATATAGTTAAATCTATCAAAGGTCTTGTACACCATTGGGATTGGTTGTAGAGGTATTTCCTTTAGGTTTCCATTCCCACGTCTTTGGGGCCTTCACATGCCAGTGTCCCCCCATTTTCTTGTTCAAACCTACAGAACTTTTGGTAACTTGATGTAGCCATGGTTTCTTTTAGGCACCTAATGCTGATTATAATTAACCTTTTAGCTTGAAAGGTTCCTTTCCCTGTTTGTGCAGATTTTGCAAAAGTTATTTTGGAGTTTGCACTTTTACAGATGACTTAGGGTTGGTATTGAAGTTTTTCTTGGTGGCAAAAGTTTTGAGCCTTGGTTGGTGACTGCTCTTGGGACCATTTTGCAAATGTGTGAGTTAGGTATCCATTATGTTGAAACTTATTAGACTCCACCCTTTTGTTTCCATTATACTTCCCTTCTCCCAGTATGAGAGTAATCACCTAATAAGCATGTAAATGATCAAACTACCTGATTATAGCATGCCTTATTGTACATCACAAAATCACTACATAGTTGTTGAGATTTAACATGATTCCAACTCCTCTGATTACCTAGGAACAGGCTTGTTCTATACATCTCGGCCTTACTACGGTTGATCTAGGTTTATTAATTTGTTTCTAGGTTCCTCTGTTACTGATTTAACGGATAAAGTCATAAACTGCTTTTAACATTCTTTACAACATATGAGTCACTAGCACTCTCAAAAACTTCATTATCAAGCTTACTCTTCCTCACTCCTTTCATATCTTTTAAGGACCATATTCTCACCGGTCTTGTCCTCCCCATGCAACCCTTAGAGCTAAACCTATACACGGAGGTAATGGAACACCTCTTAGTGGTGGAGGCAGCGTATTATAACCCATACGACTTAGCTTCTATATGGCATTTCAAATTTATCAATTGACTTAGGCTGATGATAACATGTGCAAAATTTAGGTATTTCATTTTCTTTGGGTTTTCCAGCTCACTTTTGGTATGCTTCATTCACAATGAATTTATATTCTACCTCTAAGAATATTCATATCATCATATATTTTGACTCATTTCATAGTGCTCTATTTGGCACTATCTTGCCATAGCTCTCCTAAGATTAAGATACAGAGATAATTAGAGAATATAACTTCCTTGCCTTTCATTAGAGTATAATCATCTAGCCTTTCAACTTCTTTATGACCCCTGCATGTTTTAGAACAACTATCAAAGTTTTGTATCTCGGAGTGAAGCCATGAGAGCAACTTGATGAAACAAAGGCAAATCAGAATGTTCTTCTTCTTGTGACCATGAAACAATCATAGCTACATACCATCAATAGCCAACATTGCCTTTGGTTCTTCCACGGATTGGTGCTTCTTTGCTTGTACCAAGTAGACTTGTTGTCCTTGGTATTTGGTCTTCATTCTCTGAGGTGTCCCGAACTTCAAAGCGGGTTAAAGCACTTCACTTTCTTCTTATCAAGCTCGGTATCATTACCATTAATGTGGATAGGCTTGCGGTCTTTCTAATAAAATTTCTAGCCCTCATGTAAGAAGAGCTATCTGCCATTTATATCCATCTCTCTAAGTCATTTTCATATTTGCTCTATGTCTTCATGAGTTAAAAAATGAGCCATCAACTTGTGTGGAGATAAAAAGCATAAAAAGGTAGGGTCTCCATACTAGCCCTTTTTCTTTGAACCTGGGTGGTAACATTAACATTACCAGTGGAAACTTTAGAACCTGCAGTGGCAATATCATCATCACTTTCAACTTCGATATCATACCAGCGGAGGTTGACAACAATGTCACTACAGGCTTGCCGAGTTTCCACACCTTCTTCAACCTTTAGCAATAAGTTTGAAGTTGTTGTAAGGTCATTGAGCTTCATGGTTTCAATGTCGATTTGTTTTTCCCAGACGGTAACATTGGTTTGAAACATGAAGGAAAACTTCTTAGAAACTTCAAATTGAGATTCCTTTTCTACACCGATGCCAAAACACGCTTAGGCGTCTTAC